>CM056058.1:65330658-65698158 GCA_029574335.1 Rana kukunoris | reverse complement strand
TTCAGAAGGTTTTTTTTTTTTTTTTTTTATCTTAATGCAGTCCCGCAGCGTGCACTCCCACTCTGAAAGAAGGACGTACGAGTACGCCAATTTGCCCACCCGTGCCATTCGGCCGACGTAAATTGGCCTTCGGCGGGTCACCAAGTGGTTAAAAGATATTTTAATTTACGCACTTTAGTTACTAAACATCGATGTTTAAGCAAATACAAGAATATGTAATATAATGTTATTGCTTTAATTAAATAAAAGAATTTGAGTAGTTCAACTATGTGTGATTAACCCATAAACCTAAAATCGGTTCTGAGATTGCTGCTTAACTAACCTAACAGCTTATTATTCTAAATAGGAAACCTTTATTTTGTTCGCAAATATTAAAGATTATAACTACCAGCAAGAATAAGTCCTTACACTTAATCAGCACCTGTCATTTCAGATCCATCATGGCAGCGGGAATCCACTTCCCTCACCTTGTTTTGTCACTGCTGCATCACCAGTGATCCCATTAAAGTGAATGGGACTGTCGGTGAGTCAACAGCGGGTCAGAGAAGGAGCCGCTGCAGGACAGAGATGACAGTTATTCTTTAATCACTTCCTTCCCACCCATAGATATGACGTCCGCAAGAGGGATCTCCCATCCCGGGCAGGTGTCATATGATGTCCTGGGCTTCCTGGTTGCTGGCGCATGCGAAAAAATATCCCCCAAAAATATATATATTAAAAAAAATCTTTAGTTTAGGCCGATATGTATTCTTCGTAAAAAAATAATAAAAAAAACACGCAATAAGCGTTTATTGATTGGTTTGCGCAAAAGTTATAGCGTTTACAAAATAGGGGGTAGTTTTATGACATTTTTATTAATATTTATTTTTTTACTAGTAATGGCGGCAAACAGCGATCTTTGTTCGGTACTGCGACATTATGGCGGACACTTCGGACACATTTTTGGGACCATTGGCATTTTTATATCGATCAGCGCTATAAAAATGCATTGGATTACTATAAAAATGCCACTAGCAGGGAAGGGGTTAACACTAGGGGGCGGGGAAGGGGTTAAGTATGTTCCCTGGGTGTGTTCTAACTGTAGGGGGGTGGACTCACTAGGGGAAATCACTGTTCATACATTGTATGGTCAGGCATTTTTTCCCCTGACAGGACCGGGAGCTGTGCATTTACACACAAAGCTCCCAGTCCTCGCTCTGCAACGAGCGTTCGCGTGTGCCCGGCAGCGATCGCGCCTGCCGGGCACGCGCACGGGATCCGAGGGCGCCCCTATTGGCTGCTCGGCGAGATGACGTATAGCTACGTGATCTCGCCCAGCAGGGCCGACCTGCCTGTTTTCAGAATCCTGCCTAATACAGGTATTTTGCCCCCACTTCCAGGCATAGAGCACCGCAGTATACGCGGATATCTACACCACGTCGGGCGCCTCCTCGATCCCCCCCACACGCAGTCTTCTGGGACACACAAGCAAGACATCATTCAGCAAGACTCGTGCATGCGCAGTAGGGAATTAGGAAGCTCCCTTACCGAAGATGGCGCAGCACCCGAGAGCCGAGAGACAGATTGACTTCGGTGCCGACATCGTGGGCACCCTGGACAGGTAAGTGGCGGCACTCCACCCTGACCAGGGCTTGGCTAATTTTTTTTTAAAGTCAGCAGCTACAAGTGCTTCAGCTGCTGACTTAAAAAATAAAAAAAATAGGCCTGAGGATTACATAACCCCCCCCCCCCCCCCACCAAAAAAAAAAAACATTTTATATTTTACAGAAGCAGACATCTTAAAGAATAAAATAGTGGTAGTTCCAATTTTTTTTTCCCCACACGATACTACTGCAAAGCTAAATTTCAGTAAAAAATACACTAAAGTTAATTTTAGGGCATACAGATGCAATAAACTTTCTGGTAAAATATAAAAGGTTGCACCGAGTAAACAGATACCCAAAATGTCAAACCTTAAATTTGTGTGCACCCGTGAAATGTCGACAGACTTCAGTACTCTATATTTTCCAAAGCCAACACTAACATCCCCTATAGGTCACCAGTTTAGCGTTACCGAGGTGGTCTGGTGCTAGAATTATTGTCCTTACTCCGGCGTACATACCGTTATGCAACATCTATAACGCAATTAGCGTTTTTATGTGTAGGCACCCCCAACACGTGTTTACATTTGTATGTGCATATATGTGGTGGTGGGGGGGGGGGGGAATTTAATGTGCTTGAGTGTAACTTTAGTTCTTTACTATTTAATATTTCAATATTTATATTTTTTTCATCACAGGGGGTGTGTGGATGCAATGATCCGTCGGTATCACAGTGAATGCTTCCATCCGCAGATTTACACACAGTCCCACTGGCTACGTGTGTAAAGAAACCCTGCTGTCAGGTCCAAAACGACCTGGCAGCGAAAGGGTTAATACTTTATGTACATTGCAGATATACTAAGACAGGAAAATTTATTACTGGCCAGATCACCAGGCAAAATAAAGGAAAAAAAGCCTACATTTTTTTAATTAATGCAGCCGCCACATCTAAGGCTTGGTAAGCTGCAATACATTACTTGTTTTGGGGGGGGGGGGGGGGGTTTAATACCGCTTTAAGACTGGCAGCTGTTGACTGGCAAGAACATTAGTTACTTGTATCAATTTCCAAGAATATAAGTAAAAAGAAACTTCACTTTATGAATATAACTTTTACATCTGGTACACCGAAACAATGTTGTGTAACCATTTTGGTTTGTGGTGGATACTGTTCTGTAGTTCTTTTCCAACAAACCTCTAGGGTATTCTGTAATAGCTCACGTCTGCTCTCCTCTACCCTCTGAATCTGATCAGCCATCTGTGAATAGGAAGAAAAAAAAAAGAAAAAAAAACTTGGGTCATCAAGAGACAATACACACTGAAGCAGAACTTTAGACTTACAATTAATATGCCAACCTGTTTAATAAGCACGTCCTCCGTTTCCTCATAGCCTTCTAAAGCTTTGCTTACTGAAGATTTGAACCTGTGGAGACACACAAATAGTGATCAAGTGACTTTATTAGCAAAACTTAGTACTTGAAAAGAATGTTATGGGGAGGCGTGCAATGGAACATAATTATGAACACATAAAATAAATATACTGAGGATTGATAAGCGAGAGGTAATCTTCAAAGGTAATACAGACAGCAATGAAAAACTAAGTTTCCAGCCAACCAATATAAAAAAGGTTTTATTACCATTGCGGTGTCACTGCCAGGGACATTTCCCCTCATTACTTCTACTGGTAAAAATATTGTCACTAGGGCAGAAAATACATTTAAAAAAAATAAAAAAATCCCCATTTAAGAGGCCCAAGACAAAAAACTGTTACCAGGTTATGTACATACAAATATTTCCATACTTCCAACAATTACGTTTTTAAACAAACCTTCACTGACCTTGGTAACTGAAACGCTTCAATTTCCCTTAGTAGCTCAGTATCACCCACCCCTACACCTTCCACCCCACCCCAGTTTAGAGTGGTCCCTGTCCCCAGCTGTAACCATGCATGTTCAACTAAAGCACCCATAGATGTTTATGGAAGGGTCTTAGGTGGTCAGATAAAAAGTAGATGAAGCCCAGGTTGGAGAAAATGACGCAGTTGGTTTTAACAAACAATGTATACTGTAGGGCTGAAACAACTAAATAGACATCATTTATAATAAAAATAGTTAACTATTTTCATAATTAATTAGATGGTCAGCCAATTAGTTGGCCTGCATACAGAATGCATTATTTGTTTACATATCAGAATATACAGTGCAGCACACATACAGCTCAGTACACCATCCATACGTGTCAGTACCTGAGAACTGTGAATGTGTGGGGGCAATGACTCAGGACATGTAGTACTGGGCAAGAGAGGAATGTGAGCGATTTTAAAAAGGCAGAAGTTATTTTTTAGCCTTGCTACAGGGGCACACTAAAGGCAGCAGGTGCCAGAAGTGCCAGTGGGAACCGGAGAAGAGGAGAGAAAGTCAGGGCTGCTCTGTGAAAAACCTATTCACAGAGCACATAAGTATGACAAGTTTGTTTAACCACTTGTTTACTGGGCACTTAAACCCCCCTCCTGCCCAGACCAATGTTCAGCTTTTAGCACTGATGCACTTTAAATGACAATTGCACAGTCATACAACACTGGACCCAAATGAAATTTGTATTTTTAGAGCTTTCTTTTGATGGTATTTGATCGCCTCTGTGGGTTTTATTTTTGGTTAAAAAATAAATAAAAAGACAGGACTTTAAAAAAAAATTATTATATATATATATATAATTTTTATATTTTGTTATAAAAATTATGCACAGGTAATTTCTCTCCTTCATTGATGTACACCGATGAGGCTGCACTTATAGGTTACTCCGATAGGCAGCACTGCTAAGGCACTCATTGGCATCACTGGTGGGCAGTGATAGGTGGCACTGGCAGGCAAAAATGGCAAGTGGCACTGGCAGGCGGTTTTCATGGGCACTAATGAGGCTCATGTGCCTACTTCCTCTTCGGGACTGATGTCCCGTGTGCACAAGCCGGTGATCCGCTTTTTTTCCTCCTGACGCTGTCAAAAAATAAATGATTACCGATCCTTTGTTTACATCACGTGATCAGCTGTCATTGACTGACAGCTGATCACGTGGTAAGGGGCTGGGACCGGCCCCTTACACACATCTGTGATCGCCCATGTCTCAGTGACTTGGTGATCACAGCGTGGGGCACGTGAAAAGGGGAGGAAGTCTACGACAACGGACCAACTAGTTTCTGAGGAAAGGGGTGCACCCCAGAAATGCGTCAGCCATTTTGCCGGCTTGGTATCATCCGATCGCTGTTATCAGGTTTTGCTGGCGGTGCCGTGTATCAGTCTCATTGCTTGACAATCATTGTTTGCAACTCCCTTTGTGAGTAAGATTATTGCTTTTATTTTATTCAATAAAATCTTTTAAACTGTAATGCACTAGGTCGGTACGCCCTCCTTTTCTTTTTTTAGTTGCATGAATTCCCATGGTTCTGAGGAAGGCTGCAAGATTCTAGACTTTGCCTTAAAATTGGATTACGTTTCCATCTAGCAGAAACACCAGGGATTAGGGTTGTCCTGATACCTATACTAGTATCGGTATCGATGCCGAGTATTTGCGGGAGTACTTGTACTCCCGCAAATACCCCCGATACCAAAATAGAATACTTCATATTGCAGCCATGTCCTGTCCCTCATACCTGTAGCTATGATATGTCCCCCACGTATGCCGCCGCCGCATACTGCCGTTAATCCCCCTGCATTATAGCGTAACGTGCATTACAAGCTTTCGTTTTGAATACTTGTAAATGCCCGCGCCGCCATGTATAGACACTCCCCTACTCGGGGGTTCCGTCCAATACCGAGCAAGGGGGAGTGGTGACGTTACGGGCGTGGGACACTCCCCCTTGCTCGGTATTGGACGGATCCCCGAGAAGGGGAGTGTCTATACATGGCGGCGCGGGCATTTACAAGTATTCAAAACGAAAGCTTGTAATGCACGCTACGCTATAATGCAGGGGGATCAACGGCGGTATGCGGCTGCGGCATTATAGCTACAGGTATGGGGGACATACATGGCTGCAATGTGGGGGACAAACATGGCTTGCAATATGGGGGACATACATGGCTGCAATATGTGGGGGGACATGACATGGCTGCAATATGTGGGGGGACATGACATGGCTGCAATATGTGGGGGGACATGACATGGCTGCAATATGTGGGGGGACATGACATGGCTGCAATATGTGGGGGGACATGGCTGCATTTGGGGACACATTTAAAAAAAGTATCGGTATTCGGTATCGGCGACTACTTGAAAAAAAGTATCGGTACTTGTACTCGGTCCTAAAAAAGTGGTATCGGGACAACCAGACAACCTACCAGAGATTTTTGTGTGCTATTGACACAAGGAATGCAACAGTTATAGCCCATGTCCTGGACACGTCTTGTGTGGTGGCTCTTGTGAATCTTCCTCAAATTCTTCAATGGCCTTTGCTTCACAATCCTCTCAAGGCTACAATTATCCCTGTTGCTTGTGCACCTTTTTCTACCACACTTTTTCCCTCCACTCAACTTTTCATTAAATTAAATTCCTTTTTGATGATATTCACATTTTTGAGATACACACACGCACACTTTCACAATATAAAATGAATCCCTTATAGTAGTGTTTCTATGTGTTTTTTGTTCTTAGTACAGTCGAAAATTCCACTTGCTTCAAACATTCAATTTGAAAAATGAATGTAATTTCTGAACTAAAAGAACATACACTGTCCGAAAATTTCTTTGAGCGTTGTGGCATTCCCAAGGCTTTCCTCTCCCTCCCTATCTTCCGCCTTCCTTCCTGGTCCCCAGTTTTTTCTCTCCCTTTTTTTCTTTGCCTGCCCAGTTTTAGTATCTTTTGCTCACTGTCTTTATATTTACCAGTACTACCTCCACTGAAGCCAGTGATTTATTTAAAAGCGGAGTTCCACCAATTTTTTATATTTTTAAAAAAAAGGTCAGCAGCTACAAATACTGCAGCTGATGACTTTTCAAATATGGACACTTACCTGTCCAGGGCACCAGCGATGTCAGCACCTGAAGCCGATCTGTCCTTCGGCTCTCGGGTGCAGGCGCCGCCATCTTCGGTAAGGGAATCAGAAGTGTGGCTTCACAGCCTGGTTCCCTACTCTACAAGCATGACTAACGCTGCATGATCCCACTGGTCCCTGCTGTCTGCTGTGCGTCTCCCAGAAGACAGCAGGGGGAACGAAGAAGGAGCAGGGTGTGGTGTAGATAGCCATGGGTGGCTCGGCTATCTATGTCTAGAAGTGGGAGAAAAATACCTGTATTAGACAGGTATCTGACCCCCCCCCCCCCCCCCTGCTGAAAGGTGCCAAATGTGACACAGGAAGGGGAAAGGATTCCTAAAAGCGGAAGTTCAATTTTTTTGGTGGAAATCCGCTTTAAGGTTCACACCTCCTGCAGCACCGAGCGTGTCTATTTAAATAGTTTGGGCCAAACTATTTCCATTACTAAGCAAACTGGCTGCCGTGTGCGATGTATCATATTTTATATAACTGATGCTACTACAGTATGCGACGCTGATGTTCCGCAGCAGTATAGACTTCTCGTCTGCTGACGGAACCAAATCAAGTTTATCAATGAATGCGCGGCTTCCTCTCAGCGGCTGAGGTGGAGATTGTGAGGTCATCTAAGTACCTCTCTAACAGCTTACCTGTAAAATCCTTTTCTTGGAGTACATCACGGGACACAGAGCGGCATATTCATTACTATACGGGTTATATGGAGTACCTTCAGGTGATGGACACTGGCAATCTCAAACAGGAAGTCCCCTCCCTATATAACCCCCTCCCCTAGAGGGAGTCCCTCAGTTTTGTAGCAAGCAGTATGCCTCCCAAAAATGTTCCCATAAGAGGGGTGGGAGCTCTGTGTCCCGTGATGTACTCCAAGAAAAGGATTTTACAGGTAAGCTGTATTAAAAAAATCTTTTTCTTTCTCGTACATCACGGGACACAGAGCGGCATATTCATTACTATACGGGATGTCCGAAAGCAATGCTTTAATGAGGGGAGGGAGACATCTTCCCAAAAGGTATTTAATTTAGGAGGTATACTCAAATAATAATAATAAATCCAACTTAGTCAAGAAATAAATTTGAATCTTAAATCAAGGGTGCCCCCGATCCTGAGGATCTTAAACCGCAGCCTGTAGTACTGCCTGCCCAAAGGCTGAATCCGCATTCCTTCTCACATCTAACTGATAAAACCTTGTAAACGTGTGGACTGATGACCATGTTGCCGCCTTGCATATCTGAGCCATAGAGATCTGATGGTGTGCTGCCCAGGAGGCGCCCATGGCCCTGGTAGAATGGGCCTTTACTGACAAAGGAGGAGGCAACCTCTTCAAACCGTAGGCCTGAATGATTAATTGTCCAATCCATCTCGAGATGGTGGACTTTGCAGCTGCCTGCCCCTTCTTGGGCCCATCTGGTAAAACGAACAACACATCTGTTTTCCGGATCTTTTCTGTAGCTTTAAGATAGGCCCTCATGGCCCTGACAATATCCATGCATGCAGCAACCCTTCCTTTCTAGAAGTGGGTTTCGGAAAGAAGGATGGTAGTACCAAATCCTGGTTCAGGTGAAAACTGGATATAACCTTTGGTAGAAAGGAAGGATGAGGCCGGAGAACCGCCCTGTCCTTATGTAGAATGAGATATGGTTCCTTACAAGATAAGGCTGCCAATTCTGACACTCTCCTGGCCGAAACTATGGCGACCAAAAATACCAACTTTCTTGTCAGTAAAACTAAAGGAATTTCAGCCAACGGCTCAAAGGGTTGTTTCTGTAGAGTCGACAGAACAAGATTTAAGTCCCATGGACAAAGCGGTGACTTGACAGGAGGATTAATACGCAAGACCCCCTGTATGAAGGTCTTAACCAGCGAGTGGGTGGCCAGCGGCCTTTGAAACCACACTTACAAAGCTGAAATCTGTCCCTTGATTGTGCTTAATCCCAGGCCTTTATCCACTCCTAGCTGGAGAAAACTTAATACTCTATCAATGGTATACTTGCGGGAATGCCATCTTTTGGATTCACACCAGCCTACGTAGGTCCTCCACACCCTGTAATAAATTACCCTGGAGGCCGGCTTTCTAGCCTTAATCAGGGTAGGAATTACCTGCCTAGACAGACCTCTACCCCTGAGAATCAGGGATTCAGCCGCCAGGCCGTCAAATTTAGACGCCGTAATGCAGGGTGGAGGATCGGGCCTTGTGAGAGTAGGTCTGGCCGTAGAGGAAGAGTCCAAGGGTCTCCCACTGCCATCTTCAGGACTAGTGAGTACCATGTCCTCCGGGGCCAAGCTGGGGCTACTAGGATGACTGGCTTGTGCTCCACTCTGATCCTGCGCAACAGGCGGGGAAGTAACTGTAGCGGGGGAAATGCATATAGAAGTTTGAATTGATGACAAGGGCAAACCAACGCATCGGTTCCGCAGGCCCTAGGGTCCCTTGCTCGAGACACGAACCTGTCTAGCTTCTTGTTGAACCTTGATGCCATTACATCTATGTCTGGCACTCCCCACCTCTGGCAGATTGTCTGAAAGACCTGGGAATGCAGATACCACTCCCCCGGCGACAGAGTCTGGCGACTTAGGAAGTCTGCCTGCAGGTTGTCCACTCCGGGAATGAATATCGCCGAAATGCAGGGTACATAAACCTCTGCCCACCGAAAAATCAAGCTCACCTCCCT
The DNA here is from genome assembly GCA_029574335.1 of Rana kukunoris. Classification (NCBI taxonomy): domain Eukaryota; kingdom Metazoa; phylum Chordata; class Amphibia; order Anura; family Ranidae; genus Rana; species Rana kukunoris. Next base: position 65,688,874 of record CM056058.1, on the reverse strand, counting down.
CTGAGCGGCCTGACTCCTGGTTCCCCCTTGGTGGTTTATGTATGCCACCGCTGTGGCATTGTCTGACTGGATTCTCACCGGGGACCCCTGTAATCTGGATGTCCATGCCAGGAGGGCTAGCCGAGCAGCTCTGATCTCCAAGGACATTGATGGGCAGCTGCCTCTCCGCCTCCGCCCAAGTTCCCTGGCGAGTGAACCCCTCCAGGACCGCCCCCTAGCCTACCAGGCTGGCGTCTGTGGTAACTACCTTCCAGACTACGGGGCTGAAGGACTTTCCCTTCAGAAGATTCTGAGGGTTTAACCACCAGGCCAGACTTTGCCAGACCCTTGATGATAGCGTCAAAGGGGACTCCAAGGCCTGTGCTCTCTTGCTTCAGGCTGCTAGAATGGCTGCCTGTAGGACGCGAGTGTGGATCTGAGCGTATGGTACCGCCTCGAACGTGGCCACTAGCTTGCCTAGTAATCGCATACACAGGCGAATAGTTGGTTCCCTTTTGCTTAGAACCAACCCCTAGATAGCCTCGACCTTTACAAGGGGCAGGAACACCCTTTGCTGTTCTGTGTCTAACCTCATGCCGAGGTATTCCAACTGTTTTGTAGGATGAAATGCTGATTTTTCACGGTTTAGGACCCAGCCGAACCTCTCGAGGTACTGAACCGTGAGGTTTACTGCTTGTTCCAGACACGGCCGCAAGTGATCTATGATTAAAAGGTCGTCCAAGTATGCTAGGACCGTGACCCCTTGGATCCTTAGATTGGCCAGAATTGGAGCTAGGACCTTCGTGAATACCCGGGGGGCCGTGGCCAGCCCGAAGGGGTGCGCCATGAATTGGAAGTGTCGCTGCCCCACTGCGAAGCGTAAAAATCTTTGATGTGGCTGAAAGATTGGTACATGAAGGTAAGCATCCTTTATGTCTATAGAAGCCAGAAAGTCGTCCCTCTGGAGCGTGGCGACTGCTGATCGGACGGATTCCATCCGGAAGGAACGAACTCTTAGGTAAACATTTAAACCCTTTAGGTCCAAGATTGGCCTGACATCGCCGTTGGGCTTTGGTATGACAAAGAGATTGGAATAGAAACCTAGCCCTTGTTCTTGGGCTGGTACCTCTATTATCACGCCCTGGTAAAGCAGGTGATCCAAAGCTGCCAGCATCGAGGCCTTCTTTGTTGGATCGTTTGGTTCCCTTGACTCTTGAAAATGAGGCGGAGGAAACTTTAGAAACTCCAATCTGTAGCCTGTGGTCACAGACGACCGGACCCATTTGTCGGGGATATTGGCTTCCCAAACTTCTGAGAAGAAACGAAGCCTTCCCCCCACCCGCGAGAGCCTTCTCATATGTACTAAAAATAGTGACAAACGAGAGGCCTGCTGGATGGAATCTTTTATAGCATCTACCGCAAAACACAGAGCTCTGGGAATGTCAGAAAACTCTTCTGCCTGTTGGGCAGGAATGTCTTTAGGCATTTGTTTTGTCTGGTCTTTTAATGCCTGACAAACTCCAATTGCAGCCACTGCTGGCTGTACCACTGCTCCTGCCGTAGCAAAGGATGCCTTTAAAAGTGTCTCTAACCGTTTATCAACCGGATCTTTAAACATTTGTATGTTTTCCACTGGGCAAGTTAATGATTTATTCACACATGAGACAGCTGCGTCCACAACTGGGAGCGCCCACCTCTTCGAGAATTTTTCCTCCATAGGGTAAATAACCGAAAACCTCTTAGGCGGCAGAAAAATCCTGTCCGGTCGTACCCAATCTTGGAAGATCGATTCCTCTAACAGAGGATGGACCGGGAAAACCGCGTTGCTCAAAGGAGCTTTTAAAGAGCCCAGAGAGGATACCGCAGGGGCCTGAGGCTCTGGCAATGGTAAATTAAATGCCGAGCGGACCATGTCCGTCAAAGACTGGACCCACAGCCTCTCTGTTTGGGAGTCTGAAACTGGTTCCTCAGAGGTAGATTCTTCAATCCCTGAACCCTCTTGGTTCCGGTCCAGTTGATCCTCCTGAAATTCTAATTCCCCCAGAGAGAATTTCAGCATCTGAGGATACACATCTTGGCGATGGGGATCTAGCCCGTTTCTTGCCAGGAATAGAGCTAGCGATCATCGCTGCTAATCTTTTCTCTAGCCCCCCTAGGGTGACGGCTAGCATCTCCTCTGTGACAAACACAGGGCTGGGCTGATCTGGGCCAGCCTCAGCACCAGACCCCCCTAATGGCTCATCCAAGGCGACCTTCATAGGAATAAGCTGCGGGGAAAGAACCGGCATATCATCAGAATCAGAGGGGGAACCCCTTTGTTTTTTGGTCTTTTTTGTACCTTTTGATTCTGAACCCTTGGAAGCCATAATACAAAACCGAGGGACTCCGCCTACAACAACCGACTGTAGTGGCCAGGAGTACAACTAGGGTTTAGGGGACAATAGACCACTAATGGCCAAAAACCGGTGGGGCCCAGTATGTTCTCTTTTCTTTTTTTTTTTATAATTAGGGCTGTTACTGATTAAAAATTTTGTGTTCGATTAATCGTTTTTTATTTTAATCGATTAATCGACTAATTTCGATTAATTACAACGCACATACAGATCCAACTACTTTTAGCTGATCTCCTTGCAGGCCGATTCCCAGTGCAGCTACCAACCACTGGAAAAATATATAGCAGGATACAAAAAACACACAAAGGCAGCGCTCGATGGGAATAGCATTAAAACTTTTATAGTCTTCAAATAGGTAACCAAATAAATATTGCACTGGAGATAAAATCGATGTAGCTACATAAACTGTAAAAATGGTGCGAGTAATACCAAACAGTACCAAAAGCAGCCAAAAAAACATGTAGCCAAGTATGATACTGGTATAAAAATGTGTGCAACGATACCACTGCTGAATCCAGATAAGGAGAGGTTAACATCAGTCCGTCGGCATGTAGATGTCCAGTGAAGGGAACTATCACTGCTCCCATGGTTGGATGGTTGTAGAATCCCAGGGTGATAAAGGGAAGTGAAAGAGAGAAGTGTAACAGCCCTTGCGTGTGGCAGATAGTAAGGTCCTCCGGCATGCAGATATGAAGGCCCTTCAGATGAACACGGCAAGCCCCGCCGGTGTCCATATCGTTACCGGATCTCCGACGGAACTCCCTGAAGGCCCAGAAGCCAGCGGAGAGGTGAGTAACAATCAAAAGAATTTTAATCGATCAAAAAGATTTTGATCGATCAAAAAAATTAATCGATTAATTAAAAGTTAATTTGCACAGCCCTATTTATAATATATATATATATATATATATATATATATATATATATATATATATCTTTCTTTTTTTTTTTAACATACAGCACCGCCCCAATCTAGTTTGCCAGCCTCCAACCTGTTGCCAAAGGGGATTTTTTGGCTTAACACAATTGCATTGGAACAAACTCCAGCATGTACTACCCCTCTTCCTCCTGCTGTGTATAACAGCGAATGAAGGCACGCCCTCTGATGACGCTGCAGGCACGCCCCCCGCCCCCACCTCCGAACGGCGCGAAAAACGTCTATAAGACGTGCGCGCGCGTGCGTATGCCGGGGAAGGGAAGGATGGAGGAGACGCGCTGCTGGAGACCTAGGACTGCAGGCGGCAGAATCAAACCCCGGTCAGGTAGGACTTTCACAAGGCCCCATAGGAATCCTTATTAGCCCTGGGACCAGCGAGCAGCAGGTAGCTAGCAAACCTATTTCTTAGACAGGGGGACCAAGTGATGGGGGGAAATCAGATCATCCTGTCTTCTCAGACATAGTGACCAAGGCTGCCAATGCAGAGCATACTTAGGCTACCCCCCCTTAAGGTCTCCCTGGAGAGCCTGCTGTCGAACCAAGTCCCGCAGGCTCCCCTCTTACCTGCTCCATGCCGCAGGACGTTTGCCTAGCAAAACGGTCCAATCTTCTCCCATCTCCGTGGGTAGCGTAGTAGACCTTCAGGCACTGGGGTCCTGGAAGGCACCCACTGTCCTGGACCTATACAGCACCCTGGCAAACAGGATCTTATGGTCTTTAAAAAACGCCAAGTCCTGGGCCCAGGGTCCAGCTCTCTAAAGAGGAGCATTATAGGCAAAACCCCACGGTTTGGGGCCCGGGTACTGTCCACTTTGGCACTGAGGCACCTTGGACAGATCCAGTTAGCCCGCCCTTAATCCCAAGGATGTGGAGGCAAAGCTATTCCGTGACCAACACCTAAGACACTGGCAAAAAAACTGAGGTACTCCCTCTAGGGGAGGGGGTTATATAGGGAAGGGACTTCCTGTTTGAGATTGCCAGTGTCCATCACCTGAAGGTACTCCATATAACCCGTATAGTAATGAATATGCCGCTCTGTGTCCCGTGATGTACGAGAAAGAAAATACAAGGCTTTTCCTGAACGTCTGAAAAGCATTCTAACAGCAGACAGGAAGTCATACAAATTGCTGAGGAACACAGCGTTGTATACTATATGTAGCTGAGGATGCTACAGTATGATACAGCTCACACACACACACCAGCTTTATCACTTAGTAATAGTTATAGTATGTTTGGGCCAGCTCGATCCAAATGATTTAAAGTGACGGTGAACTAACTTCTGCTTTAAACCCATCCGTACGTATCTCACATTTTGGCTTTCATTACAGAGACAATTTTTAAGGGATAGGTTTACCCTTTGTAACATGTTACATCCGTATATTTAGAATGTAACATATTACTGTGCTCCACCAATTTGCAAACCCCCTCCCCAATGTGAGGGATTCTCTCCCCATACCCACTGTCACAATATAAAAACAGCATGGCCATACAGGCTCTACCCACATAACCGAGTCATTCATTCACACTGAATTCATTCATTCATTGATCTGTGAAAAAAGAAACAGGTAACCATCTTCTGCCACAGTAGACAGCTTGCAGTTCTCAATGAAATCCCAGGGCACTGATGAGTGCGCTTGTAGTTATGGGAAGTACCGCAGACAGCTAGACAAAGGTTATTTACTAAAAAACAAGAAAAAGCTGCGCAATAGCAGAGGAGGGAATCGATTAGGTTAGGGTTTGAGTGACTACACCAAAACCTAAATACTTTGGGACTTGGCAACTGTCTTCTCAACAAGCAGCTCAAGAAAATTTTATAAAATCTAGGCTGAAGTAGAACTCACATTCAAGAACTGGAAACCCACAAGCTTTCAATATCTTACCTTTCAAACTCTTCTGTGGAAAGAAAAAAATGTGCCTTTAGTTTCCCATCAGCCTGGTGTGTCCACCAAAATTTGTTCACTGCTTTCTTGTGTTCTGGACTGTGAAACATGAAAAAAAAAATATGCAGATATATTTTTTTTCTCACCATTTTCTGGTACAGTATTTTTATTGATGCAAATAGACAGGTACATCCATAGAAATCCCACGCTAGGGATACAACCATTAAGCATGATAAAGAGCCATAGAGAGCTACAAACAGAATGTGCTCATAGGTGTATCATAGCAAACTTTAAGAAATTTAGCATGGGAATTGTGGAGGATACTGTCATCAGGATGCTCCTCAGCTCTGCAAACGAAACAGGGTTTTTCCAGCAATCACACACTTGGCAGCAATGAATAGGTAGGTGACTAATTTCTGTTGGGAGGAGAACAGGCCCAGGATCAGACAGTAAAGCAGTGCCAATTTGGCATCCTTGCAGATACGATTTCGCAAAATGGGCCAGGACACAGCACCAGCCAAAGAGCACTTGGCTATGCTGGGCCAGGCTTTGTTCTAATCCACTAGGTCAATAGGGGACAGGTCTTGTTCCCATTTGGGGACCACTGAAAGGGAGGGAGGAATATAGCATAAAAATGGTGCCAGGGGCACCTGGGGAGTGCAAGCACATATGTTCGAAGGTCATTTTCTGGTACAGGAAGGCGTCGTGGCACCTATAAGCTTATCCAGTGTCATAATTGGATGTAGTAGAAAAAATCCACTGAAGGGGCTTCACGAGAATCCTGGGATTGAGGACAACGTAGGAAATAAGGATGGCCTCAGGCATGTTTGCAACCCCAGGTGCCCAAGCCTGCCAGAAAGCTTACACTGCGCAGCGCTAAATCACAGGCATTGAGAGATTTTCCCCGTCTGCAGCTGCACAGATCGGGAAATGTCTCACTGCCTGCGATTAGTGATGCACAGTGTAAGCGTTTGCGAACCATGCCTGAGCCCATCCTTAGTAGAAAAGTGTGGTTGCTAAAGTACCAGAGGGAACATAGTGTTGTGCAAAAGCGGGAGGAAGGGCGACATGAGCTTGCTCGAGTACCAGAGTTTTAGGCTAGGTGCCATTAAGGGACTGACAAAGTGGGGTGCATTTTGGGAAGAAGCCATAGTAGAGCAGAAACTGGTAACGGTGTGCAGTAAGAAATTTCTAGAAGCACCCAAAAAGAGATGTCCGTCGTAGCCTGGAACATGGCGAGCAGAGAAATTTGTGCCGCCAAATAATACTTTGCGATATTCAGAGTGCCTAGTCCCCCTCGCAATTATGGGCATACAGAGTGAAAAGGGTGACTCTGGGACGTTTGTTGGCCCAAATGAAGGACAGAAGTCTATCCTGGAGCAAGCGTAGATAGAACACAGGGACTCGGACTGGTAAAGTTTGGAAAAAGTATAGGATCTTTGGAAGAATGGTCATCTTGACCGTATGGATGCGGGCAATCCACGATAATGTAGGGAAGTGCCAAGAAAACATGAGCATCATAATGCAATGAAGAAGGGGGTAAAAGTTGGTGGCAAAAGGGAAGAAGGGGGTAAAAGTTGGTGGCAAAAGGGAAGAATAGGAGGGAGTCAGGAGTTAGTTTAATGCCCAAGTAATCCAGTATAGGGAATTTGATAGCATTTCGGGGAGATGTCCAGAGTGGACATTTTGTGTGAGTTGACTCGGAGCCTGGAAATGGCTGCAAAACTAAAAATCATTAATTAGTGCGTGCGTGTGAATATATATATTACACATATACACACACAAAACTCCTGCTAAATTGCAACTAAAGCATGGTTCACATGTGGCATACTAAAGTGTATGCTCATGGGGGCCATGTTTACCGACAGGGATGCACAGGTGTTCCATGTATCCCTGTACAGGCAGTCCCATTTATGCAATTGGGATGCAACGACTGCACAGACATAGCTACTGTTATCAATCTGACATCCGTGTGGGTACAGGACCATGCATGTGGACCTACATGGATGTAAAGTTGGGAGCCACTGCTCTGTTCGTGCAGTTGCTGCATCCCAAATGACATCAATGGGACTGCTTGCACAGAGATGCACGGAACACCTGTGTATCCCTGTAAAGGTACAATGTGTATGACCTGTGTGAACAAGGCCTTAGGCCCCTTTCACCCAAGCACACCGATAGGATCTGCCTGTCCGTTTTTTAGGTGGGCCCAAATCGGACCACCCATTGTTCTCTATGGAGAGGCTGATGTAAATATACATGTGTCCGCTTACACCCGCCTGCATCTGATCAAGTGTAGTCTGCTAAAAAAAAACTGAGTTAATGGGAATCCCATAACCCATCCACCTACCAGATTGGATGAGATGCTATCCAATGGAACTGGACAGGTGGTCATTTTCCATCTGACCGCCCCATAGACAATAGCAGGCTGTGTCCTTGTCCGCTCTGCATCAGTGGAGCAGACGGGGACCAGTCATTCGCCTGCTCAGCAGGGATCTGGCATTCCTGTGACAGTGTAACCAGCTAGTGTGAAAGGGGACATTTACACTGATAATCAGTGCAGCCCCACCAATCAGTAGCACCGGATCAGCACATCAGTGTGTTGACTTTTATTTTTTCGGAAGGAGACTGGAGCTCCTCTTTATATGCTTGGCACAACACTGCCAGTACTGTGAATAGGCTTTTACACTAAACAAGGCCCCTCATACACACACAGAGCCCTGAGGGGGTGTCAGTACTATACCTGCACATGTGTTCCAGCATTCCTCCGTACAGCACCGTTACACTGCCGTCACTGATGTGTCTCCCCACCTCCTCCTCACAGCAATGACACCAATACTTCTCCTCGTGTTCCAGGGGATTGAACTTCTCCACCACGGCCACCGCAATCATCCTCCGGGCCGCCTCCACCTGAGGAAAGACGAGTACAGCCCTGAGCTCCGGTACACGGAGAGCCCGAGACCCCCTCACCTCCCGATCCCGGTACCTTGTCAGAGAAGGCCCGGAGCAGAGCCTCCAGCCTCTCCCGGTGCTTCTTTTCATAGACATGTTTCCTCCGGCCATGGAAGACCGTCTTCCGACACACCGTACACTCATACACCGCCATCACCACCGCTTCCGGGTACCGCAATACACGTCACATGACCAGCTCCAATGTTTGGTCACATGACCTGCTCCAGTGTTTGGTCACATGACATGCTAGCCTCTTGCTGATTGGTGATCGGTAGTCGTTGGCTAATGGCTATGAACACAGCAATGGAGAGGAGGGTGGGGATTGGGAATTCATACCGGGGCCGGGGGGTCCTACACACCTTTTAGAATTTCTTTGGGTCTCAGCTTTAGAATTGTATGTTCTTCATGTACCCCAGAGAGTGTGAGGGTCACTGAAAGAGGCAAAAAAATGTTTTTATTTTTTTTATACCTTGATACATTTTCTGCATTAAAGTTCCACCCACTTTTTTAACTTTATCTTATTTAATATATCATTTGGCAATAATTTCTTCATTGATCTTTTTTTTTTCTTCTTGTCAGCTTATCATGTTTCTAAGCTGTTCTATTTTACTAATCACTAATTTACTAATAACTAATTACGTCATTTTCCTGGCGGCGCACTGTCTCCTGGGAGCTCAGTGTCGTAATTCCCAGGAGTCAGTGTGGATCGCCGCCGATCAGCATTGCGAGATTTCAAAACTGGAAGTGACGCTAGTGTGACCGCATTTCCAAACTACCATTCAGGGACACCATCCCAAAAATGAGCTTGTGCTGTAATGAATCACAGCACAGTGATTGGACACATGAGGCGGGATTTATGATTTCTCCAATCACAAGCAGGGGGTGGGGATTGTGCTCCTCCAGGCATTCCTGGCCAGGACAAGTACTGTGAGTGAGTAAAGCGGTGATGTGGCGGCCTTTTTTTGGGGTATCAGATTGGCTCGGGGGGTAGCTGTGTCAGTTTCATTCCGGGACACTGTATTGTCCTGGAATGAAGGTGCCCGGGACAGACCTGCAAAATGCGGGAATGTCCTAGGCAATCGGGACATGTGGTCACCCTAAGTGACGCAGAGATATCTTCGTTGCCAACCCTTTCGGCGACGACGCCGTTGTGATGGCAATGTCAGAAGTTTACAGTGCTGCGAGCCTAACATACTGCACATGCACGAGAACAGGTGGAGCATGCTGGTCGCTCAGCTGCACTGTATCCCGGAAGATAGTGTTTGTAGGCTTCACATGCCCACAAGCAATATGGGAAATGCCAGGACAGAAGGATAAAAGTTATTTTTTGCTTTGAAATCAGAAATCGAGTGGCGATATTTACAAAAAACATGAGTACTATTAATAAAAGTTATGATCGTAAGATAGCCAAAAAAAAGGACCACAGAAGAGCAGATTGGTCACAGCTGATCACGTGGTAAGGAGCCTCGGATCATGGTCGAATGTGCAGTGTGGGAGACTGACACACATCACCAGCAATTGCCGCACTGCACGCCAGCATGTTTTCCTGCTGGACATCATATGATCCCCAGTCAGGATAACAGAACCACTTCCTGGCCTTCAAACTGCTAAAAGCCAGGGAAGTGGTTAATCTCCTCTCCTCAAGAGTGAATAAATTCAGTTCCTCTAATCTTTTCTCATAGCTGAGCTCCTCCATGCCTCTTATCAGTTCGGTTGCCATTCTCTGCACTTTCTCCAGTTTCCTAATATCCTTTTTGTGATTTGGTGCCCAAAACTGAACTTCATATTCCAGATGAGTTCTTACTAATGATTTGAACAGGGGACAAATTATATCTTTCTCTCTCTGGAGTCCATACCTCTCTTAATACAAGAAATTACTTTGCTAGCTTTGGAAACCGCAGCTTGGCATTGCATGCTATTATTAAGCTTATGATCAGAACCAGAACCCCTAGACCCTTCTCCACTATGGTGGTGTCACTGGAAGAACTGTCCCTGCGTCAGTGGTGTCAATGGAAGGAGAACTGTCCCTGTGTCAGTGGTGTTACTGGAACAACATTTTTTCCTGCACTAGTGGTGTCACTGGAAAGAGAACTGTCCCTGCATCAGTGGTTTCACTAGAACAGGGGTGTCAAACTGGCGGCCCTCCAGCTGTTCCAAAACTACAAGTCCCATCATGGCTCTGCCTGCGGGAGTCATGCTTGTAACTGTTAGCCTTGCAATGCCCCATGGGACTTGTAGTTTTGCAACAGCTGGAGGGCCACCAGTTTGACACCCCTGCACTAGAAGGACAAATGACCTTGCGTCTGTGGTGTCACAGGAAGAAAAAAATGTCCCTGCATCAGTGGTGTCAGAGGATGGAGAAATTGTTCTTCTGCAGGCATTACTACCCCTTGAATGTGACCTATTCAGATAAATATTGCATGCAGTTGAGACATATAGGAGGTTAAAGCAGGCACAGTGAGGAGACAATGCAATGCCTCCTCACCCGCCTGTCAAATGCTCTCTGGAGAGTGATCTGGATGCAGAGATCACTGCAAGTGTAAATGAGGCCTATTTCCCCTACCCACGATCGGAAATTCTGACAGTAAAAGTCTGATGTGAGCTTTTGAACGTAACTTCCTACCGTGTCTATGCTCCATCGGACTTTTGCTGTCGAAATTTCCACCAGCAAAAGATTGAGAGCTGGTTCTTGATTTTTCTGACGGAAAAAAAATTCTATTGGAAAATCCAATCATCTGTAGCAATTCCGACGCGCGTTCTTGACAGTCGACAGTTCAGAGAACTTTTGTGTTACTGTGTGTATGCAAGCCAAGCTTGAGCAGAATTCCATCGGAAAAAAACATCCAAGGTTTTTTCGATGGAAAATCCGATTGTGTGTACGGGGCATTAGAATTACTGGCACCACCACACTCCTTAAAAAGGGCTTTACGTTTTTGTGCTTTGCAGGAGTGTAGACAATGTTGTGTGCATTCCTGTTTTATACAAATGTGAATCTAGCTTAAGTGAGTGAGGAGGCTCTGAGGATATGTCCTGGCTGGTCAAAATGTAGGTCAAATTGAATTGATTTTCTCAGCATTGTGCATGATATTTAAAGAGTAATTCTACTTTTGTTGAGAAAAAAATAATCATCTCTGGGTGACTAATGCACATTGCAGGGATTTTAACAAACTTTGTTGCAGATTCTTACCTGTTTGTTCTCTGTAGAAAAAGTCGTTTGTTGTCTGCAGAGTGAATCTTAATGGGAGTGACTTTTTCATTATTAATCAGCCGATGCACTTGCAGTGCTCTAATGAGAAAGGTTGCAGTGTCTGCATCCCTTTGGAAGTAACCCTTTAGGTGTATCTAACCAAACAAGATTGTTTTTTGTTGCGGAGGATGCCTAGAATATGACTTGTATCTTAGTGCAGACTTCTGGGAAAATCCGCGAGCCGCTTTCCCACGGAAGTGGAGTTACCCTCTAAATATTCTTGATAGAATAGGTAAGGTAGAGTATGTGCTATCTCTCAACATCATGTAATTTCAATTATTTTAGCAGAGAAGGGATTCCTTAACACACTTCCATAGACAGATCACTACTTTCACCATACTACTTCCTGTGCTTTTCACCATAGAGTATAAATCTTAGAAACCAATCAATGATCAGTCAAGGGGAAGGCAGCAAATCTGTGTGTTTTATTTCAAAGGCTGCATACAGTCCAATCAACCATTCAAGATGAACCCAACTAAATCTGAAATATTGAATATCAACTTTTCTAAAAAAGAGGAGAAGGTCTTACAGAAAGATCTCCCATTTTGTTGGAAAAAAAACTTAAACTACCTTGGAATTAGATTAGGAAATTCTAAAGAGACCCTGTATAAATCCAATTTTATACCATTACTGAATGATATTAAAGAAGACCATAATAGAATAGCACCAGGACAAATAACATGGACAGGGAGGATAAATATTTTCAAAATGATAATATTACCAAAAATTATTTATAAAATTCAGATGCTCCCAATTCGAATCCCGCAAGCCTTTTTAAAAAAACTGCAAGCAATGTTTCTTAAATTCATATGGAAGGGGAAAAAAACACGAATCAAGTTAACACTTTTGACAAAAGATAAGACTCAAGGGGGACTGGGAGCACCGGATTTCAAAAATTATTATTATTCAATTATTTTATCACGAGTTATAGAATGGGCAAAAAATAATGTAGAAAAAAGATGGGTAGTTATGAAAAATAAATTAAGTAAAACTGCACTTGGGAAAATAATCTGGATCCCACCACAATATAGAGGACTAAGCCCTGAAGTCCACGACATCACAAAACACGCCCTAGCACTTTGGGACCAGATTCATAGGAAAGAAAGATGGAGTTTTAATTCACCATTTATACCCCTAAAAAACACACAATTTTTCCCCCCGGGAGAAACCTTTATTTTCGGCAATTGGATTAAGGAAGATGACACCCAATTAAAATATTTTATGGAGCAAAATAGACTATTATCATTGCAGGAGATGGAAGAGAAGAGAGATATTGTGGTGATTGATGAATGGAGATACGCTCAAATAAGACATTTTTTTGAAAGCCTTCCACAGCCTATAAGATCTGAAACAAATTTACGGCCATTTGAAAGACTTTGTACAAAGAAAATCGATAAGGGAATAATCTCGAGGATATATGAAATTTTGAGAGTGTACCCCCATTCATCAAAAAATGGGAAGAAGAAACGGGCTCATCAATAAATGAATTTGAAATAAAACAGATAATAAATAGGGTCCATGCCACCTCCATTAACAACAAAGTAATGGAACAGAATTATAAATGTTTGGTAAGATGGTATCTTACACCAGATAAATTATACTCATCCCCAGGAAATAATTCGCGATTTTGTTGGAGAGGTTGTAGAGAGGTAGGTACAATGACACATATCTGGTGGTCTTGCCCAAAGGTAAAAAAATTTTGGTCAAAAATCAGAAAAAAAATTAAAGAAATAATAAACATAAATATACCGGAGGACTTCTGGGTCTGCGTTCTGCATGGGGCTCGAATGCCAACCAAAAAATATCTAAAGACCCTAACCCCAGATTTTCTTAACGCCGCAAAAATTCAGATCTCGAGCAAATGGAAACAAGAAGTGAGCCCTACATTAAGAGAATGGGGGAAAAAGGTTGACGAAATTTATTACAATGAATATTTAACCGCTTGCCGACCAGCCGCAGCAGTAATACGGCGGCAGGTCGGCACTGCTGCGCGAGAGCCCGTAGCTCTACGTCGCGACTTTCGCGGCCACTAGGGGGCGCGTGCGCTCCGCCGGCGGCCCGCGCGCGCGCCCCCCGCTCGCCCCCGAGTCCCGTGCGTGTGCCCGGCGGGCACGATCGCCGCCGGGCACACGCGATCGCTCGTTAAAGAGCGGGGAACGGGAGCTGTGTGTGAAAACACACAGCGCTCGTTCCTGTCAGCGGGGGAAACGCTGATTTTCTGTTCATAAAATGTATGAACAGAAGATCAGTGATTCCCCCTAGTAAGTCCACCCCCCCATACAGTTAGAACACAAATAGGAACACACTTAACCCCTTCCCCGCCCCCTAGTGTTAACCCCTTCACTGCCAATGGCATTTTTATAGTAATCCAATGCATTTTTATAGCATTGATCGCTAAAAAAATGCCAATGGTCCCAAAAATGTGTCAAAAGTGTCCGAAGTGTCTGCCATAATATCGCAGTATCGAAAAAAAACGCTGATCGCCGCCATTACTAGTAAAAAAAAAAATAATAATAAAAATGCCATAAAACTACCCCCTATTTTGTAAACGCTATAACTTTTGCGCAAACCAATCAATAAACGCTAATTGCGATTTTTTTTACGAAAAATATGTAGAAGAATACGTATCGGCCTAAACTGAGGAAAACATTTTTTTTTTATATATTTTTGGGGGATATTTATTACAGAAAAAAGTAAAAAATATTGCATTTTTTTCAAAATAGTCGCTCTGTTTTTGTTTATAGCGCAAAAAATAAAAACCGCAGAGATGATCAAATACCACCAAAAGAAAGCTCTGTTTGTGGGAAAAAAAGGACGCCAATTTTGTTTGGGAGCTACGTCGCATGACCGCGTAATTGTCAGTTAAAGCGACGCAGTGCCGAATCGCAAAAAGTGCTCTGGTCTTTGGACAGCAATATGGTCCGGGGCTAAAGTGGTTAAGATACAGAGAGGAGGAAACTTGGGCAGATTTTGAAGATAAATGGGATCCCTGGAAAAAATATAAGGTTAAGATGGAATACGCAGAAATGATGGAAGCATAAGTAACAAAGAGGAGAGAAAATTATTAAATTATCAAATGGAAAAGACGATAGAGGCCTAGTAAGAGGATCGGTGGGAGGTCGATAAAAGAAAAAAAAAAAGTGCTTGAAGCAAGCTGAATCTCCAGATAAGTGCAGCTAAAGCCTGATACACAGGATGAGATTATCGGAAAAATGATCGTCCTTTATTTTTTGCATGTTAGACTAGTCTCCATATCGAAAACGAATAGGTTACTAAAGTATGTAAATTCGGAAGTGATGTAGTGTATTTGTATTGTATTTTCGGACTAAAACTGTACTGATAAAACAAAAATCTTCCGATCCGGTATCGTGCGAGAACATTTTTAGTTTTTGTCCCATCGGATCATTTCAAATGAAAGCTGTGTAATGATCAGATTATGGCAGGATCTCTTCGAAATCTGTATTTTTTTGTACAATATTTTGATCGTGTGTACTAGACTTAGTGTCCTGTGACAGTGAATTTATGCATAGCCAACACAGGCAGGATAGTAAGACTGCCGCATGCAGCACACAGTTACCCACACATCATTTTTCTGACTGGGCCCATACACTTTGAGACAAAATGCTAATTCACAAACAAGTTTCCAACATGTCCCTTTGAGCCGGGGTTCACACTAGATGCGGTGCAAATTCATAGCGAATTTACTGCGGATTCTGCATCGCATCAAAACCTGTTTATGAAAAACGATTATGAAGTGTATGTTAAGTTAACGACACCCTGAAATCGGTTTGCAAAACGCAGTACGATTTGCAGAATGGGATCACACGGGTGTGAACACTCATGCGATCTGATTCTGGTCTGGACAAAAAAAAGGGTCCTGCACGAGTTTGGTGTGAATGCGGTGAGTTTTAAGCCATACAAATCCATGGCTCATATTGCAGCTTATAATTCGCAGAGGAATGTGCTGCGATTCCAGTGCTAATTACATGTGGTGTCCCGCACTGCATGTATGTGAACCCGGGCTGACAGAAGTTGATTAGTGTATGGCCAGCCACTGGGTAGTCTGGGCTGGGGGAGGGGTGGTGGGAAAAGTTGGCCTTAGGGGGCAATAAGTATATATCCAGCTCTATGTGTAGTGTTTATCACACAAAGGGGTCCAAAACAAGTGTGACCTGTTTTTTTAAAGAAAAGAGCCAAAAGCAGAAAGACTCTTGTGCACCCATGAGCTCTAGATGAGATGTAGGTATAAGAAATCGGTTTATATCGAATCTTTCTGCCACTTTTGATATAAAACAATTCAGAGTTCTTAAAGGGGTTGTTTTTTTGTATTACAAACATGTCATACTTACCTCCACTGTGCAGTTTGTTTTGCACAGAGTGGCCCCGATCCATGTCTTCTGGGGTCCCCAAACGGCTCCCCCTAGGAGAAGCGCTCTCCCTGGAGGTTACCTTGTGGGCACACTCCCGAGTCCAGCATTCGTGTCCATAGACACAGAATGCCGGACTTGTCCCCGCCCCCTGGCACCCACGTCATTGGATTTGATTGACAGCAACAGGAGCTAATGGCTGTGCTGCTATCAATCTATCCAATCAAGGCAGATCTCTGCCGAGGGAACGAGCAGACTCAGGTGAGCAAAATGGTGGGTTCGGAGGCCGATCAGTGTCAGAGCTTTTTCCACCTTAATGTATAGGATGCATTAAGGTGAAAAAACACAAGGTATTTAGACCCTTTTCCCGGATTTTGCCATTCTTGGGAAATGTCTCGGCAAATTCTAATTTTCCAGATTTTTTTGCCACCGCCGCCGCCACCGCTAGAGGTCCGTGGCCGGCAGACCACAACAATTACTATTTAGTAATGGCTGGGTGGTTGCCACTAGAGAAAGTGGAAAAAACAACTGCGCTAATTATCAAAGAAAAACAAAAAACAATGTAGCAGCCAGCACACAGACAAACAAAGTCAAAGTGAACGTGGAGAAAGAAAGTGCAGCACTATACTAATTAGTTTTGTGAAAATGCTGCCAAATTCACATGACATAACAATGTGAAATCAAACAAAAATTGTATGTAAAAGCATAGTGTGGAATACTGATATAGTCCATACATATGTTGGCAAACTGATGAGTGAAAAAACCAACCAAACAAAATAAACAAAAATGAATAGTTCATAGGTGTGTCCCAAATGGATGAATGAAATCTTCACATATGATGCCAGTTCAAGGAAATTAAGACAACAATGATGGCTTGTCTGTAGCAACCTTCAGACTATCAAAATCAATGGAAATGGATACTCTTACCAGCTGTGGTGGACTCACATGTTAGTACTAACAGCAAGTCAGATCAGGCATGGTGGTCACAGCGGACCCTGGGCTCTGTGCCTGAAAGGTTTTGCAGCGATGGTCACTCCAGCTGAGATGATGGATTCAATCTTGGTTGGATACCTCACTTCAGGGACAGGAACCCGGATAACAAAAGGCCAATGGAGGGATGGCCAGGCTCATGTATCAACACAACATGTGTGGCATGGGAAAAAGAAAAAAGTAATGCTCCCAATGGTGCAGATCAAAAAACCAATGAAGGCTTTATTTAAAATAAATGAATAAAATCACGTGAAAAATATATCTAAAAGCAGTATGGGGTACTATGAATTTGAGCTGTGACAACGCCCACTTCGTGCCCCACTGCCATCTGTCTGTGACCTGATGTGGGAAGGGGTGGGCGGCACCACAGCTCAATTGCTATTGGCAGCTACCCCGCATATTTTGTCCCATTCTATTTAGTAATGGCTGCGGAGAGAGTCTCCACTGCTGGGAATGCCTGATGTAAAGAAAAGGGGGGCTCCATTGGGGTGTAAGGGAGGACTCTGCTGGCAATGTCTAATGTAAAGGAGGACTCTGCTGGCAATGCCTGATGTAAGGGGGGACTCCGCTGCTAATGCCTGATGCAAGGGGGACTCCGCTGGCAATGCCTGATGTAAGGGGGGACTCTGCTGGCAATGCCTAATGTAAGGGGGGACTCAACTGGCAATGCCTGATTTAAGGGGGGACTCGTCTGGCAATGCCAAATGTAAGGGGGGACTCCGCTGGGACTACCTGATGTAAAGAGGGGCTCCGCTGGGAATGCCTGTGTAAGGAGGGACTCTGCTGGGGACACCTGATGGCATCTGGTGGCAGGTGACACTCAGGGCTTCCACTGATTCTGCATTATGGTAAGTTAAATAATTTCATTCTATATTACAATGTAATAATAGAAATAATGCACTTCAATCATCCTGACACCATAACAACCATCGTGGCGGGATGATTGAAGTGCCAACACCAGGTGTTTGGAGTATCTTTATCTGCTGATTGTTAAACTTTCTGAAATACACATATTTCTATTGTGGTGTAGAATCTGGGCCTGCTGTCCCTCCATCCCTCTTTCTCTCCTTCCTTCCCTCCCTATTTCTTTATCTCTTTCTCTTCCTCTTTCTTTCGCTTTTTCTTTCTTTTACTTTCATTTTCAATGATAATAGTAAACAGGACAAAAAGAGCAGGCAGCAATAAACACTGACAGGTGTTCCACTCCACCTCTACTTCAAATTCGTAAAAAAAAATGATTTTGCCTTAGTTATACTTTAAGTAAAGTCGGATTAACATTTTTGAGAGCTGGTTCTCATAATTTCCGACAACAATATACTGTACCCCTTCTTGTAAATTCCGAGCGTGTGTAGACAATTTCGACGTACAAAATTCCATGCATGCTCGGAATGAAGCAGAAGAGCCGCACTAGCTTTTGAACTTTATTTTTCTCGACTCGTCGTACATGTTATACGTGTTGTACGTCACTACGTTCTTGATGCTCGCAATTTCCGACAACATTTGTGTGACTGTGTGTATGCAAGACAAGTTTGAGCCAACATCCGTCAGAAAAAAAATCCATGGTTTTGTTGTCGGAATGTCTGATCGTCTGTACGCGGTATTACTGTGGTGAAACTGCTGTCAACAAGAAAATAATATATGTGAAATCTCTCTAATGGAACCTTGGAAAGCAGTAAAAAACCGACTGAAGTTGTAATCCCTCTTAACTCTATCCCTCTTATTAATAGATAAAAAAAAACATTTGATATAGGCTTTCAAAGATATTCAATTTTTTTGTAACATTAATTAAAACATGATAGTGTTACCTGGACTGTAGCCGATAAATGCTGCAGAACCTCTTCCTTTGTTGCTGCTGTATTATTCTTCTGCAGTGTGGACAGAGTTAAAGAATATGTAAACCCAACATTTCATATTCCTGATATGTGTCTGCTGTACCATGTACTTGTATGAGAAAGTGTCCTGTTCTCTTTGTATTGCTTTCATTTGTGTGATATCCCTGGTGTTCCTAACAGTCACTCTGCTTCCCTATTAAAAACTGACCACTCTAGGCACGAGAACACACTGTGGTCAGTTCTCTAGCTATGCTGGGAACTCAGCCTGCTCTCCTCCAATAATCAGACTTGTCCTGACAGCCTCCCCCCTACCCTCCTTCCTTGCACATCCATTCATTGGGATCAATGATCAAGATCAGTGTGCTGCTGTTTCTAATTCCTCAGTTTCTTTAGCTCCTTATGCAGCAGAGAACAGTGGGAATGTGATCATTTATAAAAAAAAAAGGGGGGTTTATAATGTTTTTTTTTATCTATACACAAATGTTTTCCCTTTCATTTCTATTTTAAACTGAATGGGTTGTTTTAAAAAGTGAGGGTTCACGTATATTTTAAACAAAATATTTCATAATGCAGAAGTGCAGTGGCAATCTTTATGAAGACCACTTTGTAATGCTCATCTATGGAGTGTCTCCTGAGCGAAGGGCAACCATCTTGGCTTGGTCTGGAGGATAGTGATTGGATGATTCAACAGAGCGGCAGGACATGAAACTGGGTGTCTGGAGAAAGGGAGCTCTGTTGTGCCAACAGCCTGCAAAATGCTGGGAGGAAGCCACTGTGGAAATCATGTGCTGCTGCAACCATTTTTCTGTGCTGAGAAGCTGAGAGAGCACCACACGGTTGCAGTGAAGGGGTAACAGTGGTATGTGGCCAGAGTTTGCTGGAGCTATCTGATGTTGTGCTGTCCAGGAGAACGAGGCTGACCAGAGACTACTGCTGCCATCCTATTCTTTGCAATGTTACATGTGAAGGGATGGTTCTGGAGGCAAGCAGGTGTGTGAAAGAGACTGAGCTGTTGCTGGATGAACGGATCCCTACCATAGCTGACCACAATCAGGTGAGAACGCAAAGAAGCAAACAGACTAAGAGCCTTCTCCCTGGGAGGGTGTGATATGAATGCATGGTGAGATCAGACTGTACTAGAGAGCACGCTCACCAAAGAAGGAAAGGATGGAACAGTTTCAGCAGGACTAAAGGAGAGAGATCACAGCAACTTCTATCCCTGTCTAATGAACTGACTTTTACTGAAACAGAGCACATGTCTGGAGACCCAGAAGGAGGTGTCCTGGGACTGGTAAGAGACTAACATCACACAAGTTAATCAGTTGTCTGCTGGGAACTGTTGTGCTTTCTTTAAGGACTCCAAATTTGCTAGTCAACATTTTTTTTCCTCAGTCCTTGGCCAGTGGGTTAAAACTGTAACTTGCTACAACAGTCCCAACTGTATTTATTTACTATTTCTAGGTAAATGTAGTTCAGTTTTTTTAATTACAGATAGTAAAAATACTGCAGGTGTTCAATCATATCTCTCAAAATAATGTTTTCTTATTGATTGTCTGTATAAGTACACTTGTACTCTATTCCTTAAGGCTATGCTTGGCCTAATAAATTCTTTAAATACAACAAGGCAGGGGCGTCGGGAGGCCCGGGCTTGGGAGGCTGGAGCCCCGAAAGGGTCCCGAAAAGCCCAGAGTCTCTGTGAATTTAGGTCTCCATTATTAGCCCCGAGTGCTGGGAATGATCTGATCCTGAGCGCAGCTGGGACCGAGCAGATCCAGACCAGAGCCTTGCCGAATGTGGCTGAGTCCTGCCAACTTGACGAGTTTCATAGCAGGTCCCGCCCTCTTGAGCCTGGGCAACGCCTATGATGGATGTCCCACTGGTCCAATGCCGGGACCGCGGGACGTGTGACGTCCATCATAGGCGCTGCAGACTTTATAAGGCGGGAATTCCAATGTGGCCACCGCGCCACATCTCCGCTCGACACTTGGGCGGGCGCCTCTCCTCTCCTCCCCAGCTATTCTCCCCTCCTGAGTGGAGGTAGGTCAGACAGCACAGTGTAATGTGTATGTAAATGTCAGTGTAGGTAGGTCAGGTCAGTGTATGCAGGGCCTCTGATAGGGCAGTACAACCAGCCCTGTTGTACTGGGCCTGCCTAGATCAGCTACACAAGGGGGCTTGGGTATCATAACAATTTGTTGCTGCATTTAATAAAAAAATGTTTTCTTTTTTTCATATCCTTTATTTTTGTTTTTATATCCAAGGGAACAAAAGAGAAATATTCAAAAAGAACACAACAATATCCAAGTAAAAATAATGTACAAAGAACCTAGTCACCTTCATATTGCCTCGCAGGGCTAGATGACAGCCACATGAGCCAAGACATGAAACAATTATGAACAATACAAGTAACACTAAACATTTCAACTCATATATTTCTCTATTCCCCTGTACAGATAAACCGGTCCGCTTAGTCTGTCCTGTTCATGGCTCTGGACCCTGCCTTGACTCCTATTCTTCACTCCATTTCCTAAATCTCTTTACTCCCCCTTCTTTATATAAAAAAAAAAAAGGAGTCAAGTCATACATATAAGTAAATAAAGTAACAAAAAAGGTTCCCTCCTCTTCTGTGTGACCCACGATGGAGGCAACGTTTAGTCTTATTACTACAGTTCATAATGACCCATCTCACCAGGGGGGACCCCTCACCCTTCTCTTTCTTCGTTGAACAATCTTTTCCCTTCTTCAGAGAGCACAAATGAGTTCCACCCTGACCATGTCTCGATATACTGTTCCCTTTTATTTCGGGCTGAGAGAACCAAATCTTCTATAGCTCCTATCTCCCGGACTCTATTAAGCCAACTCACTATGGAGGGTGTTCTAGTATCTCTCCAATTTAAGGTAATTCCACTTTTAGCAGCATTAATCAGGTGACATAGTACTGATTTTTTATAAATTGACACTGGGATCTGTGAACAATGGAGCAAGAAAAATGCTGGATCGTCTGGTATATGGAACTCTGTAAGTTTTTGGGAGATTCGCTGAACCTCCGACCAATATTGTCTTATTTTCCCACAGGACCAGAATATATGCAGCAGAGTTCCTTGCTCCAGTCCACATCTCCAGCAGCTTTCAGAATTTTCTATAGAGAATTTATGCATCTTTACTGGGGTGTAGTACCATTGAATAAGAATTTTGTAATTGAGTTCCTGGATTCGCGTACAGACCGAGGAGTTCAATGCTAAGAAAATTATGCGTTTACTTTGAATTGGCGTAAAAGTCCTCCCCAGGTCTCTTTCCCATTTACTAATTCCTGGCATCACAAAATCCCTCTGAGGGGAATTTAGCAATCCGTACATCTTAGAGACCACTCGTGGTAATGGTCCCTCCTCATCGCAATAAACCTCAAATTTTGTTAACTGACGCCGGAAATCAGGCGGTTTGTCCCAGTGAGTTCAGAAAGTGGTTTACCTGAAACGCTTGCCATAAACCTAGTTCAAAGGTTCCCCCTGGTTTCATTAGTGACTCAATAGATGGCCATACTTCTGTTTGCAAAAAACTTGAAACCTGCACGTTGCCCTTCCTTTTTAAGTTATTGAATGTTCCTCCTTTTAATCCTGGCACAAAACCAGGGTTTCCTACAATCGGGAATAAGGGCGAATAACCCGTTGAAAACTGTGGATTTCGGCAGACTTTAGCCGCTATTGACAATGTTGGACCAAAATGTTTTCTAAACTTTTCCCCACTTCCACTTGCTTACAGATTCAGAAAGGCACACAGACGGTGTTGTTGTTGGTGGTGGTCAACATGGCCTAGAACACGATTTGATGGTCTTGTTTCACCTACGCATATATTTGCCCCTAATTTAATGGACGAATGTTACGCATGCCTGCTGATCTCTGCTCCCATGCAGCTGCACAGACATGCAAATTAGGGTGTCTTTTAGTCACCATGAGTTGAACAGCGTCTGTGTTTTGCCGGGTACCTTGTTTAGGATGTTTGTTATAGTCTGGTTTTGATGCTTGGCTTGGAAAAATAGCTTGAGTTCCATTGATTCAGAAATGCACACAGATGGTGTTGTTGTTGGTGGTGGTGGTGAACAAGGCCTAGAACACGGTTTGATGGTCTTGTTTCACCTACGCATATATTTGCCCCTAATTTAATGGACGAATGTTACGCATGCCTGCTGATCTCTGCTCCCATGCAGCTGCACAGACATGCAAATTAGGGTGTCTTTTAGTCACCAGGAGTTGAACAGCTTCTGTGTTCTGCCGGGTACCTTGTTTAAGAGTTTTGTTATAGTCTGGTTTTGATGCTTGGCTTGGAAAAATTGCTTGAGTTCCGTTGATTCAGAAAGGCACACAGACGTTGTTGTTGTTGTTGTTGTTGTTGTTGTTGTTGTTGTTGTTGTTGTTTGTTGTTGTTGTTGTTGTTGTTGTTGTTGTTTGTTGTTGTTGGTCGTCGTCAACATGGCCTAGAACACGGTTTGATGGTCTTGTTCCACCTATGCATATATTTAGCTCAAATTTCATGGCCGAATGTTACGCATGCCTGCTGATTTCCGCCCCCATGCAGCTGCACAGACATGCAAATTAGAGTGTCTTTTACTCACCATGAGTTGAACAGCATCTGTGTTCTGCCGGGTACCTTGTTTAGGACGTTTGTTATAGTCTGGTATGATGCCTGGCTAATGCTGGGCTTCATGGTGAAAAATAGCTTGAGTTATGTTGATTCAGGAAGGCACACAGACGGTGTTGTTGGTGGTGGTGGTGGTTTGATTGTCAACATGGCCTAGAACACGGTTTGATTGTCTTCTTCCACCTACGCATATATTTGCCCCTAATTTCATGGCCGAATATTATGCATGCCTGCTGATTCCCGCCCCCATGCAGCTGCACAGACATGCAAATTAGGGTGTCTTTTTTACTCACCATGAGTTGAACAGCATCTGTGTTCTGTCGGGTACCTTGTTTAGGATGTTTGTTATATACTGGTTTTGATGCCTGGCTAATGCTGGGCTTCATGGTGAAAAATAGCTTGAGTTCTGTTGATTCAGAAAGGCACAAAGACGGTGTTGTTGGTGGTGGTGGTCAACAACGTATCCTAGAACACAATTTGATGGTCTTGTTCCACCTATGCATATATTTGCTCTAAATTTCATGGCCGAATATTATGCATGCCTGCTGATTCCCGCCCCCATGCAGCGGCACAGACATGCAAATTAGGGTGTCTTATAGTCACCATGAGTTGAACAGCTTCTGTGTTCTACCGGGTACCTTGTTTAGGACGTTTGTTATAGTCTGATTTTGATGCCTGGCTAATGCTGGGCTTCATGGTGAAAAATAGCTTGAGTTCCGTTGATTCAGGAAGGCACACAGACGGTGTTGTTGTTGGGGGGTGGTGGTCAACATGGCCTAGAACACGATTTGATGGTCTTGTTCCACCTATGCATATATTTGCCCCTAATTTCATGGCCGAATATTACACATGCCTGCTGATTTCCGCCCCCATGCAGCTGCACAGACATGCAAATTAGGGTGTCTTTTACTCACCAGGAGTTGAACAGCTTCTGTGTTCTGCCAGGTACCTTGTTTAGGACGTCTGTTATAGTCTGGTTTTGATGCCTGGCTAATGCTGGGCTTCATGGTGAAAAATAGCTTGAGTTCTGTTGATTCAGAAAGGCACACAGATGGTGTTGTTGTTGTTTGGTGGTCAACATGGCCTAGAACACGATTTGATGGTCTTGTTCCACCTACGCATATATTTGCCCCAAATTTCATGGCTGAATGTTATGCATGCCTGCTGATTCCCGCCCCCATCGAGCTGCACAGACATGCAAATTAGGGTGTCTTTTTACTCACCATGAGTTGAACAGCATCTGTGTTCTGCCGGGTACCTTGTTTAGGACGTTTGTTATAGTCTGGTTTTGATGCCTGGCTAATGCTGGGCTTCATGGTGAAAAATAGCTTGAGTTCTGTTGATTCAGGAAGGCACAAAGACGGTGTTGTTGTTGTTGGTGGTCAACATGGCCTAGAACACGATTTGATGGTCTTGTTCCACCTATGCATATATTTGCCACTAATTTCATGGCCGAATATTACACATGCCTGCTGATTTCCCCGCCCCCGTGCAGCTGCACAGACAAGCAAATTAGGGTGTCTTTTACTCACCATGGAGTTGAACAGCTTCTGTGTTCTGCCAGGTACCTTGTTTAGGACGTTTGTTATAGTCTGGTTTTCATGCCTGGCTAATGCTGGGCCTCATGGTGAAGAATAGCTTGAGTTCCGTTGATTCAGAAAGGCACAAAGACGGTGTTGTTGTTGGTGGTGGTGGTCAACGTAGCCTAGAACACGATTTGATGGTCTTGTTCCACCTATGTATGTATTTGCTCTAAATTTCATGGCCGTTGATGATGCTGCACAGATACAATGACAGAGTACAAATTACAATGTGAGACTGGTGTTTGTTTAGGACGGATAGTCTGGAACCTGGCTAGTGCTGGACGATGGTCTTGAGTTCTTGATTCCATGCCTGGGTGGTGTGCATGGTGGGGTGGGTCTCTCAAATTTCATCTGTGTTCTGCCGAGGATGTGGTCATGCCACTGCTGAATTCACCGGTGTGCAGCATGCCTAGATTTCATGACTGCACCTACAAAATTACCATGAGGTGTCGCATTGTGTTCTGCACTTTTACCACGTTGAGTTGAACATTTTGAGTCTGGCTAATGCTGGCTTCATGGTGAAAAATAGCTTGAGTTCCGTTGATTCAGAAAGGCACAAAGACGGTGTTGTTGTTGGTGGTGGTGGTCAACATGGCCTAGAACACGATTTGATGGTCTTGTTCCACCTATGTATATATTTGCTCTAAATTTCATGGCCGAATGTTACGCATGTCTGCTGATTCCCGCCCCCATGCAGCTGCACAGACATGCAAATTAGGGTGTCTTTTACTCACCATGAGTTGAACAGCATCTGTGTTCTGCCAGGTACCTTGTTTAGGATGTTTGTTATATACTGGTTTTGATGCCTGGCTAATGCTGGGCTTCATGGTGAAAAATAGCTTGAGTTCTGTTGATTCAGAAAGGCACAAAGACGGTGTTGTTGTTGGTGGTGGTGGTCAACGTGGCCTAGAACACGATTTGATGGTCTTGTTCCACCTATGTATATATTTGCTCTAAATTTCATGGCCGAATGTTATGCATGCCTGCTGATTCCCGCCCCCATGCAGCTGCACAGACATGCAAATTAGGGTGTCTTTTACTCACCATGAGTTGAACAGCATCTGTGTTCTGCCGGGTACCTTGTTTAGGATGTTTGTTATATACTGGTTTTGATGCCTGGCTAATGCTGGGCTTCATGGTGAAAAATAGCTTGAGTTCTGTTGATTCAGAAAGGCACACAGACGGTGTTGTTGGTGGTCGTCGTCAACATGGCCTAGAACACCATTTGATGGTCTTGTTCCACCTATGTATATATTTGCTCTAAATTTCATGGCCGAATGTTACGCATGTCTGCTGATTCCCGCCCGCCCCCATGCAGCTGCACAGACATGCGAATTAGGGTGTCTTTTATAGTCACCATGAGTTGAACAGCATCTGTGTTCTGCCGGGTACCTTGTTTAGGATGTTTGTTATTGTCTGGTTTTGATGCCTGGCTAATGCTGGGCTTCATGGTGAAAAATAGCTTGAGTTCTGTTGATTCAGGAAGGCACAAAGACGGTGGTTGTTGGTGGTGGTGGTCAACATGGCCTAGAACACGATTTGATGGTCTTGTTCCACCTATGCATATATTTGCCCCTAATTTCATGACTGGATGTTACACATGCCTGCTGATTCCCGCCCCCATGCAGCTGCACAGACATGCAAATTAGGGTGTCTTTTACTCACCATGAGTTGAACAGCTTCTGTGTACTGCCGGGTACCTTGTTTAGGACGTTAGTTATAGTCTGGTTTTGATGCCTGGCTAATGCTGGGCTTCATGGTGAAAAATAGCTTGAGTTCTGTTGATACAGAAAGGCACAAGACGGATATTGTTGTTGTTGGTGGTCAACATGGCCTAGAACACGATTTGATGGTCTTGTTCCACCTATGTATATATTTGCTCTAAATCTCATGGCCGAATGTTATGCATGCCTGCTGATTCCTGCCCCCATGCAGCTGCACAGACATGCAAATTAGGGTGTCTTATAGTCACCATGAGTTGAACAGCTTCTGTGTTCTGCCGGGTACCTTGTTTAGGACGTTTGTTATAGTCTGGTTTTGATGCCTGGCTAATGCTGGGCTTCATGGTGAAAAATAGCTTGAGTACCGTTGATTCAGAAAGGCACAAAGACGTGTTGTTGTTGGTGGTGGTGGTCAATGTGGCCTAGAACACGATTTGATGGTCTTGTTCCACCTATGTATATATTTGCTCTAAATTTCATGGCCGAATGTTATGCATGCCTGCTGATTCCTGCCCCCATGCAGCTGCACAGACATGCAAATTAGGGTGTCTTTTACTCACCATGAGTTGAACAGCATCCGTGTTCTGCCGGGTACCTTGTTTAGGACGTTTGTTATAGTCTGGTTTTGATGCCTGGCTAATGCTGGGCTTCATGGTGAAAAATAGCTTGAGTTCTGTTGATTCAGAAAGGCACACAGACGGTGTTGTTGTTGTTGGTGGTCAACATGGCCTAGAACACGATTTGATGGTCTTGTTCCACCTATGTATATATTTGCTCTAAATTTCATGGCCGAATGTTATGCATGTCTGCTGATTCCCGCCCCCATGCAGCTGCACAGACATGCAAATTAGGGTGTCTTTTACTCACCATGAGTTGAACAGCATCTGTGTTCTGCCAGGTACCTTGTTTAGGATGTTTGTTATATACTGGTTTTGATGCCTGGCTAATGCTGGGCTTCATGGTGAAAAATAGCTTGAGTTCTGTTGATTCAGAAAGGCACACAGACGGTGTTGTTGTTGGTGGTGGTGGTCAACATGGCATAGAACACGATTTGATGGTCTTCTTCCACCTATGCATATATTTGCCCCAAATTTCATCGCTGAATATTATGCATGCCTGCTGATTCCCGCCCCCATGCAGCTGCACAGACATGCAAATTAGGGTGTCTTTTACTCACCATGAGTTGAACAGCATCCGTGTTCTGCCGGGTACCTTGTTTAGGACGTTTGTTATAGTCTGGTTTTGATGCCTGGCTAATGCTGGGCTTCATGGTGAAAAATAGCTTGAGTTCTGTTGATTCAGAAAGGCACACAGACGGTGTTGTTGTTGGTGGTGGTGGTCAACATGGCCTAGAACACGATTTGATGGTCTTGTTCCACCTATGCATATATTTGCCCCAAATTTCATGGCTGAATGTTATGCATGCCTGCTGATTCCCGCCCCCATGCAGCTGCACAGACATGCAAATTAGGGTGTCTTTTACTCACCATGAGTTGAACAGCATCTGTGTTCTGCCGGGTACCTTGTTTAGGACGTTTGTTATAGTCTGGTTTTGATGCCTGGCTAATGCTGGGCTTCATGGTGAAAAATAGCTTGAGTTCCGTGTTGATTCAGAAAGGCACACACCCAAGATGGTGTTGTTGTTTGGGGTGTTGTGGTCAACATGCTAGAACACACATCGAACGATTGATGGTCTTGTTCCACCTACCGCATATATTTGCCCCAAATTTCATGGCCTGAATGTTTGATGCATATAGCCTGCTGATTCCCCTGCCCCCCCATGCAGCTGCACAGACATGCAAATTAGGGTGTCTTTTACTCACCATGAGTTGAACAGCTTCTGTGTTCTGCCGGGTACCTTGTTTAGGACGTTTTTTGTTATAGTCTGGTTTTGATGCCTGGCTAATGCTGGGCTTCATGGTGAAAAATAGTTTGAGTTCTGTTGATTTAGAAAGGCACACAGACTTTGTTTTTTTTGTTGGTGGTCAACATGGCCTAGAACGCGATTTGATGGTCTTGTTCCACCTATGCATATATTTGCCCCTAATTTCATGACTGAATGTTACGCATGCCTGCTGATTCCCGCCCCTGTGCAGCTGCACAGACATGCAAATTAGGGTGTCTTTTACTCACCATGAGTTGAACAGCATCTGTGTTCTGCCGGGTACCTTGTTTAGGACGTTTGTTATAGTCTGGTTTTGATGCCTGGCTAATGCTGGGCTTCATGGTGAAAAATAGCTTGTGTTCAGTTGATTCAGAAAGGCACGCAGGTGGTGTTGTTGTTGTTATTGTTGGTGGTCAACATGGCTTAGAACACGATTTGATGGTCTTGTTCCACCTATGCGTATATTTGCCCCTAATTTCATGGGTACCTTGTTTAGGATGTTTTTTATATGCAGGTTTTGATGCCTGGCTAATGCTGGGCTTCATGGTGAAAAATAGCTTGTGTTCAGTTGATTCAGAAAGGCACAAAGACGGTGTTGTTGGTGGTCAACGTATCCTAGAACACGATTTGATGGTCTTGTTCCACCTACGCATATATTTGCCCCTAATTTCATGGCCGAATGTTATGCATGCCTGCTGATTCCCGCCCCCATGCAGCTGCACAGACATGCAAATTAGGGTGTCTTTTACTCACCATGAGTTGAACAGCATCTGTGTTCTTCCAGGTACCTTGTTTAGGACGTTTGTTATAGTCTGGTTTTCATGCCTGGCTAATGCTGGGCTTCATGGTGAAAAATAGCTTGAGTTCTGTTGATTCAGAACGGCACACAGACGTTGTTGTTGTTGGTGTTGGTGTTCAACGTATCCTAGAACACGATTTGATGGTCTTGTTCCACCTATGCATATATTTGCTCTAAATTTCATGGCAGAATGTTATGCATTCCTGCTGATTCCTGCCCCCATGCAGCTGCACAGACATGCAAATTAGGGTGTCTTTTACTCACCGTGAGTTGAACAGCATCTGTGTTCTGCCGGGTACCTTGTTTAGGATGTTTGTTACAGTCTGGTTTTGATGCCTGGCTAATGCTGGGCTTCATGGTGAAAAATAGCTTGAGTTCTATTGATTCAGAAAGGCACGAAGACGGTGTTGTTGGTGGTCAAAGTATGCTAGAACACGATTTGATGGTCTTGTTCCACCTATGCATATATTTGCCCCTAATTTCATGGCCGAATGTTATGCATGCCTGCTGATTCCCGCCCCCATGCAGCTGCACAGACATGCAAATTAGGGTGTCTTTTACTCACCATGAGTTGAACAGCATCTGTGTTCTGCCAGGTACCTTGTTTAGGACGTTTGTTATAGTCTGGTTTTCATGCCTGGCTAATGCTGGTCTTCATGGTGAAAAATAGCTTGAGTTTTGTTGATTCAGAAAGGCTCACAGACGGTGTTGTTGGTGGTGGTGGTCAACGTATCCTAGAACACGATTTGATGGTCTTGTTCCACCTATGCATATATTTGCTCTAAATTTCATGGCAGAATGTTATGCATGCCTGCTGATTCCTGCCCCCATGCAGCTGCACAGACATGCACATTAGGGTTTCTTTTACTCACCATGAGTTGAACAGCTTCTGTGTTCTGCCGGGTACCTTGTTTAGAACGTAAGTTATAGTCTGGTTTTGATGCCTGGCTAATGCTGGGCTTCATGGTGAAAAATAGTTTGAGTTCTGTTGATTCAGAAAGGCACACAGACTTTGTTTTTTTTGTTGGTGGTCAACATGGCCTAGAACGCGATTTGATGGTCTTGTTCCACCTATGCATATATTTGCTCCTAATTTCATGACTGAATGTTACGCATGCCTGCTGATTCCCGCCCCCGTGCAGCGGCACAGACATGCAAATTAGGGTGTCTTTTACTCACCATGAGTTGAACAGCATCTGTGTTCTGCCGGGTACCTTGTTTAGGACGTTTGTTATAGTCTGGTCTTGATGCCTGGCTAATGCTGGGCTTCATGGTGAAAAATAGCTTGTGTTCAGTTGATTCAGAAAGGCACGCAGGTGTTGTTGTTATTGTTGGTGGTCAACATGGCTTAGAACACGATTTGATGGTCTTGTTCCACCTATGCGTATATTTGCCCCTAATTTCATGGGTACCTTGTTTAGGATGTTTTTTATATACAGGTTTTGATGCCTGGCTAATGCTGGGCTTCATGGTGAAAAATAGCTTGTGTTCAGTTGATTCAGAAAGGCACAAAGACGGTGTTGTTGGTGGTGGTGGTCAACGTATCCTAGAACACGATTTGATGGTCTTGTTCCACCTACGCATATATTTGCCCCAAATTTCATGGCTGAATGTTATGCATGCCTGCTGATTCCTGCCCCCATGCAGCTGCACAGACATGCAAATTAGGGTGTCTTATAGTCACCATGAGTTGAACAGCTTCTGTGTTCTGCCAGGTACCTTGTTTAGGACGTTGTTATAGTCTGGTTTTCATGCCTGGCTAATGCTGGGCTTCATGGTGAAAAATAGCTTGAGTTCTGTTGATTTAGAAAGGCACACAGACGGTGTTGTTGGTGGTCAACATGGCCTAGAACACGATTTGATGGTCTTGTTCAACCTATGCGTAATTTTGCTCCTAATTTCATGGCTGAATGTTACGCATGCCTGCTGATTCCCGCCCCCATGCAGCTGCACAGACATGCAAATTAGGGTGTCTTTTACTCACCATGAGTTGAACAGCATCTGTGTTCTGCCGGGTACCTTGTTTAGGATGTTTGTTATACGCTGGTTTTGATGCCTGGCTAATGCTGGGCTTCATGGTGAAAAATAGTTTGAGTTCTGTTGATTCAGAAAGGCACACAGACGTTGTTGTTGGTGGTCAACATGGCCTAGAACACGATTTGATGGTCTTGTTCCACCTATGCATATATTTGCCCCAAATTTCATGACTGAATGTTACGCATGCCTGCTGATTCCCACCCCCATGCAGCTGCACAGACATGTAAATTAGGGTGTCTTTTACTCACCATGAGTTGAACAGCATCTGTGTTCTGCCGGGTGCTTTGTTTAGGATGTTTGTTATATACTGGTTTTGATGCCTGGCTAATGCTGGGCTTCATGGTGAAAAATAGCTTGAGTTCTGTTGATTCAGAAAGGCACACAGACGTTGTTGTTGTTGGTGGTCAACATGGCCTAGAACACGATTTGATGGTCTTGTTCCAACTATGCATATATTTGCCCCTAATTTCATGGCCGAATATTACGCATGCTTGCTGATTTCTGCCCCCATGCAGCTGCACAGACATGCAAATTAAGGTGTCTTTTACTCACCATGAGTTGAACAGCATCTGTGTTCTGCCGGGTACCTTGTTTAGGACGTTAGTTATAGTCTGGTTTTGATGCCTGGCTAATGCTGGGCTTCATGGTGAAAAATAGTTTGAGTTCTGTTGATTCAGAAAGGCACACAGACGGTGTTTTTTTTGTTGGTGGTCGACATGGACTAGAACACGATTTGGTGGTCTTGTTCCACCTATGCATATATTTGCCCCTAATTTCATGACTGGATGTTACGCATGCCTGCTGATTCCCGCCCCCATGCAGCTGCACAGACATGCAAATTAGGGTGTCTTTTACTCACCATGAGTTGAACAGCATCTGTGTTCTGCCGGGTACCTTGTTTAGGATGTTTGTTATACACTGGTTTTGATGCCTGGCTAATGCTGGGCTTCATGGTGAAAAATAGCTTGAGTTCTGTTGATACAGAAAGGCACGAAGACGGTGTTGTTGGTGGTCAACGTATGCTAGAACACAATTTGATGGTCTTGTTCCACCTATGCATATATTTGCCCCTAATTTCATGGCCGAATATTACGCATGCCTGCTGATTTCTGCCCCCATGCAGCTGCACAGACATGCAAATTAGGGTGTCTTTTACTCACCATGAGTTGAACAGCATCTGTGTTCTGCCGGGTACCTTGTTTAGGATGTTTGTTATATACTGGTTTTGATGCCTGGCTAATGCTGGGCTTCATGGTGAAAAATAGTTTGAGTTCTGTTGATTCAGAAAGGCACACAGACGTTGTTGTTGGTGGTCAACATGGCCTAGAACACGATTTGATGGTCTTGTTCCACCTATGCATATATTTGCCCCTAATTTCATGGCCGAATATTACGCATGCTTGCTGATTTCTGCCCCCATGCAGCTGCACAGACATGCAAATTAGGGTGTCTTTTACTCACCATGAGTTGAACAGCATCTGTGTTCTGCCGGGTACCTTGTTTAGGACGTTAGTTATAGTCTGGTTTTGATGCCTGGCTAATGCTGGGCTTCATGGTGAAAAATAGTTTGAGTTCTGTTGATTCAGAAAGGCACACAGATGGTGTTTTTTTTGTTGGTGGTCGACATGGACTAGAACACGATTTGATGGTCTTGTTCCACCTATGCATATATTTGCCCCTAATGTCATGACTGGATGTTACGCATGCCTGCTGATTCCCGCCCCCATGCAGCTGCACAGACATGCAAATTAGGGTGTCTTTTACTCACCATGAGTTGAACAGCATCTGTGGTTCTGCCGGGTACCTTGTTTAGGATGTTTGTTATATACTGGTTTTGATGCCTGGCTAATGCTGGGCTTCATGGTGAAAAATAGCTTGAGTTCTATTGATTCAGAAAGGCACGAAGACGGTGTTGTTGGTGGTCAACGTATGCTAGAACACAATTTGATGGTCTTGTTCCACCTATGCATATATTTGCCCCTAATTTCATGGCCGAATATTACGCATGCCTGCTGATTTCTGCCCCCATGCAGCTGCACAGACATGCAAATTAGGGTGTCTTTTACTCACCATGAGTTGAACAGCATCTGTGTTCTGCCGGGTACCTTGTTTAGGATGTTTGTTATACACTGGTTTTGATGCCTGGCTAATGCTGGGCTTCATGGTGAAAAATAGCTTGAGTTCTGTTGATACAGAAAGGCACGAAGACGGTGTTGTTGGTTGTCAACGTATGCTAGAACACAATTTGATGGTCTTGTTCCACCTATGCATATATTTGCTCTAAATTTCATGGCCGAATATTACACATGCCTGCTGATTTCTGCCCCCATGCAGCTGCACAGACATGCAAATTAGGGTGTCTTTTACTCACCATGAGTTGAACAGCATCTGTGTTCTGCCGGTTACCTTGTTTAGGATGTTTGTTATACACTGGTTTTGATGCCTGGCTAATGCTGGGCTTCATGGTGAAAAATAGCTTGAGTTCTGTTGATACAGAAAGGCACGAAGACGGTGTTGTTGGTGGTCAACGTATGCTAGAACACAATTTGATGGTCTTGTTCCACCTATGCATATATTTGCTCTAAATTTCATGGCCGAATGTTATGCATGCCTGCTGATTCCCGCCCCCATGCAGCTGCACAGACATGCAAATTAGGGTGT
The DNA here is from genome assembly GCA_029574335.1 of Rana kukunoris. Classification (NCBI taxonomy): domain Eukaryota; kingdom Metazoa; phylum Chordata; class Amphibia; order Anura; family Ranidae; genus Rana; species Rana kukunoris. The sequence goes on along the minus strand of CM056058.1, from coordinate 65,654,979 downwards.
CTTTTACTCACCATGAGTTGAACAGCATCTGTGTTCTGCCGGGTACCTTGTTTAGGATGTTTGTTATACACTGGTTTTGATGCCTGGCTAATGCTGGGCTTCATGGTGAAAAATAGCTTGAGTTCTGTTGATACAGAAAGGCACGAAGACGGTGTTGTTGGTGGTCAACGTATGCTAGAACACAATTTGATGGTCTTGTTCCACCTATGCATATATTTGCCCCTAATTTCATGGCCGAATATTACGCATGCCTGCTGATTTCTGCCCCCATGCAGCTGCACAGACATGCAAATTAGGGTGTCTTTTACTCACCATGAGAAGAACAGCATCTGTGTTCTGCCGGGTACCTTGTTTAGGATGTTTGTTATAGTCTGGTTTTGATGCCTGGCTAATGCTGGGCTTCATGGTGAAAAATAGCTTGAGTTCTGTTGATTCAGAAAGGCACACAGACGTTGTTGTTGTTGGTGGTCAACATGGCCTAGAACACGATTTGATGGTCTTGTTCCACCTATGCATATATTTGCCCCTAATTTTATGGCCGAATATTACGCATGCCTGCTGATTTCTGCCCCCATGCAGCTGCACAGACATGCAAATTAGGGTGTCTTTTACTCACCATGAGTAGAACAGCATCTGTGTTCTGCCGGGTACCTTGTTTAGGATGTTTGTTATATACTGGTTTTGATGCCTGGCTAGTGCTGGGCTTCATGGTGAAAAATTGCTTGAGTTGTGTTGGTTCAGAAAGGCACACAGACGTTGTTGTTGGTGGTCAACATGGCCTAGAACACGGTTTGATGGTCTTGTTCCACCTACACATATATTTGCCCCTAATTTTGTGGCCGAATGTTATACATGCCTGCTGATTCCCACCCCCATGCAGCTGCACAGACATGCAAATTAGGGTGTCTTTTACTCACCATGAGTTGAACAGCATCTGTGTTCTGCCGGGTACCTTGTTTAGGACGTTTGTTATAGTCTGGTTTTGATGCCTGGCTAATGCTGGGCTTCATGGTGAAAAATAGCTTGAGTTCCGTTGATTTAGGAAGGTACACAGACGGTGTTGTTGGTGGTGGTGGTCAACATGGCCTAGAACACGATTTGATGGTCTTGTTCCACCTATGCATATATTTGCTCTAAATTTCAAGGGCGAATGTTATGCATGCCTGCTGATTCCCGCCCCCATGCAGCTGCACAGACATGCAAATTAGGGTGTCTTTTACTCACCATGAGTTGAACAGCATCTGTGTTCTGCCGGGTACCTTGTTTAGGATGTTTGTTATAGTCTGGTTTTGATGCCTGGCTAATGCTGGGCTTCATGGTGAAAAATAGCTTGAGTTCTATTGATTCAGAAAGGCACGAAGACGGTGTTGTTGGTGGTCAACGTATGCTAGAACATAATTTGATGGTCTTGTTCCACCTATGCATATATTTGCCCCTAATTTCATGGCCGAATATTACGCATGCCTGCTGATTTCTGCCCCCCATGCAGCTGCACAGACATGCAAATTAGGGTGTCTTTTACTCACCATGAGTAGAACAGCATCTGTGTTCTGCCGGGTACCTTGTTTAGGACGTTTGTTATAGTCTGGTTTTGATGCCTGGCTAATGCTGGACTTCATGGTGAAAAATAGCTTGAGTTCTGTTGATTCAGAAAGGCACACAGACGTTGTTGTTGTTGGTGGTCAACATGGCCTAGAACACGATTTGATGGTCTTGTTCCACCTATGCATATATTTGCCCCTAATTTCATGACTGAATGTTACGCATGCCTGCTGATTCCCGCCCCCATGCAGCTGCACAGACATGCAAATTAGGGTGTCTTTTACTCACCATGAGTTGAACAGCATCTGTGTTCTGCCGGGTACCTTGTTTAGGATGTTTGTTATATACTGGTTTTGATGCCTGGCTAATGCTGGGCTTCATGGTGAAAAATAGCTTGAGTTCTGTTGATACAGAAAGGCACGAAGACGGTGTTGTTGGTGGTCAACGTATGCTAGAACACAATTTGATGGTCTTGTTCCACCTATGCATATATTTGCCCCTAATTTCATGGCCGAATATTACGCATGCCTGCTGATTTCTGCCCCCATGCAGCTGCACAGACATGCAAATAAGGGTGTCTTTTACTCACCATGAGTAGAAAAGCATCTGTGTTCTGCCGGGTACCTTGTTTAGGATGTTTGTTATATACTGGTTTTGATGCCTGGCTAATGCTGGGCTTCATGGTGAAAAATAGCTTGAGTTCTGTTGATTCAGAAAGGCACACAGACGTTGTTGTTGTTGGTGGTCAACATGGCCTAGAACACGATTTGATGGTGTTGTTCCACCTATGCATATATTTGCCCCTAATTTCATGACTGAATGTTATGCATGCCTGCTGATTCCCGCCCCCATGCAGCTGCACAGACATGCAAATTAGGGTGTCTTTTACTCACCATGAGTTGAACAGCATCTGTGTTCTGCCGGGTACCTTGTTTAGGATGTTTGTTATATACTGGTTTTGATGCCTGGCTAATGCTGGGCTTCATGGTGAAAAATAGCTTGAGTTCTATTGATTCAGAAAGGCACGAAGACGGTGTTGTTGGTGGTCAACCTATGCTAGAACACAATTTGATGGTCTTGTTCCACCTATGCATATATTTGCCCCTAATTTCATGGCCGAATATTACGCATGCCTGCTGATTTCTGCCCCCATGCAGCTGCACAGACATGCAAATTAGGGTGTCTTTTACTCACCATGAGTTGAACAGCATCTGTGTTCTGCCGGGTACCTTGTTTAGGATGTTTGTTATATACTGGTTTTGATGCCTGGCTAATGCTGGGCTTCATGGTGAAAAATTGCTTGAGTTCTGTTGATACCGAAAGGCACGAAGACGGTGTTGTTGGTGGTCAACGTATGCTAGAACACAATTTGATGGTCTTGTTCCACCTATGCATATATTTGCCCCTAATTTCATGGCCGAATATTACGCATGCCTGCTGATTTCTGCCCCCATGCAGCTGCACAGACATGCAAATAAGGGTGTCTTTTACTCACCATGAGTAGAACAGCATCTGTGTTCTGCCGGGTACCTTGTTTAGGATGTTTGTTATATACTGGTTTTGATGCCTGGCTAATGCTGGGCTTCATGGTGAAAAATAGCTTGAGTTCTGTTGATTCAGAAAGGCACACAGACGTTGTTGTTGTTGGTGGTCAACATGGCCTAGAACACGATTTGATGGTGTTGTTCCACCTATGCATATATTTGCCCCTAATTTCATGACTGAATGTTACGCATGCCTGCTGATTCCCGCCCCCATGCAGCTGCACAGACATGCAAATTAGGGTGTCTTTTACTCACCATGAGTTGAACAGCATCTGTGTTCTGCCGGGTACCTTGTTTAGGATGTTTGTTATATACTGGTTTTGATGCCTGGCTAATGCTGGGCTTCATGGTGAAAAATAGCTTGAGTTCTATTGATTCAGAAAGGCACGAAGACGGTGTTGTTGGTGGTCAACCTATGCTAGAACACAATTTGATGGTCTTGTTCCACCTATGCATATATTTGCCCCTAATTTCATGGCCGAATATTACGCATGCCTGCTGATTTCTGCCCCCATGCAGCTGCACAGACATGCAAATTAGGGTGTCTTTTACTCACCATGAGTTGAACAGCATCTGTGTTCTGCCGGGTACCTTGTTTAGGATGTTTGTTATATACTGGTTTTGATGCCTGGCTAATGCTGGGCTTCATGGTGAAAAATAGCTTGAGTTCTGTTGATTCAGAAAGGCACACAGACGTTGTTGTTGTTGGTGGTCAACATGGCCTAGAACACGATTTGATGGTGTTGTTCCACCTATGCATATATTTGCCCCTAATTTCATGACTGAATGTTACGCATGCCTGCTGATTCCCGCCCCCATGCAGCTGCACAGACATGCAAATTAGGGTGTCTTTTACTCACCATGAGTTGAACAGCATCTGTGTTCTGTCGGGTACCTTGTTTAGGATGTTTGTTATATACTGGTTTTGATGCCTGGCTAATGCTGGGCTTCATGGTGAAAAATAGCTTGAGTTCTATTGATTCAGAAAGGCACGAAGACGGTGTTGTTGGTGGTCAACCTATGCTAGAACACAATTTGATGGTCTTGTTCCACCTATGCATATATTTGCCCCTAATTTCATGGCCGAATATTACGCATGCCTGCTGATTTCTGCCCCCATGCAGCTGCACAGACATGCAAATTAGGGTGTCTTTTACTCACCATGAGTTGAACAGCATCTGTGTTCTGCCGGGTACCTTGTTTAGGATGTTTGTTATATACTGGTTTTGATGCCTGGCTAATGCTGGGCTTCATGGTGAAAAATAGCTTGAGTTCTGTTGATTCAGAAAGGCACACAGACATTGTTGTTGTTGGTGGTCAACATGGCCTAGAACACGATTTGATGGTGTTGTTCCACCTATGCATATATTTGCCCCTAATTTCATGACTGAATGTTACGCATGCCTGCTGATTCCCGCCCCCATGCAGCTGCACAGACATGCAAATTAGGGTGTCTTTTACTCACCATGAGTTGAACAGCATCTGTGTTCTGCCGGGTACCTTGTTTAGGATGTTTGTTATATAGTGGTTTTGATGCCTGGCTAATGCTGGGCTTCATGGTGAAAAATAGTTTGAGTTCTGTTGATTCAGAAAGGCACACAGACGTTGTTGTTGGTGGTCAACATGGCCTAGAACACGATTTGATGGTCTTGTTCCACCTATGCATATATTTGCCCCTAATTTCATGGCCGAATATTACGCATGCTTGCTGATTTCTGCCCCCATGCAGCTGCTCAGACATGCAAATTAGGGTGTCTTTTACTCACCATGAGTTGAACAGCATCTGTGTTCTGCCGGGTACCTTGTTTAGGACGTTAGTTATAGTCTGGTTTTGATGCCTGGCTAATGCTGGGCTTCATGGTGAAAAATAGTTTGAGTTCTGTTGATTCAGAAAGGCACACAGACGGTGTTTTTTTTGTTGGTGGTCGACATGGACTAGAACACGATTTGATGGTCTTGTTCCACCTACGCATATATTTGCCCCAAATTTCATGGCTGAATGTTATGCATGCCTGCTGATTCCTGCCCACATGCCTCTGCACAGACATGCAAGTTAGGGTGTCTTATAGTCACCATGAGTTGAACAGCTTCTGTGTTCTGCCGGGTACCTTGTTTAGGACGTTTGTTATAGTCTGGTTTTAATGCTGGGCTTCATGTTGAAAAATAGCTTGAGTTCCGTTGATTTAGGAAGGCACACAGACGGTGTTGTTGGTGGTGGTGGTCAACATGGCCTAGAACACGATTTGATGGTCTTGTTCCACCTATGCATATATTTGCTCTAAATTTCAAGGGCGAATGTTATGCATGCCTGCTGATTCCCGCCCCCATGCAGCTGCACAGACATGCAAATTAGGGTGTCTTTTACTCACCATGAGTTGAACAGCATCTGTGTTCTGCCGGGTACCTTGTTTAGGAAGTTTGTTATAGTCTGGTTTTGATGCCTGGATAATGCTGGGCTTCATGGTGAAAAATAGCTTGAGTTCTGTTGATTCAGAAAGGCACGAAGACGGTGTTGTTGGTGGTCAACGTATGCTAGAACATAATTTGATGGTCTTGTTCCACCTATGCATATATTTGCCCCTAATTTCATGGCCGAATATTACGCATGCCTGCTGATTTCTGCCCCCCATGCAGCTGCACAGACATGCAAATTAGGGTGTCTTTTACTCACCATTAGTTGAACAGCATCTGTGTTCTGCCGGGTACCTTGTTTAGGATGTTTGTTATATACTGGTTTTGATGCCTGGCTAATGCTGGGCTTCATGGTGAAAAATAGCTTGAGTTCTGTTGATTCAGAAAGGCACACAGACGTTGTTGTTGTTGGTGGTGGTCAACATGGCCTAGAACACGATTTGATGGTCTTGTTCCACCTATGCATATATTTGCTCTAAATTTCATGGCCGAATGTTATGCATGCCTGCTGATTCCTGCCCCCATGCAGCTGCACAGACATGCAAATTAGGGTGTCTTTTACTCACCATGAGTTGAACAGCATCTGTGTTCTGCCAGGTACCTTGTTTAGGACGTTTGTTATAGTCTGGTTTTCATACCTGGCTAATGCTGGGCTTTATGGTGAAAAATAGCTTGAGTTCTGTTGATTCAGAAAGGCACAAAGACGGTGTTGTTGGTGGTGGTGGTCAACGTATCCTAGAACATGATTTGATGGTCTTGTTCCACCTATGCATATATTTGCTCTAAATTTCATGGCAGAATGTTATGCATGCCTGCTGATTCCTGCTGATTCCTGCCCCCATGCAGCTGCACAGACATGCAAATTAGGGTTTCTTTTACTCACTATGAGTTGAACAGCTTCTGTGTTCTGCCGGGTACCTTGTTTAGGACGTTAGTTATAGTCTGGTTTTGATGCCTGGCTAATGCTGGGCTTCATGGTGAAAAATAGCTTGAGTTCTGTTGCTTCAGAAAGGCACACAGACGGTGTTGTTGTTGGTGGTCAACATGGCCTAGAACACGGTTTGATGGTCTTGTTCCACCTATGCATATATTTTCCCCTAATTTCATGGCTGAATGTTACGCATGCCTGCTGATTTCCGCCCCCATGCAGCTGCACAGACATGCAAATTAGGGTGTCTTTTACTCACCATGAGTTGAACAGCTTCTGTGTTCTGCCGGGTACTTTGTTTAGGACATTAGTTATAGTCTGGTTTTGATGCCTGGATAATGCTGGGCTTCATGGTGAAAAATAGCTTGAGTTCCGTTGATGCAGAAAGGCACACAGACGGTGTTGTTGTTGTTGTTGTGTTTGTTGGTGGTGGTGGTCAACATGGCCTAGAACACGATTTGATGGTTTTGTTCCACCTACTCATATATTTGCCCCAAATTTCATGGCCGAATGTTATGCATGCCTGCTGATTCCTGCCCCCATGCAGCTGCACAGACATGCAATTTAGGGTGTCTTTTACTCACCATGAGTTGAACAGCATCTGTGTTCTGCCGGGTACCTTGTTTAGGACGTTTGTTATAGTTTGGTTTTGATGCCTGGCCAATGCTGGGCTTCATGGTGAAAAATACTTACCTGGCAGGGGAGACACCATGATCATGAAGGTGGTTCTCCCAGGGCGAGGCTTGGCCATTGCACTCTGGCTGTGCTGATCAAGGTGTCTTCCCCTGCCACTGCTCAGCCTTTTGGCTAAGATCAGGTGTGGTATCCGTTCTCATCAGTTGTTAGAGGAGCTGCCCGACAGATACTGGGGGCCGGCCAATGGTTGTGTCTGAGCCACCTGGAAGGGTGCTTCTGGTGAGGATGGGTGGCTGTGCCTGGTCTGGCCTTTTTGCCGTGTTCTAGTCTGGCCTTCTGGCTGGCTAGTGCAAGTGCCGTCCCTGTCAGAGATCTGGTAGGAGGAGCTGGAACTTGCCTAGGGATGAGATGGGGTAGGACTATGCAAATCCTGCTGGGTTGACAGGGAGTCTGGAAGGGTTAGTATTGGTGGAGGCTGCTAAGTGGGGGCAGCTTTCCCCCAAGAAAACCTTGAAGGGCTCTCTATCTGGCAGGGGTGGAGGGCTGCAGGGCTGCACTGGCCGGTCGGGGGGTTAGATTTGGAACGGAAAAGCCTATGGTGCATGTGCCCCTGGAGTGGCAGTGCAGGGGTGTCTGAGAATCACTGTGAGTGATGGTCACTTTGATTTAACGACACCACGGTCACTGCACCAGCCACACGTTTTTTTTTTTTTTTTTTTAGCACCTGCCTTCTGGGCCGGGCCTTTTGGCCAGGACCGGAGGAATTTTTTTATTCCTGGCCGGAGGGCCTGGTCATTGTTGAACACAATGACCACTTCTTTCACTCTCCACTATCCCTTTCCCCCACTTTATTTATTTTATTTCCTATGTTTGCCACGTTTTTGTCTTTTTTTTGTTTGTGCACGTTTTGTACACAGTGTGATTAGTAGGGTGCCGGTCCTCGGGCCAGCCCTGAACGTCTTGGGAGTGGGTGGACATGGCCTTCTGGCTTAGTTCGCCTGCTCTCATGGGGTCTCCCTTCGGGGAGTCCCACCTAGTAACTGGAGGGTTCTGTTTCGGCAGTCCCTCCAAGGAAGTTGGGTCCGTGTCGGCTTCGGTTGCTCGGACCACAGTAACTCAGTCCCCGTCTGGAGCCTAACGCCCCGGGGGATCAGGGTTTGGGTCCCTTCTGCACAGGAGGACCACTTGACGTTGCACCCGTCTGCACGTTTTTGTGAACACTCTTTATGTGTGTGCAAATTTTTTCTGCACCGGGTGGAGTTTTTTGAGTGTGTTTCACATGCCATAGGCTTTTCAAAAAAAAAAAATGGTGGAAAATAGTTTGTGTGCCTTTCTGAATCAACGGAACTCAGACGTTGTTGGTGGTGGTCGTCAACATGGCCTAGAACACGATTTGATTGTCTTGTTCCACCTATGCATATATTTGCTCCAAATTTCATTGCCAAATGTTATGCATGCCTGCTGATCCCCGCCCCCCATGCAGCTGCACAGACATGAGTTGAACAGCATCTGTGTTCTGCCAGGTACCTTGTTTAGGATGTTTGTTATATACTGGTTTTGATGCCTAGCTAATGCTGGGCTTCATGGTGAAAAATAGCTTGAGTTCCGTTGATTCAGAAAGGCATACAGATGGTGTTGTTGTTGTTGGAGGTCAACATGGCCTAGAACACGATTTGATGGTCTTGTTCCACCTACGCATATATTTGCCCCAAATTTCATGGCCGAATGTTATGCATGCCTGCTGATTCCTGCCCCCATGCAGCTGCACAGACATGCAAATTAGGGTGTTTTATAGTCACCATGAGTTGAACAGCATCTGTGTTCTGCTGGGTACCTTGTTTAGGAAATTTGTTATAGTCTGGTTTAGATGCCTGGCTAATGCTTGGTGTCATGGTTAAAAATAGCTTCTCAGCCTTTTGGCTAAGATCAAGTGTAGTATCTGTTCTTATCAGTTGCTAATAGGTGGTGCTAAACTGTCCCCAGTACTCGGCGAGGGGGAAAGGGATGGCAGTCGGTGGACGCTAAGCCTGTTGGCGTAGAGGCGAAAGCCTTCTGATCGGGGCAGAGAGGCATGAGGTCGAAGCTGAAGGGCTGGGCCCCTGGCCTTTGGCCTGGATCCGGTGGTGTCTGCCCCAGTCAGTTGTTCGGCGAGGGAACCTTTGCTAATCCTTTCGGGGAGAGGCGGGTAGTACTTCCCGAATGTAATTAGGTGGGAGAGATGGGGGTTGTGGGTAGTAGTTGGCTGCGGCTGGCTCTCCCCAACCTCTTCTCCTACCTTCCTGGCTGGGAAGGGTGCTGCTGGTCCGGACCGGGGGTCAGGGTCCGTTGAAAAGCCTGTGGAGATAGTGCCCCTGGAGTGGCAGTCCAGGGGTGCCATACATTGCACTGAGTGTTGAGGGGCACTCAACGTGTGGCACCTTAGGTCACTGATCTCCACATACACCTTTTTAGCACCTGCCTCTAGGGCCGAGCCTTTTGGCTAGGACCAGAGGAATTTTTGTTCCTGGCCGGAGGGCCGGCCATTGTATTGCACAATGGCCACTCACCATTCCCACCTTCCTTTACCCCCACTTTCTTTTTTATTTTACCCCCTGTCTGTCTTGTTTTGTCACTTTTTTTTGTTGCACTTTTGTGTGGCGAGTAGGGTGCTGGTCCTCGGGCCTGACTCTGAAAGTCTTGGGAGTAGGTGGACTTGGCCTTCTGGTTTGGTTCACCTGCTCTCATGGGGTCTCCCTTCGGGGGAGCCCCACCGAGGAGGGTTCTGTTTCGGCAGTCCCTCCGAGGATGTTAGGCCATGTGGCTTCGGCTGCATGGGCCTTAGTGGGGTCCAAGTGGTTTCGGCTGCTTGGACTCCTATACTCTTGTCCCTGTCTGGAGCCTAACGCCCCGGGGGATCAGAGCTGGGTCCTCTTAGGAGGACCAATTGACGATGGCACCCATCGCAGTTTTTTGTGTCACTCTTTATGTGTGTGCACATTTTTTCCTGCACCGGGTGAAGTTTTTGGGTTGTGTTTTGCACGCCACAGGCTTTTCAATAGAAAAAAAAAAAAAAAATGGTTAAAAATAGCTTGAGTTCTGTTGATTCAGAGAGCTCAATTATTGTCCGGGGCTTCATCTGGTCAACACAGAGGCCCAGGAGGGGAGCACAGCAGAGGAACTATTTCTATGAGTGATACAGCTGTTCTCCATTCGTGTCCTGGCTACTTCTCTGAAAAGATGTGAAGAAGTTGAGCGGCTGGAGATCGGGAGAGCAGGAGGAGATCGTGGCTGCACTGGACACAGTGAGTGGGAATAGATGAAAGAATACTCACTGTGTCCTATTATTTATCTCACAGCAGGTTAGGTTACAATCATCACACAGGCAGCACAGCAGGGTCTCTGTCATGGCTGTGTGTCACATTGCTTTTGGGTGCTGACTTTGTTATTGTTGTACTGTTACAGTCTGTTATGTACAATACAGCCATAAGTTAACTAAGCCAGCACTCAACAGCCATGTCACATAGAGTAGGGTGACCAGACATCCCCAGTTTCAGGGGACAGTCCCCTGATTGAGGAAAATGTCCCCAGACCAAGTCTGTCCCTGGTTTTGTCCCCAGATTGGATTTAATAGGGGGCAGGGGCAATTTCAAAGAAGTGCAGAATTAAAATAAAAAAAAATGAATTACACACCCCCATTACCTGTGCCCCTTTCTGATGATCATGTGCTGGTCAGAGCGGAGGGAATATTTCTTTAGTTTCGGGAGATGCCCATTCAGCTCCGCTTCTTCTGCCTTGGCTCAAATCCTGGCCAGCCACCTGCCTATCTCCTTGCCTTCCCTGGTGGAGTGATCTTCCTCGGCTCCCCATCCAGTAGTAGCCGGGGCCCGAAGAGTAAGACTTGAGAGGCTGTGAGGCGGGCGGCGACGGGCAGAGAGTGCTGTATGTTGCCATTACTAGTAAACAAAAAATATGTCTCCGGATTTCATTTTAAAAATCTGGTCACCTTAACATAGAACAATGATAAAGCTCTAACCCCCCTTCAGTCCATCATGAATGCTGCTGCCAGTTCATCCACCTTACCAACCGCTCTGTCTCTGCTGCTCCTCTCTGCCAATCCCTCCACTGGCCTCCGCTCACCCAACAAATTAAATTCAAACTACTAACAATTACCTACAAAGCCATCCACAACTCTGCCCCCAGCTACATCACTGACCTAGTCTCTAAATACCAACCTAATCGTTCTCTTCGTTCTTCCCAAGACCTCCTACTCTCTAGCTCTCTCATCACCTGTTCCCATGCTCATCTCCAGGACTTTTCCAGAGCCTCTCCAAGCCTATGGAACTCCTTATCCCAATCTATCTGTCTATCTCCCTCTCTATTAGTTTTTAGAGGATCCCTGAAAATCCTCCTCTTTAGAGAAGCCTACCCTTCCCACACCTAGCAACTGCACTTGTTCCACTTGACCCTCCCTTCTAGATTGTAAGCTCTTACGAGCAGGGCCCTCTGATCCCTCCTGTATTGATTTGTATTGTGAATGTACGGTCTTCCCTAATGTAAAGCGCTGCGTAAACTGTTGGCGTTATACAAATCCTGTATAATAATAATAATAATGATAGAGCCCCTGCTTACTGTGCTGCCTGTGTGATAATTGTAACCTGATGATAAGAAGAAACATGCTGATTTAAACTTAGTTTAGGGGTGCAGTAAACGTGCAGCGGAGCTGAATTTTTACTGTCCCCAAACTAATCCCCTTTAACTGCTTCCCATCATCACTGAATTGGAAGGGTGATATCTTGGTCATCACTACAGCAATGATCGAGATATCATTTTTTTAGCCCCAGCAATTCTGCACAAGAAGCCCCTGGATTACTTTTACAGGCAGTGGAAGGGGGTTCCATCACAGCCTTTACTGCTTTTAAGATGTGACCAGTAGCATCCAGTTACTGGGACACAGTGAGAGGAATGGATGTCATTCCTCCCAGTCCCACCGTGTGACGTCAGAAACCAGAAGTGACGATGATTTGATCACTTCTGGTTTTGGTATCATGTAAAGAAGCCATTACCGACTAGAACAAGCATCTGATCAAACTGATCTTAGCTTGATCAGATGCTTTGGAGGCCAGAAGACAGATATGGAGGTCTAAAAAACCCCAGATCTCTCTATAAAGAGGACCAGTCATGGTCCATGTTATCACAAGAAATGTTGTCCATCCCTCGTGAAAGCAAAAATTACCAAAAAAAAATTAAGATACAGTGTAAGGTGTTTTTTGTTTATTTTTAATAAACAACATACAATTTAAAAGAAATGTAAACTGACCCCTGCTCTTTCATGCATACTAATATGTAAACAGCAACAAACCTGCATTTTTCTTTAAGTCAGGGTCAGGAGTTGGGGCAAGAGCGTGGTTGAAGGGGGCCCTGTCAGATAGAAATCATGGGGCCCCCCGTACAGCCTAACAGCGGCCCTGAGTGTATGTCAGGTAGGTCAGTGTAGGTAGGTCAGTGTATATAAGTCACTACCATTACTATAGGTAGCTCAGTGTATGTAGGTCACTACCATCCATCAGTGTAAGTGTATGTAGGTCACTACTGTCAGTGAAGGTCACGGGTCAGCCAAAACCCCCCCCCCCCCCCCGCTTCTGGCCCTCGACCCCGGGCTGAAGCCCCTGGTCTTTTTGGCATTTAGTAGCACCCCTGCCCCAAGGTGTGTCAGTAAGTGCTGGGTAATCGAAGTGTGTCACCTTCAGAGAAAGTGTGCAGAGAAATCACAAAACAATTCAGCGGCTCCTCTGGGAGTAGCGCCACAAAAGGACCATGTGAGCATAGTACTAGTATGTATGTCAAACCTGATCATGAATCCACAAATATTTTTATCTCTTATTTTTTTTATATAATATTATATTATTTTTTATGTTTTTGGAACGTCTAAGGCCGCATACACACGATCAGACCGGTCAGATGAAACTGGTCTGCAGACCAGTTTTATCGGACCAGTTCGATGGTGTGTACAGCCCATCGGACCGTTGTCTGGCGGACCAAAGTTTTAAAACCTGCTTCAAAATCTGTCCGATAGACACCTGTCCGTCGGACAGGTTCGATGGTTAGTACGCAAAAGCATCGGACCAAAAACCCGCGCATGCTCAGAATCAAGTCGACGCATGCTTGGAAGCATTGAACTTAGGTTTTTCAGCACGTCGTTGTGTTCTACGTCACTGCGTTCTGGTCTGATCGGATTTTTGGTCCGATGGTGTGTACGCACATCAGACCACTTCAGCCTGGTCCGATGAAAACGGTCTGTCGGACCAGTTTCATCGGACCGGTCTGATCGCGTGTACGCGGCCTAAGATAACAACTTTACCTGCACATAAGCCCAGTCATAGCTGCTGTGTTTTTTGTTTGTTTTTTCAGGATAGGATTTGTTCTGCTGGTTTATATATTTTTTAATTTTTATAGAAAATGTGCGCATTGAAGAAAAATACAATTATTTTCAATAAAAAAAGAATACTTAAAACTGAAATATCCAGTATATTTATTACATAATAATCACACGGTTTAACATTTCTGTGCTTCAAGGCCTAATTTACACTTGTGACCGGAGGCGGTAAAAACTGGAAGTTGAGCTGTGGTTTTACTGCACCCTGACCACCCTTCCCCCAAACCCAACACATCATTTTCTACTTTTTTTCACTTATAAAAACGGTTTGTATTTCATATGAAAAAAAAAGAAACTAAAAAAAAAAAAAACACTATTTACACAAAACTTGGTTAAGAATACATTCACAAAGATTACAAATGTGTCACACCCCTCATTCATATTATGTCACAGTGCTTAAAATCCCCCCCCCCCCCCCCCCCCCCCCCCCAGTGATAAGCATGGATCCTTGTTTCAGTTAATAAAGGTTCATTAACATGTCCACGAACGTTTATTTTTTGCCTTTTCCTCCCAGTACAAGTACTACAATCAAACCAATGACGAGCAAGAACATTGCAATAGATAACAGAACAGTAATCACAACCATTCCTCCACTGCGAGCAAAGACAGTTGATGGTTCATTTAACACTGTAATGAGAAAAAAAATATACATAAAATGATTTTTTCTTTTTTTTAAGCATGTATGCTGTTTATACAGTTAATTGATCTCGTACAAAATAGGTAAATGTACAGAAAGATCACTTCTAAAGATGCACAGTATTACCCTGTATATCCCTGTATGTTGTGTTATCTAATATTTTTTTAAACTAATCAATGCTCCCCGCTGAGACCATCGCCTGTGGAAGGGAATTCCACAACCTTGCCTCTCTTACAGTAAAGAACCCTCTAATTCGTTTAAGGTTAAACTTATTTTCTTCTAATTTTAAATAGTAGCCACGTGTTTTGTTAAACTCCTTTCTGCAAAAAAAAGTTTTATCCCTATTGTGGGGTCACCAGTATGGTATTTGTAAATTGAAATCATATGCCCTCTCAAGCGTCTCTTCTCCAGAGAGAATAAGTTCAGTGCTCACAACCTTTGCTCATAACTAATAACCCCCAGACCATGTATTAGCTTTGCTGCCCTTCTTTGTATTCGCTCCATTTTCAGTACATCCTTACTGGTGCCCAGAACTGGACAGCATACTCCAGGTGCGGCTGGACCAGAGTCTTGTAGAGCGGAAGAATTATCGTTTTATCTCTGGAGTTGCTCCCCTTTTTAATGCATCACAATATTCTGTTTGCTTTGTGAGCAGCAGCTTGGCATTGCATGCCTTTGCTGAGCCTATCATCTACTAGGACCCCCAGGTCCTTTCCCATCCAAGATTCCCCCAGAGGTTCTCCCCCCAGTGTATAGATTGCATTTGTATTTTTGCCACCCAAATGCATTATTTATTTTTTTCTACCTTAAACCTCATTTGTCATGTAGTTGCCCACCTCATTAATTTGTTCAGATCTTTTTGCAAGGTTTCCACATCCTGCGGAGAAGTTATTGCCCTGCTTAGCTTAGTATTGTCTGCAAATACAGATAATAAACTGTTTACCCCATCCTCCGGGTGGTTTATGAACAAATTAAATAGGATTGGTCCCAGCACAGAACCCTGACCATTCTGAGTACTCCCTGTTTATCACCATCATTTGAACTCGCCTTGTGGCCAGCAATGTAACCCCCGGGAGAGCGCTTCTCCTAGGGGGGTTATCTGATGTGGGGAGGAGCTGCGAGAGCCACCGAGGGACCCCAGAATTTTCGGATCGGGGCTACACTGTGCAAAACAAACTGCACAGTGGAGGCAAGTATGATGTGTTAGTTATTAAATAATAAAAAAAAATCACTTTAAGCCATCCAGGACTTTTGTTTGCTCTTTTAAATGTATTACCCAATGGGATGCATTAGCTACAGCCCTAATTTAATATGCTTATTTAAAGCAAACCCATCTCTCCTCCGTGTTCTTTGTTCCTAAAGCCTCGTGCACACGCTCGGTTTACTTGGCAAGATCCAGCAAGAAAACTGCTGGCAGAGCTTTCTTGCCAAATAAACCGAGCGTGTGTACGAGGCTTTCAGGTTTCTCGACAAGAAGACTGCCCAGAATCTAGACGAGAAAAATAGAGAAAATGTTTTCTATTTTCTCGTCGTGAGATTCTCTGCGGTTTTCCTGCCAGGAAACCCGACAGTGTGTATACGTACCTGGTCGCCGTGGAAACCCGTGCATGCTCGAAATGACTTTGACGCATGCGCGGTACCGTTGTACGCGATGACGTCACCGCGTTCTTGCCTTTCAAGAGAACCGCGGTTCTTTTGAAAGGAGAGTCTGTACACTCGGGCGGGAAGAGATTCTTGCCAAATATCTCGTCAGAAAAAACTTTTTTTTCCTGACAAGATTCTGGACTATGTGTACAGGGCTTAAGATTTTATCCCAATTTTTTGCCTTCTAGCAAGATTCATAGTTTACTGAGAGTATGATAACCATTCTTATAGGCATCAGTACTTTTGATAATGATATAATTATGGGAAAAATTAAAACTTGAACCCAGTATTGACAGCAGTGTGCTGTCCACATGACAAACAGAGCACTACACCAGTCAAAAATAATAGGATATTGTAACTCCTGGCGCTTTGGAGTTTCATTTTACCACCAGATTATATAATATATATTAGTGTAAAACCTTGGTTTACGAGCATAATTCGTTCCAGAAACATGCTTGTAATCCAAAGCAATTGTATATCAGAGTGTAGCCATAAGTTGCTAAATGTACCTTCATTAAATGTAACCATATTGCTACACTTAGAGCAGTGGTTCTCAACCTGGGGGTCAAATGATGATTTCCCAGGGGTCAATGAATGCTGGGCTGCTCCTTAAGTTTGCACCACTCTCCCAACCTTTTAGCGGCTGCCCATTCAGTTCATGGCATGGCTGGGGAGCAGAGACTAGAGGTCAGCTGACTGGTAAGGAATGCAAAGTGGGAGGGGCTGGATGGGACCCCATCTCCCGATTTTGGCATAGGTGTCACTGCTGCGAGACACCACAAAGTCAGAGACACAGTGAAACCAGAAACTCAGTGAGTAACACTACCTGCGATTATAGTCAGGGCCGGTGCAAAGATTTTTGACACCATAGGCAAAACCTCATTTTGCTGCCCCCCCCCCCCCCTTGGCTCCAGCCCCTTTGCACTGTCCATGAATACACCACATATGCATGCAGCGTATGTGGGAGCCTGGAGGGGGGGGGCACTGGCATGGCGCCCCTGACTAATGTGCTGCTGCCTACCTTGTCTATAGGTAGTGTCGGCCCTGTACAGGGTATAAGTACACAAATAATCAAGGCACTGTTGATCAGTGCGGGCCCATTAGTGTCGCCTATCAGTGCCACCTATAAGTCTCCATCAGTGCCATTTATCAGTGCAGCCTCATCAGTTCCACCTCTTAATGCCCATCAGTGTTGCCTCATCAGTGCCCATTATTGGGTAATCCCTCATGGGGACAGCAGGTGTACAGACTTAGGAACTAAGCACAGGGATGGTGGGAACCCCTCATAATGGGCACAACAGGTGTGCAGACCCAGTACATGTGTACAGACCCAGGAACTCAGAACAGGGATGGTGGGAACCTCATAATGAGCACAGTGGGTGTACTGACCCGGGAACTCAGCACAGGGTCGGTGGGAACCTCATAATGTGCACAGCAGGGGGTACAGACCCGGTAACTCAGCACAGGGATGGTGGGAACCTCATAATGAGCACAGCAGGGGGTACAGACCCGGTAACTCAGCACAGGGATGGTGGGAACCTCATAATGAGCATACTGTATGTATCATGGCCAAGCACTCACCTACATTCTCGGCTACCAATCTCCTGTGCTGTGACCTGTGCAATGTGAGGGGGGGGGACATTCCAGGGAGGCTGCTCGGGGGTTATCAGGAGGAAGAGCCGAGGTGAACTCTGGTGTGTGTCATCCCTCCCGACCTGAAGGAACTTTTCACTGTTGTATAACGGAGGCGGGCTGAGTGAGTACAGAGTGCAGTTTGCGGAGCAGTCAGTGGTGTGTAATGGGCGGCATGTTCAAACAGCAGTCGTCGTATTTTTCTCCTCTAATGTCTCCCAGTCCCTATGCACAGGATGTGCGGCTCCCCAGCTAGGACTGTCAGTGCTCAGGAGGAGTGTCGGGAGCTGGTGAAGACACTTCCAGGCTGCTGTGTGTATTTATCGGTAGGAGGGGAGCGCAGTTCACTCCCATACAGTGCGGAGCGGCTTCACCAAAAATCTTCTGCTTTCCCCAGTGACTGAGCCACGCCATCTCCGCACTTCTTCCCCCCCCCCCCCCCCCCGTGTTTGTCAGTCCTCTCAGACTGACACCCAGCTCTCCACACACGCGCAAGACTATGTCTTCTCCACACCAGAAAGCCGTGTACACAGCAGCCGTAGTTGCGCTCTTGATGACAGTGCGCTCTAGGCGGCTGCCTAGTCCGCCTGGTGGTAGCGCCGACCCTGATTATAGTTGCCATTAAAAGCCCCCACTACAGTTCTCAGATCAGCAGATGACCTTGAGCAAGAGCACCTAGGTTGGCTCATCAGAACTCTCCCACCAGCACTGCCACTGATCCCATTCCCCTCACTCCCCCACCAAGGAGTAAGGGAAGAAATGAACATAGAGAATACATCGAAGGGAGAGGAAAAGAGAAGGAAGAAGAAAGAAAAAGGGAGAGAAAGAATAAGAGAAAGAACAAGGCAGCTAGAGAGAGGGATGGGGGAAAAAATAAGGATTGAGAGAGGCAGAAGGAAAAGAGAGGAAGGGAGCGCTAAATGTCTGTGGGTTAAGGGCGCAAATTACTTGTCTTGCCTTGGGTGCTGACAACCCACACTACGAAAATAATTTTTCTGTTAGGGGTCCCCACAACTAGGGAAATTTTATCAAAGGGTCATGGCACTAGAAAGGTTGAGAACCACTGACTTAGAGGCTCCTCTCTTCTTTTTTATACTCAGTTGTGACATGACACTACTCTTATATCAAGACATCGCTTGTATATCAAGGCAAATTTTATTAAAACATTTCGCTTGTCTTGCAAAACGTGCTTAAACCAAGTTACTCTCAAACCAAGGTTTTACTGTATATATAATCCCCCAGAGGATACTACTTATATACTGTATGTTACTTTGGAAAGTACATTTTACTTTACATGAGGCCAAGACATTTATCAAAACAGATTACCAAAATCAAGGTTTACATTAAAATAGTTACATTCAACAACAACATTTTAGAATTAAAGGACAGGGTAGGAAGCAGTCGTGAAAACTGAAATAAAGGACAGAAACTACCTATATAGTTACAGTATATATATATATATATATATATATATATATATATATATATATATATACACATACACACACACGTATGATCTATGAATGTATACCGTGCATACACTGGCGTAGCGGGGGGGGGGCAGGGGGGGCTGTCGCACCGGGCGAAAAATGGGGGGGGGGGCGAATCCATCCACCGGCTCCGCGGAGCGCTCCGGAGCCTCGGCCTAGGAAAGTCCCCGGCTTCGGCCTAGCTCCGGAGCGGCGGCCATCTTGGTACACCCGGCGGCGGCCCTCCTCTCTGTTCACACCCACAGAGGAGGAGGAGCCCGCGCTTGAGGGAAACCACATACGCCGCTGTCTGAGGTCTGAGGTCTGCACTACTGGGGGTTACTGTCTGAGGTCTGCACTACTGGGGGTTACTGTCTGAGGTCTGCACTACTGGGGGTTACTGTCTGAGGTCTGCACTACTGGGGGTTATTGTCTGAGGTCTGCACTACTGGGGGTTAATGTCTGAGGTCTGCACTATTGGGGGTTAATGTCTGAGGTCTGCACTACTGGGGGTTAATGTCTGAGGTCTGCACTACTGGGGGTTAATGTCTGAGGTCTGCACTACTGGGGGTTACTGTCTGAGGTCTGCACTACTGGGGGTTACTGTCTAAGGTCTGCACTATTGGGGGTTACTGTCTGAGGTCTGCACTATTGGGGGTTACTGTCTGAGGTCTGCACTATTGGGGGTTAATGTCTGAGGTCTGCACTACTGGGGGTTACTGTCTGAGGTCTGCACTATTGGGGGTTAATGTCTGAGGTCTGCACTATTGGGGGTTAATGTCTGAGGTCTGCACTATTGGGGGTTAATGTCTAAGGTCTGCACTATTATGGGGGTTACTGTCTGAGGTCTGCACTATTATGGGGGGTTACTGTCTGAGGTCTGCACTACTGGGGGTTACTGTCTGAGGTCTGCACTACTGGGGGTTACTGTCTGAGGTCTGCACTATTATGGGGGTTACTGTCTGAGGTCTGCACTATTATGGGGGTTACTGTCTGAGGTCTGCACTATTATGGGGGTTACTGTCTGAGGTCTGCACTATTATGGGGGTTACTGTCTGAGGTCTGCACTATTATGGGGGTTACTGTCTGAGGTCTGCACTATGCTGGGGTATACTGTCTGAGGTCTGCACTATGCTGGGGTATACTGTCTGAGGTCTGCACTATGCTGGGGTATACTGTCTGAGGTCTGCACTATTATGGGGGTTACTGTCTGAGGTCTGCACTATTGTGGGGGTTACTGTCTGAGGTCTGTTAAATAGGGGGTCTGTGATTGTGGGGGGTCTATCTGTGATTGGGGGGATCCATCTGTGATGAGAGGTCTGTTATTTAGGGGGTCAGTCTGTGATGGGGGATCTGTGATTGTGGGGGGGGTCAGTCTGTGATGGGGGATCTGTGATTGTGGGGGGGGGGGGGTTCAGTCTATGATGGGGGATCTGTGGTTGTGGGGGGGGGCAGTCTGTTAATCCCTTACAGTAAGGGGTTAAATGATTAATCCTGCAATAATTTACCCCTTACATGCTGAAAGCCCTGAGAGGGATACATTACAGATCCTTATAACCAGAGTGGATGATTATACAAGGGGGGGCGAAAAAAAAATTCTGCCCCGGGCGCCCATAACTCTGGTTACGCCACTGCGTGCATAGGTGTGCGCAGCCTTTGGCATTAGGGTGTGCCTGGGCAAACTCAAAGCTCAAACACACTCTACCGATCACTCACGATGTTCATCCAGAAAGTGAAAGGGGCAGGTAAATGGCATATTTACTGGCCTCTTCCCCCACTCATCCCAAAACATCCACAGAAACAACCAGTGGGAGAAAAGGGCGATTAGGGTGTGCCTGGGCGATTAGGGTGTGCCTGGGCACACCTTGCACACCCTGTGCGCACGCCTATAATACCGTGATAGTGATGGACAGAAAAAAGAAATGAGGAGGCAAGAATAGGGTGAAATTAATCTGTTCTAGTGTACTTACAGCCATTAAGTGTAGTAAAAGAAACTTCTGAAAACGCTGTATTGTTGATCACATAATATGCCCTGCAAAATGACAAATTACATTTTGTATGTTAATTTTTTGTAATGCAGCCGTTTTGTCATGCAATATTGTATATTTCTGCGTTACATTTCTTAGGATCAAAATATATTGTGTTCTCTTATGCAATATAATACCCTTCCAGTTGTAGGGAAAAAAAATCTTCTGGCACCCAAGACCCCACCCTCAAATTGAGAAGAATAGTATTTTTTTTTCAACTTACGTACAAATGCACAGTCCCTAGAGTTACTTGTGCTTTGCTTTGTGTACCAGGAATGGCATCAGTACATCCGATACAGATTGGGCGAGTTACGCTGACAGCAGGGCTCTGGTGAATATACTGGGGCAGCTGCCTCTCCCAGTGTGACAGCTTGGTCCTGTCTTTTAGTCTCCACATTCACTAGGAATCCAGTACAGCGGTGTAAAATGCGATCACAAAATGTGGTGCTCAGTAGCACGTGGGGGATGGCCCAGATGCCACGTGATCGCTGTGCAATCACATGATACCTAGCGAATAACAGTCATGAATGGAATTCATTCACGACATAATTGGTTTACTGCTATGTGTGATCTGTAATTGGTCATCAGTGATCACATGGTATCTGGGCCAATCTCAGAACCCTGTACAATGTGATTGCTGTGGCCAATCACAATAGTAAACAATGAGTTATGATTGAAAGCCATTCATGACAGTTTAAACTATTGATGTTACAGTGATCATCACTGTAACAAGTAATAGCATTATAAAAAATAAAAAAAATGGCGACACTGAACTCCTCTGACGCAAGTAACATACTGTCACTGGCCAATATCTCTGATCACCACCACACCAGTCATAAGATAACGCTGTACTATACTGGTGACAGTATGCAAAAGTAATTGTTTTTTTTAAAAATAGTGAAAATTAAATTTCTTAATTTTTCCCCAAAAAACTTGCCATGCCTCTTAACCACTTAAGACCCGGACCTTTAACCTCCTTGGCGTTTTTCCCGTGTCTGACACTGGGTAAAAATTTGCTGCTACTATTGTTGATCCCGTGTCAGACACGGGCTCGCCTCGCAGAATCCAGAGACTGTTTACTTACCTTCTCCGTGGATCCAGCGATGCATCCCCGCTGTGTGAGCGAGCGGGTGCTCGCTCGATTCACACAGCGTCCCCGTGTGC
Source organism: Rana kukunoris (assembly GCA_029574335.1). NCBI lineage: Eukaryota > Metazoa > Chordata > Amphibia > Anura > Ranidae > Rana > Rana kukunoris. The sequence continues at coordinate 65,632,932 of CM056058.1, read as the reverse complement.
CGCCGAGCTCCGTTCCCTGCGACGTTACGTCGCACGGGGACGGAGAACGGCGCCAAATTCAAAAATGTAAACAAACACTTTACATACAGTACAATGTAATCTTATAGATTACATTACTGTATGTAAAAAATACACACCCCCCATGTCCCTAGTGGTCTGCCCAGTGCCCTGCATGTCATTTTATATAATAAAAACTTTTCTTTCTCCCTGCAAACTGTAGATTGCCTATAGCAACCAAAAGTGTCCCTTTATGGCAAAAATTGTTTTAGAGCAGCTAAAAAACAGCGATAATAAATTATAATCACTTGCAGAATTTAGCGATAGCGATCTGTGGGGAAATTCGTCATGAAAAAAAAAAATTATGACAGCAAAAATTCTGCAACTGAGCAAATTTCAGTGATTTTGATTTGATTACATTATTGAATAATTTTTACTATAATTATATTATTATTTGTTATAATTTTTTATAATTATTTATTATATTATAATTTTTAATAAAAAAAAAAAAAAAAAAAAAATCATACCCGGGATGCCTATTAGACTCTTGTTTAGATAGATTTAAGTAAGTACTTACTAAGAATTGCAGGCCTATAATACATAACACCACATTTCCTTGCAAAACAATTGCAACGCTTTTGGTACAAAATTCCAGACAGAATCATAACGCCAGGGAGGTTAAGCAGCTAAAGGACCCGGCCAGGTTTTGCGATTCCGCACTGCGTCGCTTTAACAGACAATTGCGCTCCGAAAGAAAATTGGCGTCCTTTTTTTCCCCACAAATAGAGCTTTTAGTGGTATTTGATCACCTCTGCGGTTTTTATTGTTTGCGCTATAAACAAAAATAGAGCGACAATTTTGAAAAAAATGCAATATTTTTTACTTTTTGCTATAATAAATATCCCCCAAAAATATATATAAAAATATTTTTTTCCTCAGTTTAGGCTGATACGTATTCTTCTACCTAAAAAAAAATTTTTTTTAAAATATCGCAATAAGCGTTTATCGGTTGGTTTGCGCAAAATTTATTGCGGATAGTTTTATTGCATTTTTTTTTTTTACTACGAATGGCGGCGATCAGCGATTTTTTTGTGACTGCGACATTATGGCAGACACTTTGGACCATTTCGACACATTTTTGGGACCATTGTCATTTTCACAGCAAAAAATGCATTTAAAATGCATTGTTTATTGTGAAAATGCCAATTGCAGTTTGGGAGTTAACCACAAGGGGGCGCTGAAGGGGTTATGTGTGACCCAATATGTGTTTACAGCTGTAGGGGGGTGTAGCTGTAGGTGTGACATCATCGATTGTGTATCCCTATAAAAGAGATCACGCGAACGATGACGCCGCCACAGAGAAGAACCGGGAAGCCGTGTTTACACACGGCTCTCCCCGTTCTTCAGCTCCGGGGACCGATCGCGGGACTCCAGCGGCGATTGGGTCCACGGGTCCCACAGTCCTGGAGCTTCGGACCGGGTTAGGCACTAGCACAGGATGTACCTATACGTGCATGTGCCCAGCTGTGCCATTCTGCCGACGTAAATGTGCAGGAGGTGGTCCTTAAGTGGTTAATAAATACTTTGGACTGTTTACTTTTTACCTTCCAAAAAGAGGCCATTTGTACTGTATTAGCACTAGGGCCTCAAGAAATTAGACAGACCGTCAGTATATCAGGAATAATTAGTTTTTAAATATATATAGCATAGTATCTAGACTCTATAACTGTCACACAGAATAAATATTATACACTGATTTGGGGGAGGCAAAATACATTTTAGCCTAAATTTATAAAGAAAGACTATTTGCAACATTTTACAACAGAAAAACTTGGGTTTTTTAAGTCACCTAGTAAATACCACAAAAAGAAAGCAATATTTGTGTAAAAAAATAAATGATAAATGTAATTTGGTACAGGGTTGCAAGGCCGTGCATTTGCCAGTTAAAGAAGCACAGTGCTGAATACCAAAAAAATCCCTGGTCTTGAAGGGGTAAACTTTTCCCACCCCCTGCATCACCTTTTTATTCTGTTGTAGTGCAAGCAGCACAGCCTACATGACGGACAAGATAGGTCTGACTTTATAAGCAGCACTGTTGTCCACATCACAGGAAGCTGCATTAGCTGGACTTCACTGGCAGGATCAACAGTCTTTGCAGGGAAATATGGAAAATGCAGATACAGTAACAATTAAGTACTGCAGTACATATTTGTTTTTGTAATGAGAGGCTATAGTTCTACTTTAGAGACTGGTTCACACCACAAAAATGCATTCCAGATCCATTCCGGTTGCGTTTCTGCATGTGTGTTTTTAGCATGTTTTTAATTTGACGCATGCTAGTGTGTTTTTATTGCGTTTTTAATTTGTTTCCTTATTTTTTTCCCCGTTTTTTTTTTTTAAATAACAAACATGTTATACTTACCTCCACTGTGCAGTTCGTTTTGCACAGAGTGGCCACGAACCTGGTCTTCTGGGTCCCTCGGCGGCTGTCTCGGCCCCTCCCTTCATGGACTCAACACCTTCATGGGAGCGAGCGAGCGAGCATGGTGTTGAGTTATTGCGGGCACGCTCCCGTGATACAGAGGCGGCCATAGCCGCCGACTGTATCATTCAGCCCCAACCCCGGCGCACCGTGTCATTCGATGTGATTGACAGCAGCGCAAGCCAATGGCTGCGGTGCTTTCAATCAACCAATGAATGAGCCGGAAAGACAGCCGAGAAAGCTGCACATTCTCGGTGCGGGACTTTTGAGGTGTCAGGCAAGTAAAGGGGGGCCTCGGGGGATCCGGTAATCAGCAGATGTTTTTTCACCTTAATGCATAGAATGCATTAAGTTGAAACAACTTTTACCTTTACAACCCCTTTAACTATACTGGGTCCGGTGTGTTTTTGTTGCGTTCCAGGGCATTCTGGTGCATTTTGATGCGTTTTACAGTCTAGTGCAGAAAAAAAATGCAGCATGTTCTAATTTTTTTTCTGGAACTGACCGTACTGATGTGAACTATGCCATTGGAAACCTACTTTTCATGCGATCTTGGTGCAGAAAAAAAAATGCACTGGACTGCATGTGGTGTGAACCGGCCCTAAAAGATAACACAGATGCATTGTATTTTTAATTCTGTATAAAGTTTCTAGTTTTTGATAGAAATAATCATGTTTATACATATCAAGAGAAAAATAAATAAAATATACAAATCTAAAATAGCAATGGAACCCACGTGTATTTGGTGTTTGGAGTCAGGTTTATAACTTGGTAACCCACGTTGACGGTCTCCGCGTTGCCAGACTGTGAGTCACTAATCACAACAAGGTCACGTTTCAGGCGGCACTGTGGCGTCATAAAATTATAAGCTGCAAAAAAATAAATAAAAAATGTGTGTGAAATATTCTTAATTTAGTATTGTTAAAATAGGAGGTTAAATCTAAAAACACCACAAGGCAGACACTATTAGTTGGACCACTCATGACATGAAATAACTACCGTGTTTCCCCCGAAAATAAGACCTGCTGTTAATTTCAGGGATGGCTGCAATAAAAGCCCTACCCCGAAAATAAGCCCTAGTTTAAAAAGCTTGTAAAATCCTATACTCCACTCTATTACAGCATTATATAATGTACAATGTGTGTTTTTCTGTAATATAATTGTGCCAAATACCTTAGTTACAGGGCCGCTCTGTGCACAGCTGACCTCCTGCTGCTCTCCTCCTCTTCTCCCAGCAGTGGGAAAAGAGCTCCGGCAGGTCACGGAAGCGCCAAGCGGTGCTATTACGAAGGTATTTGGCACAATTATATTACAGAAACACCCACATTGTATATTATTTACTACTGTAATAGAGTGGATTATAGGTTTGCAGGTGACGACGACAATGGCCCTATGTTATGATTTCCTGAAAGTAATACGCTGTATGTTCAAGATGTGTTTGACTGTTTGGATGTGGTCCCTCCCTCCCCCTTCCCCCCCCTTCCCTCCCCCTTTCTCCTTCCCATCTGTTCTACACTCCTCCTGCTCCCCCCCCCCCCCCCCGGACCTCCTTGACGTAACCTTTCTATGACTTCTTGTTCCCGAATTAGTATCCCATGAACTGATGTATGCTAGCATTTCAACACCTTTCTCCTGTTCATACCAGCAACACATCTAATTGGTGAGATTCTGGGTAATGCTTTCTCTGTGACTTACTGTGTATATGCATCGCTTGTATTGTAAAAATTTGAATAAACATTTTTCTTGTGAAAAAAAAAAAAAAAAGAGTGGATTATAGACTTTTACAAGCAATTTAACTCGGTTCACACTTGGGATTCCTGACAGGCAGGGAGGGAGAGGGGGAGAGAAGACAGAACATTACATGGTAAGACCCCGAAAATAAGCCCTACTGTGTCTTTTGTTGCCGAAATGAATATAAGACCTGGGATTATTTTTGGGGAAGCACAGTATCTAAAGAAAACATTGAAAGACAAGTAGGCGATATATTATTATTGCTATTAGTGCCCTAATTAAAGATTAAAAAATAAATAACAGTAATAGTTTAATAGTCACTTATCAAACATAATTCCAAATTTTGTAGATCACTCAAACAGCCTGATATTTTTTTAGGTAAATGATAGGGCTGGTCCAAGTCACTAATTGCCATAGACTGCCCATATCGAAGTTACCAGGTTAGTGGCAATAAGTGTACACATTTTATCATATTACAATATTGCCATAATAAGCATATCAGAGGCTAATTAAGACTATTCGTTTTCTCATTCTTTCACTCATAATATCCAAAAGTAAAAAAATAAAAAAAAAACATCAGATTAGGACTCCTGTACTGCAATCCTGAGCCATTAATTCCAGCACTTTCCGAGTTACTGACCCGTAGCCAGTATGCATGGCAGGATTTCAGCATTCACTCATCACCTAACTACATACTTGTTCTAGCTTCTATATTCAGGATGTTTCCTTTATAAACGACATAATATACTTACCAAAACTTGAATTTTGGGTGACTTGGTTGACATTAAGCTGTACTTGCTGCAATGAATATTTACATGAGTTAGGAAATGCTATAATTACAGTGTTGCTTGTAAGATTTCCAATGATCCCAGTAGATATAAGAGTGGCGTTGTCTTCTGCAAGAAAGGGGAAAAAAAAAGGTTTAATGTACGTCAAACGCGCCAGGCTTCATTTCCTGATTCCCTTACCGAAAATGGCGGCGCTTCCACCCGAGAGCCGAGGGACAGATTGGCTTTGGGTGCCGACATCGCGGGCGCTCTGGACAGGTAAGTGTCCATATATTAAAAGTCAGCAGCTGCGGTATTTGTAACTGCTGACTTTTATTTTTATTTTTTATTTTTCGGATGAACCCTGCTTTAACCACTTAAGACCCGGACCAAAATGTAGGTAAAGGACCTTGCCCCTTTTTGCGATTCGGCACTGCTTCGTTTTAACTGACAATTGCGCGGTCGTGCGACGTGGCTCCCAAACAAAATTGGCGTCCTTTTTTTCCCACAAATAGAGCTTTCATTTGGTGGTATTTGATCACCTCTGCGGTTTTTATTTTTTGCGCTATTAACAAAAATAGAGCGACAATTTAAAAAAAAATGCAATATTTTTTACTTTTTGCTATAATAAATATCCCCCAAAAATATATAAAAAAACATTTTTTTTCCTCAGTTTAGGCCGATACGTATTCTTCTACGTATTTTTGGTAAAAAAAAAAAAAAAAAAAATCGCAATAAGCGTTTATCGGTCGGTTTTCGCAAAATTTATAGCGTTTACAAAATAAGGGATAGTTTTATTGCATTTTTATTAATTATTTTTTTTTTACTACTAATAGCGGCGATCAGCGATTTTTTTCGTGACTGCGACAAAATGGCGGACACTTCGGACAATTTTGACACATTTTTGGGACAATTGTCATTTTCACAGCAAAAAATGCATTTAAATTGCATTGTTTACTGTGGAAATGACAGCTGCAGTTTGGGAGTTAACCACAGGTGGCGCTGTAGGGGATGTGTGACCTAGTGTGTTTGTTTACAACTGTAGGGGGGTGTGGCTGTAGGTGTGACGTCATCGATCGCGTCCCCCTATTACAGGGATGACGCGATCGATGCTGCGGCCACAGAGAAGCATGGGGAAGCCGTGTGTACACACGGCTCTCCCCGTTCTTCCGCTCCAGGGACGGATCGCCGCACTCCAGCGGCGATCGGGTCCGCGAATCCCGCGGTCCCGGAGCTTCGGACCGGGTCACGGGCGCGACCCACGGCTGGGTACTAAAATCAACGTATATATACGTTGATGTGCCCAGCCGTGCCATTCTGCCGACGTAAATGTGCAGTAGGCGGTCCTTAAGTGGTTAACCAAAAATGTACCTTACCAATTATTAGATATGGTGAGTGCATTCGTTTGCACCTGATGATCTGGCCAGTGACACACTTACTGTATAATGGCCCGTACACACGATCTGAATATCGGACGAAAGCGATTGTCCAATGATGGATCGTACGATTTTCGGATCGTGTGTACACTACTTTCGAGAGCCGATCACGACCGTTCATCCGATATTTTTCGATCGGACATGCGCAAATATTTTCCTCGTACGATGTCAGATCGTACGATTTTCGTTTAGTCAGTACAGCAGTCTTCCGACAATACAATACAAATACATTACAACACGTGACATCACTTCCGATTTTTTTTTTTCTGTCGTACGAAAAAAGCGAAAAAAGTCGTACGATCCATTGGCCGATATTTGGATTGCGTGTATGGGCCATAAGAGTGCTTCCATTCTGGCTGAAGGAGCACAGGGGGCACCTTTGGACAGTAGCATTGTCAGTCCAGAGGGAGGGGAGTATTATGCTGGATACACACGATCGGAATTACCAATGAAAAAAGTCAGATGGACTTTTTTCATCAGAAATTCCAATCGTGTGCAGGCCCCATCTGACTTTTTTCCGGCGGTGTTTATAAATAGAACATGTTTTATTTTTTTCCGATGGAAAAAAAAAAATTAAAAAAAAAAAACGATAGGAAATTCCTATCGTCTGTGTGCAACTTCCGACGGAGAAAAAACCCACGCATGCTCAGATTCAAGTTGACGCATGCTCGGCTCGTCGTACGGTTTTACGTCACCGCGTTTTCTGATGATCTGAATTTAGTCATTTTGTATGCAGGACTGATAGAAGTCAGCGGAATTCTGACAGAAAATTCCATTGGATTTTATTCCATTGGAGATTCGGATCGTGTGTACGTGGCTTGAGATGTACCAGCAGCGATGGCCCGTCCATAAGGGGCGCAGGGGCGCCGCCCCACCTACCCATGTGTCCGGTCCCCTAATCTACATGCAGGGTGCTGGACGCATGGATTCCAATGTTTGTTTGTTTTTTAAGCACATGATTAGAGCCAGAGGCTCTATTAGGCATCAAAAAAAGGGTGGGCTCGGGGCGCAGAGCATTGTAAGCATCTCGGTCAGTAGTAAATGGTTTATCACAACCATGTAACTGATACATCTGCAGGAGAACTGAAAAACAACAGACTTACTGGCAAGAAAGTAATGGAAAGAAAGCCTAAAAAAGAAAACTAATGCAGCCATCACATCTAAGAATTGGTAAGTTGCAATATAATAAAACATTTGCTTTTGGGTTTAATACTGGTTCAGTCCCAGTGTAAATTCTGTGCGGATTCTGCACCGCATCCCGTTAATGCAAACTGCTGCAGGTCTGTGTTATGTTAGCCATTCACAAAACGCAGCTCAATTTTCAGAATCTGGTGCAGCAAAAAATAAAAAAGGGTCCTGCACATTTTTGGTGCATAGTTGTGTAGCGCCTGGTTACTTAAAAAGTACCAGTTAAGTTTAGAGAGGGGATAAGAGTTTTAACTAACTCTGATCCAATTTTTATGTTCAAAACTGGTCTCTGTCTCAGCTTGGCTATGCTGTGGGCTGGCTATTGTTACTAGGGTATAGTTGCTACCCCAGGGCAATGGGTGGCAGCAGTGGAGTCAAGGTTTTAGTGCTCCTCCCCAGCAGCCAATCACGAGGGTTGAGTCTCGCTGTGCAGTCTGGGGGAGGGTATTTATGGGGCAGACGCCATTGTTCTGGGTTCTTCTTAGGAGTGCGGCACCCACTTTTAGGGTGACCATGCACCACGGCGCCCCGGCATAATGGCCTTCCAGGCGAGGGTGCGCATGCCACGTGGTGTTCCTGGTTCCGGGACCATGTTGGTCCAGAACATTTAGGCTGTGTCAGGGAGCCCAGTAGTCGACTGGGTTCCCAATCCTGAAGATCCCAAGTGGGTTAGCTGTTTGTTGGGGAGTCCATCTGAGGAGAGCCAATGAGAGGCTGGCAATCCAATAGGGTCTCCGGGGATCAAGGTAGCCCAGACACTGAGAGGCTGGTCACCTGTCAGTTGGTACCTGAAAACTATCTAAAGGAGATCCAGACGCAGTTCCATCAAGGAGGATCATCTCCATAATCACAATCACAGAGAGGGCCTGTGGCAGAGGCTTTTCCCTGAGTCCATTTCAGGAGGGTCTGTGGCAGAGACTTTTCCTTTAAGTTCGAGCAATACTCTGGCTGCCAGGTCAGTGAGAGTGGGCCTGTCCAGGTACGCTATACCCACTCTGGCTAGTGTGGCAAAGAATACAAAAGAATTGTTTGGAGCAGGACTGTTTCCCTATTGTTGCGCCTGAATCTGCTACTTCTTTTACTTCACTTCTACTCTTCATCACAAGTTTTAATGTTTTTACCCGGCTGGCTAATAAAGAGCACAGCAAAAGACACCTGTCGTGGACATTCCGTTACTGCTATATGCACCATACACCCCTAGACGGCGGAGGAGCCACGAGGTAACATGCCACCAAAACAAACCAGCAGCTCCTCCGGGGGTAGCGCTACAGTTACATAGCTAGTCAGATTGAAAAAAAAAGACACAAAAAAGTCCATCTGGTTCAACCAATTAAAAATGTTGGTAAATCATACAATCCCATATACACACAGTTGATCCAGAGGAAGGTGAAAAACCCCAGCAGAGCATGATCCAATTTGCTACAGCAGGGGGAAAATTCTTTCCTGGTCCCCCGAGAGGCAATCGGATATTCCATGGACCAACTTTACCTATAAATGTTAGATGTGCAGTTTCGGTGTCATTTGAGCCATACAGAATAATGGGTCAAATTACACTGCTGAGAATCGCATGTGATTTGAACAGTCATGCAGTGTTCCTGTTCAGAATCGCATGCAGTTCCCGCACTGCAAAGTGTGAACTCAGGATTTAAAGAGGAACTTCACTCCCCCAGTTTTTTTTTTTTTTTAATGACCCCCCTAGCTGTGATGATGTTCACATAAACACTTGCCCAGCGGATGCAGCTATATCCTGCTGTGATCCACTGTTCAGGTGTGACAGCACAGGAGCCGCCTAGGCATTTTGACTGTACTCAGTGATAGTGAGCTGGCTGTCTCTTCCAGATTCATTAAGCCGTCCCACAAAGACCCATGCCAGCTCTGCCCACAGTCCGCTATAAGCCCCATGTAATGGGTATATCCCAGAAAGCTGCAGGAGAAGGGACAGCTCATTCTCATCTAGACAAGAAAGGTGCCAAATAATTTTTTTAAATTAAATAATAGGAAACAAAAACTAATATATTGAGATTTATATTGTGGAGCAGAGGAGTGAAGGGACCTATAATCATATACTAACATGTATTACAAGCCAAAAAGTTTTATTTTTGGATAGTGGAGAAAAAATAGACGCTTCATCAATTCTTATTGTTCTCTGTGGCCGCGTGGGGTAAATTTCCCCTCACTTCCAGTCCCAGTGATGCAGCAACAGTACAAGAAGTGTGTAAGAGTGGAACAGAGCGCAGTAAAAAAGCCCCGATTCACATTGATGCGATTTGACATGACATTGGCAGCAATGACCGCATCCGAATCGGTGCGTCACCGTGCCGATTCCCAAAAGTAGTTTCTGAACTACTTTGGCGATTTTTAGGGTGCGATTTCCATTGACCCCTGTGCAGAAACCCGCACAGATGTCTGTGAAATCGCACAATTTCATGCCTGCAGTCAGTGTGAACCTAGGCTTAGCGAAGGAAGGCTTAAACGCTGAATAGGTATATTTGTCCCCGTTGAATTTATGCTCTAATTTCCTTTCTGAGTGACAACATAGGAGGTTAGGAAATATCCCCCAACAAAGCCTCAGATAGCAATAAATAGCCTACAGAGGTTTTAACCTTCCTTATTCTACCCAAAACTTAAAAAAAATAAAAAATAAAAAGTTTTCTTGTGCTAGAGCTAAACTTGAAGTGCAGATGCAGATGGAGAAAATAGCCTACAGAGGTTTTAACCTTCCTTATTCTACCCAAAACTTAAAAAAAATAAAAAATAAAAAGTTTTCTTGTGCTAGAGCTAAACTTGAAGTGCAGATGCAGATGGAGAAAATAATATTATCACGCCTAGTGTTTATTAAGCCCAAGCATATATTATTTCATTATATGGCCAGTATAAGTATAAATTACACTAATCTCTAGTTGATGAAAATGATATTCAAGGTTTTATTCTTAAAGGATCACTAAAGGAATTTTTTTTAAGCTAAATAGCTTCCTTTACCTTACTGCAGTACTGGTTTCATGTCATTGTTCGTTTTTGCTTTGAAGTTGCTGTAATCCTGCTCTGATCTCCACACTTCCTGCTTGTCTGTTTCCTTATAACCACAGTGCTGGGAGCTTTCTCACGGTGGTCTGAGCTGTCATTACTGTGCGTCTAAAACTTCCCAGAACCAATCAGATTTTAAAAACAAAACACTGCCCTGGATTTGTTTGTTTTTGTTCTGTGTGTCTATTTCTACTTCACAGAAACATGAAGCCAGTTCAAAAGTGAAACTAACCTGCAGGCACATTATATGATTGATTTTTATCTATTTTTAATCATTTTGAAAAGGAATCAGTTAACTTTTATAAACAGTCATTTCAGCCCAAAAACTGTTTTCCTTTAGTGACCCTTTAATTTAAAAAGTCCCTTCTATTGCTCTCAGCCTCCTCAAAATCTCCAGATTTTAATTTTTTTGCTTCTGTGATCGAACGTCCTCTTAGGCCTTGTACACACGATCAGTCCAAACCGATAAAAACTGACTGAAGTTAATTTTCATCGGTTCACAGAATGATGGTCTGATGTGCGTACACACCATCAGTTCAAAAACCGATTGGGTCAGAACGCGGTGACGTAAAACACAACGACGTGCTGAAAAAAAAAACGAAGTTCAATGCTTCCAAGCATGCGTCGACTTAATTCTGAGCATGGGCGGGTTTTTGAACCGATGCTTTTGCGTACTAACGATAGTTTTTTAACCGATGGTCAGGCGTCCATCAGTCCGATTTTAAAGCAAGTTTTAAAACTTTGGACTGAAGGACAACAGACCGATGGGTCGTACACACCATCGGTTTGGACAGATGAAACTAAACTTCAGTCCATTTTCATCGGTTTGGACCGATCGTGTGTATGCGGCCTTAGAGGGTGGCTACCTTAGTTCTATATGGAAGTCTATGGACTATGAGATGTATAATGTGCATAGAGCAGTGCACATGACCACACCCAACGTGCACTGCTTGTTCCAAACCAACAGAAGTAAAGGGGGGAAAAAGGAAAGGTTGCGGAGCTCACAGAGGACATTCCAAGAGGTAGAAACGATTTAAGCTCCATATCCACCATTACGTTCCGTTTTACGCGAGGAATACCTGCGATTGTGCCCTCAATTCGGAAATGCCACAAACCACGGGACGCCCTTGCGATCCCTGCTATTTTGAACGGCGCCAAATCTTAGCACAATTTTGCCGCAATTGTCGCCTGACGAATCATAGTAACATTTTGATAAAGACGCGTAAACAGAATCGCGGGACGCCCAAAGGAAGTTCTTTTCGGCTTCTCGTGATTCTGTTTGTGAGTTTTGTCAGACGACAATCGCAGCAATATCGCCCTGCGATTTGGTGCCATTCAAAATAGCAGGGATCATGAGGGCATCCAGGAATTTGCGGTGTTTCGGAATTGCAGGCAGAATCGCAATATTTCCACCCTAGAAAACGGAATGCCATGGTGTGAATGGAGCCTTAATGAAATCAGATTACGGGGCTGTTATGTAGTAGATGCATTTGGATTATATTTGGAGAATAAGGATATCGTTCAGAAGTTAATTATTACAAGCACAAATTATATTTTATATACACAACCATAAAATCAATGAGTAAAGTCAGATAAGAAATATGCACATATCGATCTGAAACTTAGTTGTAAAATTTCAAGACACATTTAGGCCTCATGCACACGGGACTACTGGAGATAACGCTCTAAAAGTTGCATATTGCACTATGCATCTAGCGTTTGGACATAGACGCATTCTAGCGCCCAGAATATTCATTTTTTCTAGCTATTGGAATGCAGTAACGCTCAACGCTATGCATGTCTAGCGTTTACGTGTGTTTAGCCATTTTAGGGCGCATTTTTTGTGTCGTTGGCCCCGCACTTTCCCCATCTAGGTCACAAGATGCTTTCAGCGATCCAATTCTGGTACGGACCAAAAAAAGGGTCCTGTGCGCGTTTGGTCCGAATGCGGTGCGATATCAGCCATACTATCTGTATGGCTGAAATCACATTGCACGGACAGTGCATGTGATTTGCACTGCAGTGCGAATCGCAGGCGATTTTGCACCCCGCGGCAGTGTGAACCGGCCCTGACTCTGTACATCTTACATTAAAAAACACTAATGTGTTTAAGTTTTGCTTATTTTAGCCTACAAAAAAAAAAGAAGATTAAGGCACTACATTCCTTGATTAATTCGATGTCATATTTAATACAGAGTATCTGTAAAAATCACAAAACATGAAAGTTTTTAGGAGGCTACACTGTCAACATGCTATTTTCTGTAGCAAGTTTTACAAATGGCAGTACAAACTAAACACAATGGAGTGTACTAAAACTGGAGAGTGCAAAATCAGGTGCAGTTCTGCACAGAAACCAATCAGCTTCCAGGTTTTATTGTCAGTTTAATTGAACAAGCTGAAGTAAGAAGCTGATTGGATACCACGCACAGCCTACCAGATTTATAACTCTCTAGTTTTAGTACATCAATTCTCAATGCCCCTGATTTATTAAAGCGGGGGTTCACCCTAAAAAAAACATCTATGTGCCATCCCATCCAGCATACTGGCGTCAGGAACAGTATGCGTTTTTTTTTTTTAAATCGCTGTACTTACTGTTTAATCGTTAATTTTCTTTTCTCCCTCCCGCGGGGAATAGACGTTCCTATGAAGAGGGCTACATGATTGACGTGTGGCTATGGCGTGTCACGCCTTCCGAAAATAGCCGGACCAGGACTCGGCTCTTCACGGCGCTATACGGCGCCTGGGCACAGACCTAGGAGCTGACTGCGCAGGCGTCGTATATTGCCGAGTCCTATTTCGGCTATTTTCGGGGGGCATGACGCGCAATAGCCGCACGTCAATCATGTAGCCCTCTTCATAGGAACGCCTATTCCCCGAGGGAGGGAGAAAAGAAAATTAACGAATAAAAAGTAAGTACAGCGATAAAAAAAATAAAATAAAATAAAACAGCATACTGTAGCTGACGCCAGTATGCTGGGTGGGATGATATATAATTGTTTTCGCGTGAACCGCCGCTTTAAGGAGTAGAGCATTTTTCTTTTTCAAGGCTCAGTTTACATGTATGTGAATTGAATGCGCATTTCCCTGCAATCAATTCGCATAGCAGGAGAATGGGACCGGCTCTCTATGGAGCCGGTTCACATATCTCTGCAGCGTGCAGAAAAAACGCGTGCATTTCAGCCCAAAATCCAGGCTGAAATCGGACCTGAAACAGTGAACCAGCACGCACCGACCCCTGCTGTGCGACGGATGCAGTGACGGTGTGAGCCGAGCAATTACGTGAATTTTCACTTTGCAAAGAATTTTTACCGGTCTTCGGTAATGAGGTTAAACAAAGTAAAAATTCACATTGCAAAGAATACTTATGCTGGCCACACGAAAAATCGTCTGAACGAACTTTCGAAAAACGAACGTTCGGCCGTGAGCGCAAACGATGCCATTGTGTAATGACCGATAAATCGTTCGGTGGACATAAATAAAAAATAAAAAATTTGGTCATTTTTTTTTTTACATATACCTAGTGCAGAAAGTTCGGACAGGAAACACAATAACCTTCCGATTTATCGTTCGTTCGGCAGAAAATTTCCAAACTTGTTTTTTCGGCTCAAAAACGTCCCAACGATTATTGATTTTGTGCCCATTAACTGTTCAAAAAACGAAAGAACTTTTCTGAACGACCGAATTTTGGCCGAATTTTCGTATAGTGTATGGCCAGCATTAATCTGCATTTTTGCCCGTCGATGATTGGAGTCAGCTAGTAAACGTGCGCCACAAAAAAAACAACAACTAATAAATAAAATAATATAGGTTAGGACACGCTCTGCTTTAGTAAAGCAACACCCATCTGTAATTATAGTAAACAGGTCATTTATGTATATATATATATATATATATATATATATATATATATATAAATAAAAATACATATTCAAACTTACGGCCATAAGAGGAAGAGATAAGCAGCAGAAAAGCGGAAAGCCAGAGAAGCTGCATGTTGACTCCAGGTAGTTCCACCTGTTTCTAGTGTTTCTATACAGTGAAAAGCCAAATAATGAGTTTCACCTTTCCTGGACGGACCAATCAAGGTGTAGCGGGGGAAAGAATGTGACCATGCTGGAAATTCTCATCTACAAACACACCCTACCTGACCTGAAACACCGTACCCTCTCCTGCATAACTTAACCTGGTTCCCCTACAAACCTTTATCGCTTCAGAGATTTCTGTTATTTTAAGAGAACTGATGGGAGATAAAAAGGTTTTCAGGCCCATTGTGAGGCTTGTGGTCTGTTGAGATGCAACATTCAGTACAAAAATGTGAAAATCAGACCTGTGCCTTGTGGTAGACACAGGTGCATTTAAGGCTATCGAAAATGAGTGTTGGGTTTACATTTTAAATGCACAGCACTGCAACACAACACCAGTGGCGGCTGGTGCTCAAAATTTTTGGGGGGGCACAAACAAACTGAAAAAAAAAATCATTTGCAGCCACTGTGCCTGTCAAACGCAACTACTGTGCCCAAATGCAGCCACTGTGCCCATCAAATGCAGCCACTGTGCCCATCAAATGCAGCCACCGTGCCCAAACGCAGCCACTGTGCCCATCAAACGCAGCCACCGTGCCCATTAAACGCAGCCACTGTGCCCATCAAACGCAGCCACTGTGCCCATCAAACGCAGCCACTGTGCTCATCAAATGCCGCCACTGTGCCCATAAATTGCCGCCACTGTGCCATCAAACGCAGCTACTGACCCATCAGTTGCTGACACTGTGCCCATCACTTGCCGCTACTGAGCTCAATTGCTGCCAGTGTGCCTATCAACTGCCGATACTGTGCCCATCAGCTGCTCCCAGTGTGTCCATCATTTGCCCTACTGTGCCCATCAACTGTGAGTGAGTGAGAAACTTATAAACTGAACTGAATCGCCTCTGGGCACTGTTTCCATTCCTTCGATAAGAAAACGCTTTTCCTCAGAAGAGATGAGTTTTTATCATGCTCCTGAAGGCCGTCTGTCAATACTGTGCCCATCAATTGCTGCCACTGTGCACCCCCCGCCCGCCCGGCACTTACCTTGTCTCAGTGGGGCAGCGGGTCACAGCGATGTCCTCCACAATGTCTTCTCCCGTTCTCTCTTCCCATCCTCTTCTATTATTGGAGGCCTGATAACCACCAGGACTCTTCCTAGAGCGGGCCGCCCAGCCAAACTGAGAGATCGGGGGAGAAGGGACTTAGTCAGGGAGGTGACCAGAATCCCTCTTCAGCACATAATCCCTCATCTGTTCAGCTGCTGGGAGCAGGAGAAGCCACCATCCATGTGTAATCTCTGATTTCTTTAAGTCATAACTTAAGCTGGCCAGAAATGGATGGGACTTTAGCTAGCACAGCCGGGACCAGCTGAATTTTGCTCCACTGCAAAAAACAAACAAAAATGCAATCACCACATGTAAGAATTGGTATTTCCTAAACACGGTGGCTGCAATACTTTTTTTTTTTAGGCTTCCTTTTCTTCAACTTCACCTGGTGATCCTGCCAGTAAGTTTTTTTTTTTTTTTTTAATAGAACAAACTGTCCTGCAAATGTAACAGTTAGAGAGCTGTGACAATCCATTTAACACTGACAGAGGTGCTCACAATGAGCAGTTATTGCTTATGTAACCTTAATCTCAAAAGGAACAACCCTACTGCAACTGCTTATAAAATGTGAGCTAGAGTTTGGTTTCAAGTTGTTAGTGTATCTAAATCTGCCAGTTCATCTAACACCCCCTTCCCCCTAGAGTGACAATGCTGCTGTCCAAAGGTGTCATGGTTTCTCTTTCATTTTGAGTGGGGGGCACTATAATACAAGAGGTGTGGCCAGATCACCTGGTGAAAATAGAGCGGGGGAAAAAGCCTAAAAAAAATAACAGACAACCACCACAACTAATCATTCTTTTTTGGCTAGAAAATTACTTAGAACCCCCAAATATTATATTTATAATATATATATATATATATATATATATATATATATATATATATATATATATATATACATTCACACTCACGGGCCACTTTATTAGATACACCTTGCTTGTACCGGGTTGGATCCCCTAATTCTTTGTGGCAGATTCAACAAGGCGTTGAATACCAAAATATTCCTCAGAGATTTTGGTCCATAGTAACATAATAGCATCACAAAGTTGCAGATTTATCCATGATGTGATTCTCCCATTCCACAACATCCCAAAGGTGCTCTATTGCAGTGGTCACAACCCTGTCCTCAGGGCCCACTAACAGGCCAGGTTTGCAGGATAACTGAAATACATCACAGGTGATATCATTTGCTGCTCAGTGATTGCAGTATTCCAGTCTGCATCTCCCCAAGGTAATACATAAAACCTGGCCTGTTAGTGGGCCCTCAGGACAGGGATGATGACCACTGCTCTATTGGATTGAGGTCTAGTGGCTGTGGAGGCCATTGGAGTACAGTGACCCCATTGTCATGTTCTATAAACCAGTGGTGAGATGATTGGAGCTTTGTGACATGGGGCATTATCCTGCTGGAAGGAGCCATCAGAAGATGGGGACACTGTAGTCATAAAGGGATGGACATTATCATCAACAATACTAAGGCAGACCGTGGTGTTAAAATGATGCTCAATTGGTACTAAGGGGCCAAGAGTGTGGCAAGAAAATATCCCTCACACGACCACCACCATCCTGAACCGTTAATCCAAGGCAGGATGGAGCCATGCTTTCATGTTGTTTACGCCAGTGTTTTTCAACTCCAGTCCTCAAGGCACACCAACAGGTCAAGTTTTCAGGATTTCCCTCAGATGAAATGGCTGTGGTGATTACTAAGGCAGTGAAACTGATCAAATCACCTGTGCAAAATAATGGAAAGCCTGAAAACATGACCTGTTGGTGTGCCTTGAGGACCGGAGTTGAAAAACACTGGTTTACGCCAAATTCTGACCCCATCATCTGAATGTCGCAGCTAAAAGTGAGACTATTTAGACCAGGCAACGCTTTCTAACCTTCTATTGTCCAATTTTGGTGAGCCTGTGTGAATTGTAGCCTCAGTTTCCTGTTCTTAGCTGACAGGAGTGGCACCCAGTGTGGTTTTCTACTGCTGTAGCCCATCTGCTTCAAGGTTCAATGTGTTGTGTGTTCAGAGATGGTATTTTGCATACCTTGGTTGTAACAAGTGGTTATTTGAGTTACTGTTGCCTTTCTATTATCTTAAATAAGTCTGCCCATTCTCCTCTGACATGAACAAGGCATTTTCATCCACCCAACAGCCACTCACTGGATATTTTCTCTTTTTTAGACCATTCTCTGTAAACCCTAGAGATGGTTGTGTGTGAATATCCCAGTAGATCAGCAGTTTTTTAAATACTCAGACCAGCCTGTCTGGAAACCAACAACCAAAAACGTTTACAGTCACTTAAATCCCCTTTCTTCCCCATTCTGATGCTCGGTTTGAACTTCAAGTCATCTTCACCACATCTAGATGTCTAACTGCATTGAGTTGCTGCCATGTGATTGGCTGATTAGAAATGTGTGTTACCAAGGAAGCTATCCATTGTTTCTGTGATCGGTCACAGCGATTATATGGTACCGGCCGGTACACTGATCACTCATTGACTATGTCCAGAGGATCGCACTGCAGCATGGCCAATGGGACTGGCAAGAGGCGTGTTCTTTGAGGATGTCATATGACGTCCACCCGGAACAATAAATGTCCCACCCAGCCATCATTTGACAATAGGTGGTCACAGCAAGTGTATGGGATGTGTAGTTTCGCAAGATCACTGACATACACTATAACGCAACTACTGATGTGGCCAAGCTCTCAATGCTCGCGCACACTCTGTGATATATATATAAAAAAACTTTTTTTTTCTCAGTTTGGGCCGATATGTATTCTTCTACATATTTTGGTAAAAAAAAAATCGCGTTTTAACGATTGGTTTGGGCAAAATGTATAGTGTTTACAAAATAGGGGATAGTTTTATGGCATTTTTATTAATATTCTTTTACTACTTTTTTTTTTTTTTCTGTGACTGCGACCTTATGGCGAACACATCGGACAATTTTGACACATTTTTGGGACTATAAAAATACACTGTTTACTGTGAAAATAACAATTGCAGTTTAGGAGTTAACCACTAGGGGGCAATGTAGAGGTTATGTGTGACCTCATATGTGTTTCTAACTGTAGGGGGCGGGGCTGGACGTGTGACATCACTGATCGCCTTACCCTATATCAGGGAACAGATGATCAGTGACATTGCCACGGTGAAGTACTGGGCACTTAAAGGGGATGTACAGGTACGTGCCTGTGCCCAGCCGTGCCATTCTGCCGACGTAAATGTGCAGGAGGCGGTCCTTAAGTGGTTAAAAAGTAACTCTGATTTTGTTGAGAAAAAACATTGCCCTGTGGGTGATCTATGGACATTACAAGGATTTTACCAAACTTTGTTGCAGATTCCTACCTTTTTTGTTCTGAAGAAATCCCTGTGTGCTTGTCTGTGCCCATGTGGTAAAGTGAGTCTAAAGCCCCGTACACACGGTCGGACTTTTGCCCAACCAACATCAAAATCCGACACTTTTTGCATTTGTCCGACCGTGTGTACATTCCATCGGACCAACTTTTTTGGCTTTCATCGGACAAAAAGTTGGGTCTGCGAACGGACCAACTTTCAGGCAACAAAAGTCTGATGGTGCAAAGTCCGATCGTGTGTACAGCAAACCATCGGACTTTTGGACAAATTACAAATGCGCATGCTCAGAACCAATGTGAAAATCAACCAACAATAGCAGAAGTTAACCAAAGGGTGGCAGTAAAGAGCAGAAAAAACACGTGATGATGGAAACGTTTTAGAAAAGTTTGCAGAAAAGTCAGAGCGTGTGTATGCTATGGGTGTGATCGGACAAATCAATTAGGACAAAAATCCAAGGGAAATTTTGTTGGATGTCCTACTGTGTGTACGGGGCTTAAGGCTGCATTCACACCTGAGCATTTTGTCGCCTGAAGCGAGGGGAAAAATAACATTATTCTCTATGGAGATGGTTCACATCTCCAACGCAAAATGCCAAACGCCGAAAGAACGCCGAACGCCTGAATTTCAAACAAGTCCCGGCCCCTTTTAGATGCGCAAATCGGGCGGCTTGGGCGTTTTCCATTGGTGCCAATGACCTGTACAAAACCGCGGTAAAAAACGCTGTGTTTTGTCGCGGTAAAAAACGTTGCAAATCGCCTACGCTTAGGTGTGAATGCAGCCTAATGGGAGTGGTTTCATAATTGTCAATCAGCTGCAACACCTGCAGGGCTCTAATGAGGAAAGCTGCTGAGCCTGCGTGCCTTTAGCCATGATTTCCAATAGAAAGTATTGCACTAAAAATTGAATTTTTTTTGCAGGGGATGCCTGAAATCTGATTTGTATCTTAGTGCAGACTTCTGGGAAAATCGATGAGTCAATCACACAAGCAGGAAATTATGATTCTGGGGGGCGTTCTGCACCTCATCAGTGTACACAACACCTCCAGGTAGCCATATTGCATTTTCAGAAAATTACAGCACTGCAGATTGAAAAGGAAGGGTAAAGTTTAATAATATTCAATTACAATATGTATCACAATTGTATACTCTATATTATTTTTTTACCCATGAAAGTGATGTTACCTTTAAACAAAGTGCAATGCACTGAAACACGCATCTCTTTCCCCGTAACGATCCTCACACTGACAGCGCCCATGTGGTAAACCTCTTTGTTTTATTAGGCAGGCTAGTGTTATCAAGCCCTTGGTCTAAGTTTATATGTGTCAGTCTTTGCCATCCCTTTGAAAAGTAATTGGCATTAGATTGCTATTTAGAGAGCTGTAGAGCAGCGTTTTGCAGGCATTCAGCAGGTGATACTGCCATCTCCTGCATTCCATTTCTTATTTTGGCGAATTTTGTGGCCAATTGGGGGTTTTGAATGGCTCATGGTTGTAGAGCGGTTTCATTGACCTCAATGGATGGATTTTAAAGGTGGCGATGCCTATCAAATGTGACAAACCATGTTAAATTTGCCATAAACCATCATGGCATGTGTACACCCCCTCTGGCTGTATGCTATCTTTTAGGCAGGCAGTCAGGGGGAGGTAAAGCCATGGCTCAAACACCTGTTTTTACTGCCCCCTTGACACCCATATAAACAATGCTCTAGACATCATGCACATAGCCACACAGAATAGCCTGTGTAATTATTCTTCTGGGACCAACAGCTGCTGTGTACAGAAATTCATTGAGATGCAGTAGATGCAGGGCCGATCCTAGGCAGGGTGCTTTGCACCCAGGCTCCTGCCGAAGGGGGGGCGCCAATGTGTAAACACACATGAAAGTGCCTCAAAGAAGCTACTTGCAGAACATTTTTGGACGTCCCGCAAGCGCACCACTCCAGTGTAAAAAAAAACACCTGGGCTCTCACACTGGGATTGCAGATGAGGCTTTTTTCAGGCGCTATTTTTAAAGCTAAAGCGCCTGAAAAAACCCTCCAGTGTGAAAGGGGTCTAATGGACCATCTTCTGTACCATGTCTGTAGTCTCTGACCATCTCCTATATCAGTGACGGCGAACCTTGGCACCCCAGATGTTTTGGAACTACATTTCCCATGATGCTCATGCACTTTGCAGTGAAGTTGAGCATCATTGTCCTATATCATGTCTGCAGTCTCTGACCATCTCCTGTACCATGTCTGCAGTCTCTGACCATCTCCTGTACCATGTCTGCAGTCTCTGACCGTCTCTTGTACCATGTCTGCAGTCTCTGACCGTCTCCTGTACCATGTCTGCAGTCTCTGACCGTCTCCTGTACCATGTCTGCAGTCTCTGACTGTCTCCTGTACCATGTCTGCAGTCTCTGACTGTCTTCTGTACTATGTCTGCAGTCTCTGACCGTCTCTTGTACCATGTCTGCAGTCTCTGACCATCTCCTGTACCATGTCTGCAGTCTCTGACCGTCTCCTGTACCATGTCTGCAGTCTCTGACTGTCTTCTGTATTATGTCTGCAGTCTCTGACTGTCTCCTGTACTATGTCTGCAGTCTCTGATCATCTTCTGTATCATGTCTGCAGTCTCTGACCATCTCCTGTATTATGTCTGTAGTCTCTATTTCCTGTATTATGTCTGCAGTCTCTGACTGTATCATGTATTCAGAAGCCCTCTCTGTGTCCATCAGAGGGACCCCCTTCCAGGTCCCAATAAAGTACTTTACTTCTCTTCCTGTATTTTGTTTATTGTTAAGAGATCATGTAAGGATCCCAGGGTAATGAAGACTTTGTGGGGGAGCATTTCTGTGGTTGTCGTTGCCATAGAAACATTTGTAATGGGGAGGAGTTAGTAAAAATGACCACACCCATGTGGAGACGGCAGAAATTTTTCTGCACCCAGGCGCCTGTGACCCTAGGATCGGCCCTGAGTAGATGTGGCCGTTTGCATTTGCGTGCCGAAGGTTGTGTAAAGCAACTACATGCACATGGATATAAGCTTCCAATTGCAACTGATATAAGTGTAGCAGCGCTGTATAACTGAACAATAGTGACATATGAAAATAATACAGTGCCAAATAACAGTATTAGATGATAAATAATATCACAAACAAGTCCAATATATGAATATGAAACAAATATAGTTTTCGTGGTGCATGGAAAAATTGCTTGGGTAAAGGAAAAGTGATCCCACCACCACATAGATTGCCCGCTCATCTTCTTCAGGTGACCCTGCAAGGGGACAAACACGCCTTGCACTTAGGGTGCCCACGTGTCCCGGATTGCCTGGCACAGTCCCGCATTTTGCAGGTCTCTCCTGGGCACATTCATTCCAGGACAATACAGTGTCCCGGAATGAAACTGACACAGCCCCCCCCCCCCCCCCGGGCCAATCTGATACCCCCAAAAAAAAGCCAACATATCACTGCTTTACTCACTGACAGTACTTGTCCTGGCCGGGAATGCCTGGAAGAGCACAATCCTGCCCTCTGCTTGTGATTGGAGAAATCATAAATTCCGCCTCCTGTACTGTGATTCGTTACAGCACAAGCTGATTTTTGGGAAGGGAAGGTTACCCTGAATAGTAGTTTGGAAATATGGTCACCCTACTTGCACTGAGCTCCCAATTGCACTGCTTTACACAACCCTCTACCCAAAACAACATGCAACCCCATCTCCCAATACATCTCAGAGGGTGGCTATGCGCTACGGGTGGCAAAAGAGTAATTAATTACTCAGGCTGAGCGTGCTGTATGGCCCATGTGTAGTACCTTATTTTTGGCACTGCGACTTTGGTTTGATTTTGCCATATTTTGGAACTGGGAGATTCTGGCTGAAGGCTCTGGATAAAAAAGGTGTAGGTTGTACAGTGTGAAAAAATAAAAACCTTCTGCGCTATGGCCTGGGAAATAATGAAATAAAGCAGCTAGCACAATACTTAGGTACAAAGTATATCCATATAGGGACACAAACGTGCAGCGATACTGTGACCCATAACATATATAAAGTGACTTGGTTTATAGGTATAAACTACAAGCAACTATGAATGTGACAAACAAAAATATGTGCGTGAATAAATAAGTCAAAATTATGCCGCGTACACACGATCAGTTTTGTCGTCGGGAAAACTGTCATGTTTTCTGTTGGACGAGAAAACCGCCGAGAATCACGACGGGAAAATTTAGAATGCATTTTTTTTTTCTCAGCAGTTTTCCCATAGGGAAACACTGCTAGGGAGCCTACACTCGGCCGGTTTTCTTGACCAAGAGAAAGCCTGTCGAAAAAAATGGCCGTGTGTACACGGGGAAAAGGGACCAAGCCGGTCCTCGGTTTTCCCGTCGGGTTTCTCGGCAGAGTATTCACCGCCGAGAAACCCGATCGTGTGCATGTGGCATTAGAGATTGTCTGAACATTAATAATCACAAAAATATGCACCGACATCATATATAATGAAACGCATAGGGCGGAGCTAGGATGTACGTCGCACCACGTATGCACGATATACTCCTGGCCATTTTGGAATTGGGCATTTGGAGCTCACCTTGCATGCTGCACATGCCTGTTTTTTCTGGAACATTCTAAGTGCAATATGTTTTAATAAATGTATTATTGTGGCAAACGGGACTTTACTATGGGAATTGCTCTGTTTGTTTTCATGTCAGATGTTGTAGGAGACTCACTAATTTGGCTATAAACCTCTGCTCCTGTGGGACTAACAGGGATCCATGACATGTATATTGAAGCTCTGGGATTGGAGGATCTTGCAGGATTCTAATACTGTACTTATCAAATGCAAATTAATCAGTGGCCATATTTTTCTGGTAAGTCCCCAACTGCTGCACAAGGGTGGCATGCTTTCCTATCTGGGATCTTTGGGTGGGCTTGAACTATTTCTGCTGACACTTCTATATTAAGAGCTTCAAATACTTTTTTTTCTCCTATGAACCAATATCTAACTATATTGCATGGTGTATATATTTTCTGGACGGCCATTTTAGTCCCACTAAGGTAGCATCTTATATTCTCTCTATGTAAGCTTGCTTGCCCTGCCTTCCCACATTCAGAGAATGCAAAACCTTTGTGGACTGCTCTTTCTACCCCAACAAAAACTGTCAACTTTGCTGGGAATGTTGCTTAGCTGGTTTGTACAGACAGACAATTCTCACATTCTTTGTGTGGAGGAATGAATAAATTGTCGTCATACCAGATGAACGACCTGAAAAGTGGTGCAAGGGGGGTGAGCACTGAAAATACAAGAATTTGAAAACAGATGCAGTTTCAACAAGCTGAAGTTTAATTAGTTACATACAGTACATGAGATCAGCTGAAATGTATTTTCTTCTTAGAAAACATTCTAAATTGCAATTTAAAATCTAAACGCATCATTTTCTAACCATGCTTCAAACTATACCAATATTTATGGCGAAATTAGGTCAGAGTCTACAGCGCTCCACCCCATCAACTTAGATTGATGACAAATGGGCGATTGTTTTCACAGAGATTGATCACGGCTACAAAATGCTGATGCAGAGATTAGCAAGAGTTTGTAGCAGTGATTTCATGGCTAGAGAGATGTACTACAACAATGGATTGTGCTCTGCTACAAAGCGCTACTACTATTATTATTATTATTTCGATTATCTTAGCTAGAAATCGATGTATCACAAAGGAGGATCTGGTGAAGGTGGGGTAAGGCCGCAGTGTTTTGTAGCTTGAACCTCCAAAATGCCGGAGGAGAAAAAATTAATTATTCTTTATGGAGTGGGTTCACATCTCCACTCATTGGTGTGTACAACCTATTGCATTACGGTGTGCGCCCCAAAGCTCAAACGCACATGACTTCCTTTGCAGTCTCAGCTGCACTGGACAGTGAATGAATGGGATGTGCTCTGAGCAAAGCGGCTTTCTGTGCTTTCACAAACTGAAGCATGGAAAAGATGCTTCAGTTATGAATGGACACAGTGAGTGAGTGTGTTTATTTAGAAAAGGGAGAGGCCGGTAAATTACATATTGACAAGCCCCTTCCCAAAGTCTCCATCCTGAAACATCCCCTGAAAAAGCGGAGGGAAGCCAGCAGCACTGCGGGGCAGGGACGAAGCATGGGCAGTAGGGGGAATCGGCACAGCACATAGTGATCAGGGTGTGCCCAGGCACACCCCCCCCCCCTGTGCATGTCCCCTGCCCCCAGGACAATGTCATCCTGTGACAAAGCATGTTGGAAGGAGGGACTTGCTGACGTCACGGCGTTACTTTGATCCCAGAAGGACGGGTGGTCTATGCAAGCTAGCCGGCTTTTATCCTTTGCTTTTAATTCTGCTCCTTGCTGTAAGTGCAATACCATGTTTTTATGATTAAAGATGTACAGTGGTGGCTGGTGGAAAAAAAATTGTGGGGGCGGCAAACGGTATGACAGCCCCCGGTCGGTCTGTCGGTCGGTTGGTAGCACTCCCCTGCTAGGCGCCAAAACAATGTCCATCTTGATTTTTCATCTTTACTACCAGGAGAGGGCAATACATTATAGCCACGAGCAAGTTTAAATTAAAAAATTTTCCTTTTGAAATTTCATTTTTTTGCGGCACTGTTGTATACATCACACAGATGCGCCACTTTACAGGCAGACCCTCCCCCCTGTTGTGGGAAATTTCGATGACAATTGTCCGATGGAGCATACAAACAGCCGGATTTTCCGACAAAACCCTACCATCACACATTTTTTGTCGGAAAATTTGATCTTGTGTACGGGATTTTAAAAAGAAATCAGCACAGGATTGGTTGCATAGATTGAGGGAGTCTGTCAGAGCGGGTAATAAAGGCCCTTGTACACAATAAGAAAATCGGAGCCTCACCTGCCATGAAAAAAAATAAATAAAATAATCTAGCTTCAAGGGAGAGAGATCCAACATTTGGGGGCTAGATAGCTGAAGTCCTACTGCACCACTGGTCAAAATTGGGCTCCTGCCACCTATAGTTCCAGAAATACGGAACTTATTTTGCAGCTTGTCCGAAGCTACATACAGAGTGGCCAGTTTAAATACAAGCTGGCACACTCTGTTTACAGCAGACTGAGAGGATGAGCTCACAATGCCTCTCACTTCTTGTCAGAAGCACTGAGCTTATTGGACAGCTTGGAGCCTTGGACCAATGGTAAAGCACCATTGGATCAAGCTTTCCAATAAAAATTGCTGCAGTGTATGCTCTCCTCACACTGCAATGTCTAATGCCGCGTACACACGGTCGTTTTTTGCGATGAAAAAAAAACGTTGTTTTTTAAAACGTCATTTAAATTGATCGTGTGTGGGCAAAACGTCGTTTTTTGTCTTAAAAAAAAAAGACCAAAAAAAAATTCCAACATGCTTGAATTTTTTGTGTCGTTTTTCAAAACATCGTTTTTTTGTTTCACAAAAAGTCACCGTGTGTAGCAAAAACGTCGTTTAAAACGACGTTTTTCAACCCGCGCATGCCCAGAAGCTAGTTATGAAGCGAGCTTCAATGGAAAAGTGTGGTGAACGTAACCTCGTTTTTTGTGAAAAAAACGATGGTGTGTATGCAACATCGTCTTTGAAAGTGACGTTTCAAAAACGTCGTTTTTTACTTCACAAAAAAACGTTGTTTTTTTTTTTCATCGCAAAAAACAACCGTGTGTACGCGGCAATAGAAAGGGAAATGTGTCTAAAAAACAAATGCTCCCTTCCAGCCCAGCCCTCTTAACTAGAAGGAAAAAACATGGGTATAAGATATTTACCCACAATCCCATGTTTTTCTCACACAGTTTAAAGGGAGAATGAGAATTTGCTGCCTGCTGAAAAGGTACTGTTTTAACCACTTAAGCCCCGGACCATATTGCTGGTCAAAGACCAGACCACTTTTTGAGATTTGGCACTGCGTTGCTTTAACTGACAATTGCGCGGTCGTGCGACGTGGCTCCCAAACAAAATTGCCGTCCTTTCTTTCCCACAAATAGAGCTTTCTTTTGGTGGTATTTGATCATCTCTGCGGTTTTTATTTTTTGCGCTTTAAACAAAAATAGAGCGCCAATTTTGAAAAAAATTACTATATTTTACTTTTTGCTATAATAAATATCCCCCAAAAATATATATAAAAACAATTTTTTTCCTCAGTTTAGGCCGATACGTATTCTTCTACATATTTTTCGTAAAAAAAAATCGCAATAAGCATTTATTGATTGGTTTGCACAAAAGTTATAGCATTTACAATATAGAGGATAGTTTTATGGCATTTTATTAACTTTTTTTGTAGTAATGGCGGCGATTAGCGATTTTTATCAGTACTGCGTCCTTATGGCGCACACTTTCGAACACTTTTGACACATTTTTGGGACCATTGGCATTTTTATAGCGATCAGTGCTATGAAAATCCATTGATTACTATAAAAATGCCACTGGCAGGAAAGGGGTTAACACAAGGGGGCGAGGAAGGGGTTAAGAATGTTCCCTGGGTGTGTTCTAACTGAAGGGGGGGGTGGACTGACTTGGGGAAATTACTGATCGCTGTTCATACATTGTATGAACAGACGGTCAGGCATTTCTACCCTGACAGCGTGTGTGTGTAAACGCACAGCTCCCGATTCTCGCTCTGTAACAAGCAATCACGGGTGCCCTGCCGTGATCGCGCCCGCCAGGCACGCACGTCGTCGTCGTCAGGGGCCCCTATTGGCTGCTCGGCGAGATGGCGTAGATCTACGTGATCTCGCCCAGCAGAGAACCGACCTGCCGCCGTATAACTGCGGCGGCTGGTCGGCAATCGTTTTAATCAAGCTAAATCATATATTATGATGCTATATGTTATACGATAACAATTTATTATTTATCTATTTACTGTGAAATTACTGGTTTGAAGATATAACTTCACTAGCCTGCTTGGGTACAGTTTTTAAAAACAATAAATATATATTTGTATATTACTTATGGTAATTAACCCCTTGCCACCCAGGCTAATTCTGACACTTCTCTCCTACATGTAACAATCTTAATTTATTGCTAGGAAATTACTCAGAACCCCCAAACATTGTATATATTATTTTAGCAGACACCCTAAGGCACAGGTGTCAATCACACGGTCCGCGAGCCTCATCTGGCCCTCCAGGCCATTTCGCATTGCCTTCGCACCTCTCCTGCAGCTGCAGGAGAGCTTCAGCCCTCCTCTGGTCCTCCTCCAGACCTCTACTTTCTGCTTTCAAGCAATGCATCCAGCTTCTTCCCAGCAGCAGCATAATGAAAAGGGGGTGCACTGTGATGTAAGGGAGAGCAGGGGACTCAACTTCTGATGGTGGGGGGCTCTTGACATCTAATTATGCGGATGGGATGCGCTGGACATCTAATCTTACAGATACAACCGGCCCTTTTGAAGGGCAATCATAATGCTGATGTGGCCTACGATGAAATTGAGTTTGACACCTCTGCCCTAGGAAATAAAATGGTGGCCATTGCAACTTTCTATGTAACATGGTATTTGCGCAGCAATTTTTTAAATGGTTTCTTTAAAAAGCAAAAACTTTAATGAACCTAAAAAAAAGTTAGTCCAATATATATTTTTTTTGTATACTACGAAAGATGATGTTACACCAAGTAAATAGATACCTAACATGTCACGCTTTAAAATTAAAACTTGCGAAATGGCGCCAAATCTTGGTACTTAAAAATCTCCATAGGCGACGCTTTAACATTTCTCACAGACAGATTACATGTTTAGCGTTACAGAGGAGGTCTAGTGCTAGAATTATTGCTGTCGCTCTAACGTTTGCAGTGTATGTAATCTGTGTGTATCTGGCTCTAAAACTAGCCAGTGCCTCCCAAGCCACTGACCTCACCGCACGTCCCTGGTTTCTATCTATAAAGCAGTAGTGTCATACCATTGTAAATGGATCCAAAATGAGCCACTGACCATGTTGCTTTCAAAACAACAGTAAATGATTATTTACTTTGAATTTTTTTTTAAATCATTAAGGTACATTTATGTAGTACAAAAACATGCTATAAAAACATACACATTAAAGATATAAAAAAGCATATAAATAATAATAATAAATAAATAATTGATATGGTTAAAAAACTGACAATGGGACTTTACAAAAGGCACACAATAGATAGCTGTAATAAATACATGAAATTGATCACCATATGAAATCTGTTATAGAGCTAATAAATCAAATCAATTAAAACAGACTGTAGGTGGCGATATGTTACTGGATATTTTCTAAACCTGATGACTCAGAGGAGAAGACACTTTGTATACAAATGTTTCTAATTGTTGCTGATCATTTCCTACTTCATACAGAATAGAGTTGATCCAGATTTCTTCATTCACACCTCTAGGGGAGATACTATTAAACCACTTCAACCCCGGAAGGGATTTACCCACTTCCTGACCAGGCCACTTTTTGCGTTACGGCACTGCGTCGATTTACCCGACAATTGCTTGATCGTACAACATTGTACCCAAACAAAATTGATGTCCTTTTTTTCCCCACAAATAGAGCTTTCTTTTGGGGGGATTTGATCACTTCTGCGTTTTTTATTTTTTGTGCCATAATTAAAAAAACAAAAAGGTAAAATAAAATTTCCATCAATCAGTTTAGGCCAATATGTATTTTTTTTACATATTTTTGTAGAAAAATGTGGTAAAAAAAATTGCAATAGGCGTATATTGATTGGTTTGCGCAAAAGTTAGAGCGTCTACAAAATTGGGGATATATTTATGGCATTTTTATTATTTTTACTAGTAAAGCCGTTGATCAGCGATTTTTATAGTGGTACTGCGAAATTGTAGCAGACAGATCAGACACTTTTGTCACTTTTTTGGGACCAATGAGGTTTATACAGCAATCAGAGCTAAAAATAGCCACTGATCACTTTATAAATGTGACTGGCAGGGAAGGGGTTAACACTAGGGGCCGATAAAGGGGTTAAGTGTTCCCTAAGGAGGTGCTTCTAACTGTGGGGGGAGTAGACTGACTGGGAGTAGAGAGAGATCGCTGTTCCTGATCACTAGGAACAGCAGATCTCTCTATACTTCCCTGACAGAATGGGGATCTGTCTGTTTACATTGACAGATCCCCGTTCTGGCTCTCTGAGGAGCGATCGCGTGTCACCAGCGGACATCGTGGCTGCTGGTCACGTGCATCGGCTCTGCGGGTCCCCTATATCTCTTAAAGCGGGCGACATACACCTACAGTGGTTTGCGCAGCTGTGCCAACCTGCAGTATAATGACGGCGGCTGGTCGGCAAGCAGTTAATACAAAGATCCAGTATGTCTCCCTTTGGCACAATTTTTATTATACCAAAAACTTCATTAGAAAAAACAGTATGGCACGTACCCACGCAGGAGTTGTATGAATTTTATTGGAACACTGGTAAACACGAACACGTAACAAGAAAATGTGCACAGTGAAGATATGTCCAGAACAATGTAGAGAAGTGAAGATAGGATGCAGGGGAACCTCTGTGTTCCATGGTTTACAGCCAAAAGTCATGTACATTGCTTAAAAGTCAACAAGCTAATTCAATATGACAAGTGGCAATCATGTGTCATAAAAGAGGGTCATAGGACCAGGGCCGCCATCAGGAATTTTGGGGCCCCTTACACAGCTTCAGGCATGGGCCCCCTGGAGCAGAGAACCTGGGGGGGGGGGTGCTGCCGCATGAAATTGAGAAGCGGGGGGGGGGGGCTGCTGCCGCGAATTGAGAAGCGGGGGGGCCCTTTACAAAAAGAAGAAATAAAGAAATATATATATAAAAAAGGGGGGTAGCCATCCGGGGGCCCTGGGGACCTCTGTGCCCTTTAATAAAAAGAAAAAAAGAGAAAATATATATATATATATATATTTTTTTTAAAAGGGTGGTTGCCAACTGGGGTCCCGGGGACCTTATTTTTTTTTTTATAAAAGGAAATTACAAAAAAAGGGGGCTTTCCATTCGGGACCTCTGGGCCCTTTAATAAAAAGAAACCTCTGGGCCCTTTAAAAAAAAAAGAAAGAAAGAAAAATATATATATATAAAAAAGAAATAAACATTTATATATATAAAAAAAAAAAACAAACAAGGGGGTTGCCTTCCAGGGCCCTGGGGACCTCTGGGCCCTTTAATAAAAAAAAATATATAAAAAAATATATAAACAAAAATAAAAAATACAATTATAAAAAAAGGGGGTTTGACACATGGGGCCCTGGGGACCTCTGAGCCCTTTAATAAAAAATACATCTATATATTAAAAAAAAGAAATAAAATAATATAAAAAAGTAAAAAAATTATAAAAAAGAAGGATTGTCATCTGGGGGCCCTGGGTACCTCTGGGCCCTTTAATAATAATATTTTATATATATATATATATAAAAGGAATAAAAAAATATATAAAAATTATATATTTTTTTTATAAAAAAAGGGGGGTTGTCATCTGGGGCCCTTGGGATCTCCAGGTCCCTGTGGACCTCCGGACCTCTAAAAAAATGGCCCTTTAATAAAAAAATTAAAAAAAAATATATTAAAAAATATATATATTTTTTTATAGAAAATAAATAAAAAAAGGGGGGTTGCCATCCGGTGCCCTGGGGGCCTCTGGGCCACTGTGGACCTCCGGACCTCTAAAAAAAAAGAAAAGAAAAAAAATGGCCCTTTAATAAAAAATAAAAGAAAAATATATAAAAAATATATTTTTTTTATAAAAAAATATATTTTTTTTATAAAAAAAAAAAAGAAAAAAAAGGGCTTGCCATCTGGGGCCCTGGTGGCCTCCGGGGCCCTGGGAACCTCCGGACCTCTAAAAAAAATAAAAGAAGAAAAATTGGCCCTTTAATAAAAAATAAAAAAAATATATTAAAAAAATATATTTTTTTTATAAAAAAAAATATTTTTTTATAAAAAAAATATATTTTTTTTTATAAAAAAAAGGGCTTGCCATCTGGGGCCCTTGGTGGCCTCCGGGCCCCTGGGGACCTTCGGACCCCTAAAAAAAAAAAAAAAAAAATTTTTATTTTTTTTAGAGTGGTTCCCATCCGGGCCCCTGGGGACCCCCGGGCCCCTTACAGGTGTAATGCCTGTACCCCCCTGATGGCGGCCCTGCATAGGACCATGGGTTTCAGTAAAAAAAAAAAGGAAAAAATAATAAGCTGCATACGAGTGCAGAGAAAAAGGTGGGGAAGAGACCCTTCAGAAACAGAAGAGAAAGAAACAGCAAGGGGAACTGAAAGAAGGGTGGGGAGGCGGACTTTGCCACTGGGGACATCAGCTTATTCCCGAGAGCCAGGAGGTTAAACAGAAAAACAGGGGGCCCTTGGATTATAGTTGGTGCAGTTGTGTAGTGTGGTTTGATTCATTGCCATAAAAATGTATTTCCTTCAGGAGATTAGAGTGCCGGACCTTGCACTTGTATACTTGGCCTTGCCACATCTTTTATTGGTCCCCAGTTTCCCAAGGGTTTTTCTGGATGTTAATTTGTGATAGGATCCTGTACTCTTATGCATAGGCAAGCAACGCTGGGCAAGACCACTATGTGTAAAATGTGTCTCTGTTGACCAAACAGCCCCGAAAACAAGACTTGCAACTAGGGAAATTTTTTAGCAATGTGCGCTGGTCAGAAATACCATCAGGTATTTAAAGGGCTTGAATGTTGTGGCAGCATTTTGAGATGGCTTGCCAAATGGACGCCCAGTCTTTTGGTGGGAGAGACTCTTTCAGGTCTCACTCCCAACAGGCGCAGTAAGATGGCATACAGTCAGACATGTGACCTCTTATAGCCATGATTAAGCACTGTTAAGTGTGAAACGTGTCGGCTGTTCCCATGTCCTGTACTGTGTTCTTGTGATGTTCATGTTCCACTTTTATTATTAAAAGACGACTTTTGAAGTCCTTTTGAGTGCGGCTATCCATCCCTTCCTGAAAAATTTCCATTGCCTAGTGCATAGCCAGCACCTTGGTTCCTGGGAAGCTCTTTAACCACTTACTAGACCCACCTGGAGCGGTGATTTCTGTTGTCTGACCTCTTATAGGCATGTAAATCAGGCATAAGGCACCTTTAGTGGTTGCTTTGCAGCAAAACATCACTTTCCAGGCAGTATACTATCCCAGAATGTGCCCTGCTAAACGCAAAAGGGTGAAAACCCTTCACAGAGCTTCTGCCCGGTCGGAGATGTTCATCCAGCTCCTGGACCCACACCTCAGAAATACATGGCAGACCTATAACCTTTTGAGGACGTTCAGTCAGCAGTGAGCTCTGTTAAACCTGGCAAAGTGCCAGGCCCAGGTGGCTTAACTGTTCAATACTACAAGACCCTCTTACCTCTTTTGGGGCCTCACATGGTCAAGACATTTAATGGATTAGGGCATCTTTCCCACTGGTGACACTACTAGCTCATATCTCTGTCATACACAAAGAAGGTAAGGACCACACAGCGTGCGGTAGCTATAGACCAATCTCGCTGCCTAATGTAGACTTGAAACTCTTCACTAAAATCCTAGCTACACACATTCAATTACATCTCCCTCCATTTGAACCAAGTGGGATTTATTCCAACTTGCAAGGCTCGGGACAACACCACAAAAGTCCTTAACTTAATACACTTGGCTAACCATACCAAAACCAAAACCCCCTGTGTCGTCCTAAGCACCAATGCCGAGAAGGCATTTCATAAGGTGAACTGGAGTTTTAAGTTTGCAGCATGGGGGACAGGATGATACAGTGGAATGCGAGTGCATATACCACTCCGATTGGCCTCAGTTAAGGTTGTGTTCTCAGAACTAATCACGATATTGAATGGAACCCGACAGGGTTGCCCTTTATCGGCGTTGCTGTTCGCTCTTACCTTGGAACCAAGTTTAAGTAGAGTCAGATTGAATGATGATATCAGGGGCCTGAGGATGGGAACATCTCATTACAAAGTCTCAGCTCATGCAGATGACTTGATGTTTTCTTTGTCTAATCCGGTTACCTCGTTGCCCAACCTCTTACAAGACCTTGGGCAATACGGAGCCATGTCAAACCTTCTTGGCCATGGGATAGCTTCCACACAACAGCGTAACCTACAGCTGAATTTTAAATTTAAGTGGACTCCCTCTGCACTGAAATATCTGGAGAAATATAGTACGTATAGCTTAGTACCTAAACTCCTTGAAAATGGCATACAGGACTACACTCGTGGTTCAGGCGGTGTAACATTATAAATATAAGTGTTCTGCCCAAGTTTCTGTACCTATTTCAATTGCTCCCTATCCATATCCCATTTGCCTATTTTAGACAGGTGAATGTCTTCTTCACTAAATTCATATGGGCTAACAAGCATCCCAGAATATGGAGACTCTCCCCAAACTATATGGAGGGATCGCGGACCCGGATATCCAGAAATATCATTAGGCTGCATATTTAACGCGGGTGATTGACTGGTGCAGACACAGTGACCAAAAATTATGGACCAATTATAACATCAATTGAACATTATAGAAAAAGAAAGTAACCGCTCAGTAGTAGTTAAAGAACCTCCTCACCAAAACCAAACCACGGGTATCGGCAATGCAACAGCAATGCAAAAATACGAAAAAAGCTTGGACAGCCGCACTCCAAAAATGTTCCTTTAATTAAAAACGATCACAAAATAAACATGCCACAGCAAAAATTGGGACAAAAGATAACATTTCAGACTGTAGCTTCAGTGCTTAGCGTTAGCTTTTGTCCCAATTTTTGCTGTGGCATGTTTATTTTGTGATCGTTTTTAATTAAAGGAACATTTTTGGAGTGCGGCTGTCCAAGCTTCAATTGAACATTATGGCCCAGATTCACGTAGATCGGCGCATTATCGGTCCGGCGTAGCGCACCACTTTTCCGTTAGACTTGCGCAATCTAGCCGCGTAATCCCGCGATTCACGTAGCTTTTGCGCAAGAGATTGCGCAAACGTAAGGTTTTTTCCGGAGGCGTAAGCAGGAGTAATACAAATTGGGAGGGACGTGGGCGTGTTACATTGAAATGAGCCGTGACCCCATGCAAATGAAGGGCCGGCCGACTCGCGCATGCGCGCGTGAAGGAAACCAT
The DNA here is from genome assembly GCA_029574335.1 of Rana kukunoris. NCBI lineage: Eukaryota > Metazoa > Chordata > Amphibia > Anura > Ranidae > Rana > Rana kukunoris. Next base: position 65,597,763 of record CM056058.1, on the reverse strand, counting down.
GTCAGCTCCGTTGTGCGCATGCTCACAACTCGGGAGCGGCGCAATCAGTGAAATTGGAAATGGACTAGGGCAACGTTGTGAACTACGCAGACAGCATAAATAGACACACACAAACGCACTTCCATTGCAAAAGTACATCCCTTTGTGTCCCTTCCCATTGAATCAAGTGCTTTTGCTCTGTTGTTCGTTAGAGTGTGTTTTGTAGTTGTGAGATTAGTGTTCTGTGTGATCTAGTGCTTGTTGGTAGTTTTGTGAAAGTGAGTTTTGCTAAGTGTAAGCCCTGGTTCACACTGGGCTGCGGGAGTGAAGCAGTGCGAGTTCAGCTGAACTCGCACGATTTCACTCCCGCCCGGCAGTCCCGATTTCAGCCGCGATTTCAGAGACATCTGTGCAGGTTTCTGCACAGATGTCAATGTAAATCGCGGGCTGAAATCGCAAAAAGTAGTACAGAGACTACTTTTTGAAATCGGTGCAATGCCGCAGATGCAGCGTCGCACCGATTAGGACACTGCCATTGCCGGCAATTTGCGGCAAAATCCGCCGTTTTGACATGCGTTTTGACATGCCAAATCGCATGTCAAAACGCACCAGTGTGAACGAGGGCTTTGAGACTGTTTGTTTGATTGATAGATTTCTGAGCGTTTGTTTTCTTGCTTTATTTTTTCATCTGATTTTTTTGTGTCTGTTTCTTGCTGAGTGCTAGTGTGATTTTTGGGTGTTCTTTTTCTCTTTGTGTGTGTTCTTGTCTGATTGGTTGTGCTTGTATTTGTGACAGATTTTTGGTGACTGCTAGTGAGTTTGTTTGGAAGTATGACTGAGAGAAAAAGAAAGCTTAATTTTACAGTGGGGGAAAAAAGAATTCTTGCCCAGGCCATTACCGACTATGGGCGTTACCTCCATGGCCCGCAGAGTGCCACCACCACCCCGACCAGGAGGAGGGAGATATTGGATATGATCACGGAGCAGGTCAATTCATCGGGGGAGGGGGAGACACGGACCCGGTCTGGGATTGAAAAGAAAATAAATGACCTCCGGCGTGAGGTGAAAAAAAAACTGGCCGCAATAAATGCCCATGCCAGGGGCACAGGAGGGGGCCCACCATGCCGGGTTAGATTTACAGCGACGGAGCGTGTGGTGGCCCTGACCTTTCACCGTCATGAAGTGGAGGGCCTGCCAGGCTTTGACACAAGTCCGGTCCTCGCGGTGCCAGGTAAGGTTTTTATTTCTCTCAGGTGTGTAGCATGTGTGGGGGAGGGGGTGAAAGGGAATATGTGGCAAGTGTGTGGATCCTCCAACCTGTGAATGGTTTGTGTCATCCACAGATGTGCAGGAGGGTGCAGGGCCATCTGGCCTGACCGCTCCAACGCCAGGACAGCAGCCTAATGAGGCCCCCCCAACAAGGCCAGAGTCCGCGGAGGAGGAACAAGAGGAGGAGGATCATGCGGAGGACGATCATGTGGAGGAGGAGAATCATGAGGAGGAGGAGTCCATGGCAGGCACTGGCCGTTTGGTTTCTGCGGACTCTTCCCCTCTGGCTGCAAGAAGCCTGCCCTCCCTAAGGGTGAGCCCCCCCCCTCCTCCCCCAACATGGCTCCCCTCACAAGGGCCTCCCCTTCTCCCCGGCCACAACCATCAGCTGGAGCCAGGAGGTCATCCCAGAGCACCAGGGGGGCGCCCAATCTCCTGCCCGCCTGTCTGAGAAGGAACCTGGCCACCCAGACCCGCCTTCTGAGACAGCTCTGCCAGACTATGGGGCGGGTGGATCAGAGCCTGTCCTCCATCAACGATAGGCTGGGTAACCTGGACTCCCACTCCCGGGCCTCCACAACCTGCCTAAATGACCTGCAAACTACAGCAGCAGGCGTTGGGCAGGATGTGAGGGCCCTTACCCAGGCTATCCAGGGCAACACGGCAACACTTGGTGCTGCCCTGGACAGAATAGCCGTGGCCTTGGAGGGCAGGCCGCCAGGTGGGCAGATCTCAGGGGCTGCTCCTCCTTCCCCGGCTTTTCCCCTCCCCCATGCGTCTCCCCTGAGGGTCCGGGGCCGTGGCCGGGGGCGCCCCAGGCGTGGCTCAGGCAGAGGGCATTAATTTTTTTTTCCCCCTTTTTTTGGTTTGAAAGCATTTTTATTTTTGTTCTCTGCATTTTTTTTTTCTATGCATTTTTTTTTTTCTATGGATTTTTTTTTTTCTATGCATTTTTTTTTTTTCGGCTGACATTTTTGGCATATTTTGGGTTGTGAATGATGTTTGAATGTGGGGGTGACATTCCTGCTGGAAAAGGGGTGTCATCCTCAATTTGGGTGGAGAATGGTTCCCCAGGACCAGGGAGAAGTGATTCCCAGGTCCGTGTGAATGGTGTATGAATGTACAGTGACATAATTGGAGCCTTGACGTGGCGTTACTGCTCACCAGTCTTGCATGGTGGACTGGTGCCAATCCAATTTGATGAGGATGTGGGGTGTGTGTGCTAGGGACCATAGTGGTGTGCATGCATGCATTCTCATTGTGCCATGATTAATGTGTGTGTTTTTACCGTGCAAAGATGCATAATGTGAGCTGGCATGAGATGGGGTCATGAGATGGGGTACCAGTGCATATGCAGAGTCACCTTGAAGGGAAAAGACAGGAGGATGTTAGTCATGCATGTGCCACTTGTGAGGTGTGCATCACGGGAGGGGATAGTCATGCCTGCCACCCATGTCACTCACCAACCAGCCAGCTGTCCCCATACATGTTCTGTTTGAAATCTGTGGGGATGGGGCTCTGATTGTATATGTAGCTGTCATGGGTGTCATGGGTGGTGCCATGTGTTGGGCTGCTGATGTCCTCCTGCAAGGTTGTGGTAATTCCATGATGGCATGAGGGGTGAATCTGAAGATGCGAGACACCTCAGAATCTCTCATGCCAAAGATGTCTATGCGTGTGTGATATATCAAGTGAAGAGTGAGGGGCTTGTATCAGATAAGAATATTGTATTAGATTAGATTAAATTGTAAATTTTATATAAGCACAAAAAAAAAAAAAAAACATCTCCCGTGCCCTCCTTAGTGCCATCCTCCGTGCCCTCCTCCTTCTTTGTTCATCTAAAGTCAGTAGTATAGCTATGCGCGACGATGCCCCTGGCATGTTGGCATACAGATTGTTGGGCAACACGTGTGACTGCTGAACTCCTCACTAACAGTGTTGCTTTATCTGACAAGTAGACTTTTTTTCAAAATTTAGACCAGCTTTTAGGTCCTTTAACTTTAGACAGGACATTTTGCTGTTGCGCACATCGCGTAGCCTGCGCAGCAACTGCGTTTTTTTGTGAATCCCCGTAACTCCCTCATTAGCATATTTGACTAGCAAATCAATGGTGTGTCTAGCGCAGTTTTGCGCGAAGGTCTAACTCAATTACGCCGGACCAAAAAACGTAGATTTCTGGCGTATATTGTTTTGTGAATCGCGTGCAACTATACGCACACGCACATTTACACTTACGCACGCGCAACAGCAGTTGCGCAGGCGTAATCGCTCTGTGAATCTGGGCCTATACCTTTAAGCAGAGCTCCCTGGTGCTTCCAGAGCCTCCCAGAGACGCTGTCTCCTGCACCGTCTGTCTGCAAGATCCTCAACCCGGCCGGTCTGCTGTTGTCACCAGGCACTCTTACCTCGCCGCGCTCCCGGGCTTGCTGTTCCCACTCCAGCAGCCCCCGAACCCGGGCTGTAAGAGCAGGGCCGCCATCAGGGGGGTACAGGCATTACACCTGTAAGGGGCCCGGGGGTCCCCAGGGGCCCGGATGGGAACCACTCTAAAAAAAATAAAAATTTTTTTTTTTTTTTTTTAGGGGTCCGAAGGTCCCCAGGGGCCCGGAGGCCACCAAGGGCCCCAGATGGCAAGCCCTTTTTTTTATAAAAAAAAATATATTTTTTTTATAAAAAAATATATTTTTTTATAAAAAAAATATATTTTTTTAATATATTTTTTTTATTTTTTATTAAAGGGCCAATTTTTCTTCTTTTATTTTTTTTAGAGGTCCGGAGGTTCCCAGGGCCCCGGAGGCCACCAGGGCCCCAGATGGCAAGCCCTTTTTTTTCTTTTTTTTTTTTATAAAAAAAATATATTTTTTTATAAAAAAATATATTTTTTATATATTTTTCTTTTATTTTTTATTAAAGGGCCATTTTTTTTCTTTTCTTTTTTTTTAGAGGTCCGGAGGTCCACAGTGGCCCAGAGGCCCCCAGGGCACCGGATGGCAACCCCCCTTTTTTTATTTATTTTCTATAAAAATATATATATATTTTTTAATATATTTTTTTTTAATTTTTTTATTAAAGGGCCATTTTTTTAGAGGTCCGGAGGTCCACAGGGACCTGGAGATCCCAAGGGCCCCAGATGACAACCCCCCTTTTTTTATAAAAAAAATATATAATTTTTATATATTTTTTTATTCCTTTTATATATATATATATATATATATATATATATATATATATATATATATATATAAAATATTATTATTAAAGGGCCCAGAGGTACCCAGGGCCCCCAGATGACAATCCTTCTTTTTTATAATTTTTTTACTTTTTTATATTATTTTATTTCTTTTTTTTAATATATAGATGTATTTTTTATTAAAGGGCTCAGAGGTCCCCAGGGCCCCATGTGTCAAACCCCCTTTTTTTATAATTGTATTTTTTATTTTTGTTTATATATTTTTTTATATATTTTTTTTTATTAAAGGGCCCAGAGGTCCCCAGGGCCCTGGAAGGCAACCCCCTTGTTTGTTTTTTTTTTTTATATATATAAATGTTTATTTCTTTTTTATATATATATATATATTTTTCTTTCTTTCTTTTTTTTTTAAAGGGCCCAGAGGTTTCTTTTTATTAAAGGGCCCAGAGGTCCCGAATGGAAAGCCCCCTTTTTTTGTAATTTCCTTTTATAAAAAAAAAAATAAGGTCCCCGGGACCCCAGTTGGCAACCACCCTTTTAAAAAAAAAATATATATATATATATATTTTCTCTTTTTTTCTTTTTATTAAAGGGCACAGAGGTCCCCAGGGCCCCCGGATGGCTACCCCCCTTTTTTATATATATATTTCTTTATTTCTTCTTTTTGTAAAGGGCCCCCCCGCTTCTCAATTCGCGGCAGCAGCCCCCCCCCCCCCGCTTCTCAATTTCATGCGGCAGCACCCCCCCCCCCAGGTTCTCTGCTCCAGGGGGCCCATGCCTGAAGCTGTGTAAGGGGCCCCAAAATTCCTGATGGCGGCCCTGTGTAAGAGCCTTCCTTCCTGCACACTAGGCTCTATCTACAAGGTACGTTCCAGTACGTAACAGTATCAGACAGCCATGTCAGAGCCTGCGGGAATAGCCCCTGCCATAGAGGAAATCTGCAAACACCTGGCGTCTCTCACAGAAGCAGTAAAGAACCTACAGGAAGGCTACGTGAGGCTAGAAGGACAAGTACACAGTCTGTCCGCCCCTAGCGACCCAGCTGCTACTTCCACTGCCAGGTCCGCATCTGCCGCCTCTACTCCATCGGTGGTAATGCTCCCACCTGAACCAAGAGTCCCAGTGCCAGAGCGATTCGCGGGTGACCGCGCCAAATTCCGGGCCTTCCGTAACGCCTGCGAGCTCTACTTCGCCTTGCAACCCTGGACCTTTTCCCTAGAAGCCACTAAAGTGGGATTTGTAATCTCCCTATTACAAGGTGAACCCCAGACCTGGGCCCATCGGCTGCTTGAAGAGAATGGTGACCAGACACGGACCCTGTCCGCCTTCCTTGAGACCATGGCTCAGCTGTATGATGACCCTCAATGAGCCGCCACCACAGAATCTGCCCTACTCGCGCTCCAGCAAGGCCGCAGAGCGGCTGAGGACTATGTCACTGACTTTAGGCGCTGGAGCGCAGACACCCATTGGAACGATGCAGCCCTGCGTCATCAGTTCCACTTGTACCTTTCCGAAAGCCTGAAAGATGAACTCGAGTGGGGGTACCTGAGACTCTCGAGGATATAATTACCAAGGCCATCCAGATTGACCGCAGGCTTTGTGAACGCCGGGCCGAGCGTTCTTCTCAGCCAAACAGCCCTGCCTGGATGACTGCAAGAGTACCTATGCCGGCTTCTCGTTACCTGCCTCCCACCTGCCCTAGTCCCTTCAGCACCAACCTGGATCCACCTGAGCCCATGCAACTCGGCCTCATGCGACCAACATTACCACCCGAAGAGCGGGCACGCCGTCGCCAACTTAACCTTTGCATGTACTGCGGCGGAACTGGCCACTACGTGCGCAACTGTCCTGTTAAGACACGTAAGTGCCTTCTCTCAGCTCCTGTCAACTTCTCAGCCTTGTCGGCCAATGCAACCCACCTTGCTCTACCTTTCTCGTTACAGTGCCAGGGAAGGACTATTCCGGTCAACGCTATCCTTGACTCCGGCACATGTAGCTGCTTCATCGATGCCACCTTTGTCAACTTGCACAGCATCCCCTTACGAAGAAAGACCCATGGACTCTCTGTTTTCCTGGCCGACGGCTCCCGCATCAGTTCAGGACAGGTAACCCAAGAGACTCTTCCTCTACCCGCTTTAACCGCCCCTCAACACAAGGAACTGTTGATCTTAGACGTCATTTCCTCCCCTCTGTTCCCGGTGATCCTAGGCCTGCCCTGGCTCCAGGCCTACAACCCTCTGATTAACTGGGTATCTGGAGAAGTGTCATTTCAGTCCCCTTACTGTCAGCAGCACTGTATACCCGGGCCCTCTAGCTCACCTTCTACCTTACTATGCATGGACTCTGACCCAAGCCTGCTTCAATGCATTCCTGAACCTTATCACGACTTCCTAGATGTCTTCAGTAAACGGGGGGCCGACTCCCTTCCGCCCCATCGCCCTTATGACTGTCCGATCGAGCTCCTTCCAGGGGCCGAAATTCCCTTTGGTCGTATTTCCCCACTATCAGAAAAGGAGCAGGAGGCCCTAAAAATATACATTGACGAAAATTTGGGCAAAGTCATCCGGCCTTCTACCTCTCCAGCAGGCGCCGGAATATTTTTCGTCACCAAAAAGGACCAGTCCCTCCGTCTTTGTGTGGATTATCGTGAGCTAAATAACATCACGGTGAAAAACCACTACCCGCTACCCCTGGTACCCAAACTCTTCCAAAAGCTGAGGTCGGCCATCGTTTTCACCAAGTTGGACCTGAGAGGAGCCTACAACCTGGTCCGTATTCGGGAGGGGGACGAGTGGAAGACAGCTTTTCGTACCCGATTCGGTCATTACGAATACCTAGTCATGCCCTTCGGACTGTGTAATGCACCCGCCACTTTCCAGCACTTCATTAACGACGTGTTCAGAGACTTCCTGGACATCTTTGTGATTGTCTACCTTGATGACATTCTAGTCTTTTCCGGATCACTAGACAGACATTGGGAACATGTTCGTAAAGTCCTCAACTGGCTCCGTCTATACAGATTGTATGCCAAGGCGGAGAAATGCGAATTTGAGCAACGGACCATCCAGTTCCTGGGTCTGGTAATCTCCCCTACGGGAATCAAGATGGACCCTCAAAAGGTGTCCAAAGTTCATCCAGTGTTCCATGTATCACTGTTGAAACCTGCAGTTCCGGATCCCTTTCCTGACAGAGGGGCCAGTCCCCCACAACCAGTTTTGGTTGATGGGTGCGAGGAATATGTTGTGGAGGCCATCCTCGACTGCAGGAAACGGCAAGGGCAAACGCAATTTCTAGTAAAATGGAAAGGGTATGGCCCAGAGGACAATTCCTGGGAACCTGAAAGCAACATCAATGCACAAAGACTGATTCGTACCTTTTTTTCCGCTCACCCTGAAAAGAGAACCCGACTTGGCATCCGGAGGCTGCCCCTGGGGGGGGGGGGCAATGTCAGGGACCTACCTGTGGGTTCCAGCGAGCCCCTGGTGGTCGCGCTCGTGCACCCATCGCGCGCGTTGGCGCGCCAGGCGTGCGCGCGCGTGCACCTATTGCGCGTTAGGCTCAACTGGCTTCACCCTGCCTTTAAAAGGTCAGCAGCTGCAGTGACACTTTGCTGTCTGATCTGCAGCATAGTGTCTGCAAAACCTGTAATCTGATATCCGTTAAACCTGTTTGACCCGGCTCCGTCTGACTACCCGAATACCTCCAACCGACCCCTGCCTCTGATCTGACTCCGCTCTGCTCTCCTGCCCACCGTTACCAGACCCTGTGCCTGAAACTTGACTACGTTACTTCCTCTAGAGTGACTTCCTGGTTATCTGCTCACCTGACCTTGCTGGACCGTATACCTGCTGTTGTCCTGTCTCTAACCCGGCTTGTCTCACCAGCATCAGCTATCCAGTTCCTGTGAGCCTCCCAGAGACGCTGTCTCCTGCACCGTCTGTCTGCAAGATCCTCAACCCGGCCGGTCTGCTGTCGTCACCAGGCACTCTTACCTCGCCGCGCTCCCGGGCTTGCTGTTCCCACTCCAACAGCCCACGAACACAGGCTGTAAGAGGGGCTCCTTCCTGCACACTAGGCTCTATCTACAAGGTACGTTCCAGTATGTAACAGTGTGTAAACTGAAACTGGGTTGGTTCTTAGGGGTTTTAGACAAACCCTCTATTGGCTCTCTGGCTCTGTACATCAGAGAGACAGGAAATAACAGCAAAAACAAAACTAGAACTGTAGGTTGATTATATGATTGATTTTTATCTATTTTTAATCATTTTTAAAAGGAATCAGTTAACTTGTATGTCTCTATACCCTGTAAACTGTCATTTCAGCCCAAATGTATTTTTCCTTTAGTGACCCTTTAAGTCCTCTGTGTGTACACGCATGCAGGAATGCAATTATAAGTTACTCACTAGATGGTATAATATCCCATCAGTTTTAAACCACCTCTTTCCAGAGACCTCAAATGTTGCTAGAGATCCCGGGGAGAATGGGGGACTCTCCTACGCATATTTTGGTCGTGTCCAGGCTTGGAGACTTTATGGAGGGAAGTACATAGACTTGCACATCAGTTTACAGACTGCCCGGTCCCAAAGGACCCTGTTTTCTTGCCTCATTCTTCTAACATCCTGATCACAATGTAAAGAAAGTCTGTGCTACGTCATCTACTTGGTGCTGTCAAAAATGGTATCGCTTTGCAAAGGAAAGATCCGCCCCCTATTCAAATGTGTCTCAGAAAGGTTGAGGACTTTAATAACATGAAGGATTTAGTACCCTCAGCTCTAAACAAACATGAACGTTACAAGAAAACTTGGCTTTCGTGGAACATGAATCTCTGCTAGATAGCACCCCTCAACCGACCTAAATATTCCACCATGACCAGTGTGGTTTGCTTGATACCACCCAACCCCAGGTTTTTTTTTCTCCCCTTCTCCCTTTCCCTTCCCTCCCTTCCCCCTCCTTACCTAGTCTTCTCATTCTTCTTTCCTTCTTTCCTCCTTTCCTCCTTTCCTGTGATAAGACAAAACCCGGGTACCCAACCTTGTTGCCATATAGTAGTCTCATAACAGCTAATAAAGAGATGCTATCTTCTCTAATACACAATGTGATTTGAGATATTGTGTTATTTTTGTACCTGCCCTGTTGGGCTACTTTTTTGCAATTCAGATTGTGATGTGATCTGTTGGTTGCCTGTGTAATCTAAATAAAGAATTTGAAGAAAAAAACTCACTCAGGGGAAGGTGAAGAGATTCCCAGATTTGTTCAAAAGTGTGTATACCCTTGGTCGTAAGCATTGAGTGAACCGTTGAAATGCCATGAGGGACCCACCACCCAAACTTGTTTTTATTAGTCATGCTCAGAGTTTTGATTGCATTTGTACAAATAGCACAACAAACATAGTCTTATAGAACAAAGAATGAGAATTTCACAGATAGCACAGCATACAATATTATGTCATGCAGGTAGAAAAAACATGCAGTAATACAGGTTGTATTACTGAATGCAGAAGTTTTTTTTATTTTAGAGTAGCATACCGAAATTTTACTTGCACCCATCTATGTCTCTCTCCATGGAAGTGGAAGATATTGTTGGATACCCTCTTCCTAATCACCATCAGTTAGTGTAGAAACATCTTGCCGTCATGTCTCGAAAAATTGAGTAACCTTTAAAGTATCGGATTAGGATAGGCAAAGGTATCATTTTTTACCATTTTTCTTGCTTTTATATGTTTTATATTATGTTTTATATTATTTATAATACAATATGCTGTAAAGTATATGTAGCGGGGGCAATTTTTGCTATTAAGAATGCTCAGATGGAAGTGGTAGAATTAATAGTCTTATAATGTAAATAAGCGTCTGATGCCATCTACTGGCGAAGAAATGGAACGACGTGTTCAAGACTTGTTTTTCCAGAACATCCAGAAGGGATATAAATAATTACCCAGGAACACTCAGGGCTGCAAGGCATGCTGGGAAGATATAAAAGACCTTGTGGTGGCCATTTTTAGCTCTCTCTGCCTCGGGACCCACACCCTGGAGGAACTTTTTCACAGTGTGTTTGGTGGAGTTCTGGCCTACCTCGTGCGGAAGCAAGCCATCGGTATCCAGGCAAGTGTCGGAGGGTTCCCGATCGTCTCTGGAAGTGGGAACTGGACAACCGGACGAGTGCAGAGACCAGGCGGAGGCCGTGTGTGGCGAAAGCATCCAGTCATCTGGGCATCGTGTGGTGAGAGGGCTCGGGCCCAAAGCTTTGTACTGTTTACACACTCACACACTTAGACTGCCGGGGTAGTGTTGCTGGGACCGTTAGTTCCACGCTGCCAGTGTGTTTCTCTAAGCCACATGTGCCAGGACCTGAAAGCCTTAATCAACTGCTTGATGGCCGGCCATTGAAGATTGTGTATTAACTAGGAAAGAGTGCGCAGTCACCCTCCACGTTTAATCTACAGTCCCTGTTTGCATTAAACTACTATTAAAATACCTGTGGATTACAAATTGGGTTCACATTGCTAGCAAAGAAAGAAGATCAAGGACTAATACTACTACATTTTATTGGCAAGGCCTTGCAGCGCTGTTACTGTTAGACAGATACTGTCATAGGGAAGTTACTGAGTGATTACCCGCTACGGTTGTGTTTTATTCTGTTGGGTGTTGCGTAGCACATACTGTGTGGTTGTTTACTGGAAGTGTACTGAAAGTGGGAAGGCGCGCAGCTTGAAGTAAGGCCTGCGCGCTAGTCCCACTTGGAGACACCAAAATACCTGCGGCCGCAGAGGGGGTGTAAAGAAATTGTTACTCACAGTCTTTCGCAATACTGAATGTGCATCACTTACGTTCTGATTGTGTATTACAACAACTGCTTTAGTAAAGTCAACGATTATTTAAGTTTAACTTGTGTCTTAACGGTTCCTTTGTTGCTCATAAACCATTGTGTCAGTTTGCACCACAGCTGTGTCAAGGGGAGTGAGACCAAGAATACTGGGGGGTAATAAAGCAGAGTGCAGGCCCAAAACAATCAGCCGCTCCTTCGGGGGTAAGCGCTACATATACAAAGTAAACAAATCTGTCTGCTGGCATTTTGGTTTGCTGTACACACGAGCAAACCAAAATCCCCGCCAGCAGACAGCGCGCTGACGTGTCGGTGACGTGGCGGTGACGTTGACGCCGCCACGTCACCGCACCAGGAAGTAAAACACTTCCGCGCATGTGTCGAAACCATTCCGCGCGTGTGCGAGAAGACATGTCTGCTGGTTAGCGTACTAACCAGCAGACATGTCGGGCGGACGAGTTCCCAGCCGACAGATTTAAAAGCATGCTTTGAAATCTGTCGGGAGGCGAAATCCGTCTGTTTGCCTGTACACACGATCGAATCTGTCTGCTGAAACGGTCTAGCAGACCGTTTCCAGCAGACAGATTTGATCGTGTGTACGAGGCCTAAGAACAATTGTAAATTACTTTTAAAATATAACTAATTGCTAAGATGCAAAAGATGCAAAGTCACCAGCATTCCAAATGGATGTTTATTGCGAAGACACTATTCAATATGTCATAAGAAACTGATACATTGTTGTATGCCATTTAATGCACCTGGTTAGGTAGTAGCACATTACAGAGCACATGCAAAGTGGAAATAAACATGACATAAGCAAGCAAAGCTTGTCAGAGACTATTACTGTGTATTATCCATGGAGGTGAATCATGTGCATAAAAACGTGTGTATCAATAAGGTAAATTGGAAGCAAGTACTTACAAAAATGCTGACAGGCAGGGAGAAGGGTATATGACAGAAGAGACCAATAGGTTCTCTTCTCTTATAAATATTGTCAGCTTTTTTTGTTTGTTTAATTCCATTTTAATAGAAGTCAATAGAATTACATGTTCACCACTCTGCCATTTTTTCCCAGTATTGGGGTGTTTCAGCACTGAGTGGATCTGCTGCTGGGATGGGTTTTTCTCTGGCCAGTTTCTATTATTTTACCACAAGATAGGTCAACAGTGGGGGGCTGCTAAAGCGCTACACCTCCCATCTCCATATAGCCAAATCATTGACCTTTAAGCTCATCTCTAACTTTTCTCAAACACAAATCCTGACCCTCCTGCACTTATTCTTCCAAAAAAATATATAAATTCCCTTTTCGAAGGGTTTTTGGGTGATCTGGTGGCATTATGGATCCTTCCACTTCTTACCAGTTGGCAGTGGTGCTTACTTCAGCAATTACTTAATCAGATTTGGGCACCATTCATTGCTTTAGTACTGTGAGACAAGACTATTGTGATAAAGCCCCCCTGGGGGATGTGTCCATGGAATTTAGTTGACCTCTGTCACAGACATAAATAGCTGCTTTCCTTTCTTGCAGTAACATCCGGCTGAATTGTCATTTCATTTGGCATGTTATAGTATGTTATTGGTCCTGATCATCGTGTAAGGTTTCAGTTTGTTAAATGTATTATTCTGTTGTGTTACTATTCTTAAGTAAAACAAATACAATCACATTTATTTTTTACCATTTTTTTATTACTATTATATGTTTTATATTATTTATAATACAATATGCTGTAAAGTATACAATCTAGTCTACAAAGTAAAGTGTAAGAACAATTGTAAATTACTTTTAAAATATTTGTAGATAAAAGATGTAGCATCACAAAGCACATTACATGAAACAACTAAATAAATATATACAAACAATAAATCAAATAGTGGCTGAATTAAATTGAACTTGTCAGGAAGACTCACTTCTCCCATTCAAAACTGGATGTTGCCATTGTCCAAGCCCTGACAGCACTGGTAGTTCCCAGGCAATGAACACACCGTTGCTGTGATGTTCTTGCCCTGGTAAGTAATAGCAGCCTTCACCGGACAGGAGCTCTTCTGGGAAAAGTCCAAGCAATCTCCCTTTACAGTTTGTCCCGAAAGTGAATGCATACACATTATACATCTCGAATCACATTATAATTGTATACAGTCCATTCTACCAATATAACATTTCTGTAAAAACAACATCAGGAAGAGGTGGACCCTAACAAGCAGAGTTAGCTGGTTGGCCTGAGAACTCAAGTGCAGTGGTCTGGCCAGTAGAGTGATAAAAATGTTACATAGTTAGTCATAAAAAAAGACACAAGTCCATCTAGCAGTCAGGGGTCTCAAACTGGTGGCCCTCCAGGGAGTCATGCTTGTAACTGTCAGCCTTGCAAGCCTCATGGGACTTGTAAATTTGCAACAGGTGGAGGGCCACCAGTTTGTGACCCCGATCTAGCTCAACCAATAAAAAAAAAGGTTGACAACCCCTACAAGTACCCCTACAAATAAATGAAAAATATTTTAGGCTAGACTGACAATTTTAGGGCTTGTTTACAAGGCTGTGCACTAGTTACAGTGATGCCTGCCAGAACTGGACTGAAATATTTAATGGGCTTCCTCTAAAGGGATACATAGAGATTATAAACACATAGAAATATATATAATTCTTTAAAATACTGAGGTCACTTTACAAAATACTTGTCTGTTTTTACTAAGCATCTTAATCCTACTGTTTTATTCACCCTGAAAAAAGTTGAATTACTGTACATTTGTCACACTTTTACAAAATGCAAACTCAAAGCAAGAAATACTGTAAACAAAGTTTACTAAAAAAGAAATACCGATGAGTCATTTTCCTCCTTTCTTTGTACAGCTCATGCTGATCTACCAGGAAATTCGATCTACCTACAAAAATGTATAAAGTTTTGCGTATAAAAAGCTACTTTTTAAAAACTTTAATATTCTTAATTGTATTTTTTATTTACAATTAATATATATGTCCTTTTAAACAGACAATTTGATACCTGTAATTTTCACAGTTGTTAGAGGGTGGAAAAGGGCCATTGTGAAAAGTGTATGTAAACCCTAATGCCGCGTACACACGATCACTTTTTGCGATGAAAAAAACGAACGTTTTTTAAAACGTCATTTAAAATGATCGTGTGTGTGGGTAAAACGTCGTTTTTTGTCTTAAAAAAAACGACCCAAAAAAATTCCAACATGCTTGAATTTTGTGTGTCGTTTTTCAAAACGTTGTTTTTTGTGTCATTAAAAGTGATCGTGTGTGGGCAAAACGACGTTGAAAACGTCGTTTTTAAACCCGCGCATGCTAAGAAGCAAGTTATGAGACAGAGCTTCAATGGAAAAGAGTGCCGTCGAACGTGGTGTACGTCACCACGCTTTGCTAGAGCTTTGTAGAAAAACGATGGTGTGTACGCAACGTCGTTTTGGAAAATGAAGTTTTTCATCGCAAAAAGTGATCGTGTGTACGCGGCATAACAATTAACTTATTGTATTTGCTTCTTTTTGGTCTGCTAAGGATACGTTGATAACACTTTGTTATATCTTTTGAAAGTTACAAAAAAGGGCTGTGTCCTTTGATACATTTCAAAGCTCAAAAGATACGCCCAGAGAGAAAGAAAGAAGAAGACTATATTCTGGGCACATCTACAGTTATTTTTTTGTACTTGTGGCATATGTAAAAAGGATAAAACACAGGGAAATGTTAATGCATTGCAGAGATGTACTTAACATATTTTTTTTTCTTTTTCTTTTGCATTGTACAGTATATGCTCAAATGACCACCAATTGGACACCAGCTGATGATGACTGTTTAACATTTGTCTACGCACCTGTAGTTCATCTTATAGCTGCATAATATTATAATACAGTAACAAAAACTTTATTGTTAAAGAAATGCTATTCTACCTATGTACATATAATAACATAATTGGAATGTCATTTGGCCAGTCTGAATATAATTACACATTGACTAAGGATTTAACACAAACGCTGCTAAAAAAGAGCACTGCACATGGTGCACATGGTGGTTAGATAGATACAACTCCTCTACAATCCTAGAATCTGCAATAGTCCACTCTATTGAGGTACTCCAATTTCTCTTATTTCGTGAATTAAAAGCACCATATAAATTGACTCTCTCAATGGTATGGATTATTAAGGCTTGGAAGATGGGGTTGGCCTATGAAAAATATCCTAAGTTGCCACTATCTCTGAATACTCCTTTATGTGGTAATCCTCAGTTGCCCCATTTAGGTTACATTCCAGATGTAGGGGTCTGGGCAAAGTTTAATGTAAAAACAGTCGGTCAGGTGATACAACAGAGAAAGTTATCATCACTGTTTGAAGATTTTAGCATCTCTGAGTATTTTTTTTTCAATATATGCAACTTTCTCACGCTTTACAAGGTCAGTTTATTCAGGGTACGTTTCATTTGATGGAGTCTAAATTAGAACAAGTAGTGAAAACAAGTAATTTAAAAAAACATATCTCAAATTTATATAACCATCTGGATATGGGGTCATTACCAGAAATAAGAAGGCTCCAGGTACAATGGCAATGAGACATTCCTGAGTTGGATGAAGAGAAATGGGAGAATATATGGGGGTTTCCTTTTCAAATATTGGTATCTCTTAGGCCTGAAGGTCCGTTTCATCGGTCCAAACTGATCGCGTGTGGGCCCCATCGGTCAGTTATCCTTCGGTCAAAAAAATATAACTTTCTTTAAAATTTAACCGACGGACGCCTAACCGATAGGTCAAAACCGATTGTTAGTATGCAAAAGCATCGGTTAAAAATCCGTGCATGCTCAGAATCAAGTCGACGCATGCTTGGAAGCATTGAACTTCGTTTTTTTCAGCACGTCGTTGTGTTTTATGTCACCGCGCTCTGACACGATCGGTTAATTAACCGATGGTGTGTAGGCACATCAGACCATCAGTCAGCTTCATCGGTTTCATCGGACCATTTTCATCGGATGGACTGATCGGGTGTACGTGGCCTTAGAGATCAAAATATACAATTTAAAATAATGCATAGGTCTTTCTTTCTTTCTGTTAAAAAAAATAATAATGCATAGGGCATATTATACGCCATACAGGCTGCATAAAATGAGCTCAATACATACTCAGGATTGCTGGACATGCGAAAATTCCCCCGGTGGGTTTTTCTCATATATTTTGGACTTGCCCCATGATCATTGGGTTTTGGACAGAGGCTACCCAAAGAAATTTGAAAACATATGGCCTAGTTGGTTAAAATGAACCCATAACTGCCTTAGAACAATTTATAATTCAAACATAAGATAAGTATAAAAGAATAGGTAAAGAATTGATTGAAGTTTTCTTAAAGGAATAATGGAGCAATATTTGATAAATTGGAGCAGATGGGCATATAGACCAAACCACAGAGTGGAAGGGAGAACTTCGTATAGTTGGCTTTTGTTAGCGGGGAAATTTTTATCTTTTGTATAAAATTCGGACGAGAGTTCACCTATGGGAGATGTAAATGGTGTTGGTATGTGTGGTCTTGCAGAGCCACTAGGGGGCGTTACTGGGAACCCGATGTGCATGCTCGGTGGCCGCAATGGCCGCCGGGCACCCGCGATTGTCCAGTAACTGAGCAGGACCGTGGATCTCTGCGTGTAAACACAGAGATCCACGTCCTGTCAGGAAGAGGAGACCGATGCTGTGTCCCTTGTACATAGGGACACAGATCGGTCACCTCCCCCAGTCAGTCCCCTTCCCCCACAGTTAGAATCACTAGTAGGGAACACATTTAACCTCTTCCTCGCCCCCTAGTGTTAACCCCTTCCCTGCCAGTCACATTTATACAGTAATCAGTGCATATTGATAGCACTGATTGCTGTATAAATGTGAATGGTCCCAAAAAAGTGTCCAATGTGTCCGCCATAATGTCGCAGTCCCAATAAAAATCACAGATCGTCGCCATTACTAGTAAAAAAAAATCATAAAAAAAAATCATAATTATGTCTCCTTCCTATTTTGTAGGCGCTTTTTTTTTTTTTTACCAGAAATATGTAGAAGAATACGTATCAGCCTAAACTGAGAAAAATATTGGTATATTTATTATAGCAAAAGGTAAAAAATATTGTGTTTTTTTTTTTTTTTTTTCCCCAAATTGTCGCTTTTATTGTTTATAGCACAAAAAATAAAAACCGCAGAGGTGATCAAATATCACCAAAAGAAAGCTCTATTTGTGAGAAAAAATAAGTACATTTTGTTTGGGAGCCACGCGCACGACCACACAATTGTCAGTTAAAGCGACGCAGTGCCGGAAGCTGAAATTTCGCCTGGGCAGGAAGGGGGTATATGTGCCCAGTAAGCAAGTGGTTAAGCCACTGCACTGTAGCTCCCTCCCTGCCATCAGACTGCCATTGCAGTAAAATAAAAGAACTTTGATGCTGCCACAGCCTGTAAATTTAAAGAAAAAAAAAAGGTATGTGGCAGGGCCCACTGCATGAGGCATAGAGTGCAGGAGATCCTGTTGCGCTCAATAGAGACTGGGTTACTATATACCTAACATTTAGCACTTTGCTCTTCTCACCTTTTACTGAATAAACTAGTTTTCAGTAACATTCACTATATGACTACAATGAAATAAACCTGTGGCAATAGTGTACCACTCACAAAAGCAGTACCCCAATTTCATGTGCTGATCACATGCACTCTCCCAAGGTAAAATATACCTCTCTATTAATGCACACCAAAATGAGCATGTGCAGCCTGACTCCAAAGGCTCTGTCCTATCCAGGCATGTTCTGGAGTCAGTGGAAAGGAAGGGGATCTGTGCATACAGGATCAAGCAGCCTGCTTACACAAGGCAGAGGGTTAACCTCTTAGGTTCCACAGTGATAATAACAAGCATGCTTTACTGCATAACAGACTGATTTTTACTGTTGTGTGTTTAGTAACACTCAGTCTCTCCTTATATCCTAATAGTTTAAGATCTTACAGTACATCTTCTGTTTTATTTCTTATACCTGTCTTTAGTTTCATTGCTTTCATCCAAATTGACTGCAAGCTCCTCCGCCATCTGTATTTCTCTTATGCTAAGATTTCCACTTACTTTTTCTTATGGAGTAGATCCCCTGTTTTCTGGACCAGTAAGATATTGATACTTATCTGCTTCCTCACTATCAAATAAGATTCAGCATTCTAAAGCTTCTTCATGGGGGAAGCCATTCCCTCACCTGGGCGATTCTGTCATTGGCAATGTGTCACCAGTGACAGATGTGTGTGGCTAATATGGCCCTTGTACAAAATAACTTCCTGTGACCACATGACCAAGGGAGACCCAGCATGAAGCCAGAACAGAGTAATCCACCTAGTTGTACTGGAATCACAAATTGACCCCTTGAACAATATACATCCATATACATCCTGTGAGTAATATGCACCATTTTTGTTTAGTAATAATTTAAATATTGTTGCATTGCACTGCATCAGCAGTTTTATAATACTTTTGGCAAATCCTGTATTTTGTTGATATTTGTTCCTTAAGCTAGAACAAGTGTGTGGAAAGTTAATTTTGAAATAATATTTTTAACTTCTCAATTGATCCTATACCGTCTTTGCTTTTTTAATGGTGGTCTTCAGATGTACCTCACTATTTTTCATAATTAATACTGTTGTACATTTTAAAAACTGGACATGACTGTACCACTTTCAGATTCTACAGTACTTCCTTTCCTTTGAAGTGTGTTTAGCTTACTAATCATCTTTGATTTGAAGCATGTGATTTGCATTAAAACACGCACAGCATCATTTCGGAATTTTACCCCCACAAAGGCATACAGCAAGGGATTCAGGCAACTGTGAATATACCCTAACAACTCCGTAATTATCATTGCTAAGTGAAGTTGTCTGAAATTTACACAACTTTTGATTAGTTGTAGCCGATCCAAAGTGTCAACAATAATGACAACATTGTATGGTGTCCAGCACAAAAAGAAGACACTGGTTATCACTATGGCCACTCTGACTGCCCTCTTTTTTTCCCGTCTTGGTGATTTGCACAAGGTGACTATAATGTGAGAATAACAAAAAGTCATGAGGATCAGCGGCAATAAAAATCCTACCACGTGGTTGAGGAATCTCTCAGCCTGCCAAAAACGATTTTCTTCAAAAGAGCCATCGTAGTATGCACACCTGGTAATATTCCCATCTGGAAAGGTTCCTAGTATGAATAGGTTTGGCAATGATAGAAGAAAGCAGAAGAGCCAAACACAAAAACAAGGGATATGTGCAGTCATGACATGTTGCTTTCTGAAAGCATTGACAGCATGGATTATAGACATATAACGGTCAATGCTGATACATCCCAAGAGGAGGCTG
The DNA here is from genome assembly GCA_029574335.1 of Rana kukunoris. NCBI lineage: Eukaryota > Metazoa > Chordata > Amphibia > Anura > Ranidae > Rana > Rana kukunoris. Next base: position 65,578,155 of record CM056058.1, on the reverse strand, counting down.
CTGCAGTAGAAATTCACACGGCTGATAACTCTCACAATCTTACAAAGGCAATCTCCAAATACCCATCCAACTAAAATGTCAGTCACACCAAATGGAAATGTAAAAAGCATCAGTAAATCTGCAATAGCCAGGTGCACAAGGAAATTATCCGTACTTGAGCGTAAGCGACGGTGCCTCATCAGAATATAGAGGACAAGACCATTTCCAATAATGCCAATTACAAATACAAGGGAATAAAGCAATGGGATGAAAATGTGCTGGAATTGCTGAAGTTCTTTTTGGTTTTCATTGCTGATATTATCACATACGTAGTCATTGTCAAAATTGTCATCCTCCTGTTTATAAAGCAAAAAAAAGAAAAAAAAAACATTAAACTGAGGATTGCAGGAACAGTATGCATGATTTGTATATTTAACACGCATAGGTTGTCAGAATGTCTATTTATGCTAAAATTGCTACATGCATTACAAAAAAAAGGAACATATTAACATTACATAACATACACAAAAAGAATGCATGGCTTTGGGAGCCAAACCATTTTAAAGGGATGTTCCAGCCTAGTTATATGTTTATTAAAAGTCAGCAGCTACAAAAAGTGTATCTGCTGGCTTTTAATAAACAGACACTTACCTGATCCAGCGTTCCAGCGACGCGCCGATCGGGCTCGGCTCCTTCCCCCCCCCCCTCCCCGGCCGGCGTCCTCATCGCAACTGTGGGCTTCACGGCCGGGCACCCACTGCGCATGCGCGAGCGGCACTGCGCATGTGCGAGTGCCGCGGCCCACCGCTGATTGGACAGGCGATCGCATGGAACCTGTCAGTGTCCCATTCGATCGCCTACAGGGAGGGGCTGCTGTAGGCGATTAAGCTTAATCGCCTAACCAGCCCCTCGGCGGAAGGAGGAAGTGGGACAGGAAGTCCCACTCCTCCTGAAGCCCCCACTCTCCCCCCAAAAAAATGACATGCCAAATGTGGCATGTAAGGGGGTGAAAAGTGGGTCTAGCGGAAGTTCAAATTTTGGGTGGAACTCCGCTTTAAGTGTTTGGTTCCCATGATAAGGAACCCCCCCCCCCCCCCATTCACAAATACTGTCCCATTGTTCTGTCCCTTCTGCAGGAGCACTGAAACATACCATGCAAACCGGGGAACTGGACATGTGACTTTCTCCTCTTCCTCCCAACATGCAGTGAAAGCATGAAGGAAGAGAGAAGGTCATTAATCCTGTGCAATCTCCAACAGGCACTTAAAAAGGGGTTAGAGTCAGCACTCCTATCAACGGAATGGCAGGTAAGGGAAGTTTATGGATAAAAGGAGGAGCGTGTTCTATCAATGGAACCTGCCAGCCCTGAGGAGGGCAAAGTAACATATTCTGCTTTAATGTGGTTATAATGGCTGAAGGATTTCCACCTTAATGCATTTTCTGCATTAAAGTAAAAACCCAAGTGCAGCTCCCTTCCCTAGACCCCTCCTTATACTTACTTGATCTGGCATTGTGCACGAGAGCAGGGGCTCGTTCCTCTCTCATCCTCCTCATTGGCCCAGAGACAGCATTGTCTCCTGCTGTTGTCAATCACACCCAGTGAGCAGAGAACAGGAGGTGAGCCTGAGGCATGCTGTGTGTGTCAATGGACACATACAGCGTGGCTCCAGAGAAAGCCTGAATAAGTGAATGCACCATTAGCAGCCAGCTTGCTATGGGGTCACTTGGAAGGGGGGGAGCCAGGAGAACCATTGGGGGACCCCAGAAGAGGAGGATCAGGGCTGCTCTGTGCAAAACCAAGTAACATATTTGTTATTTAAAAAAAAAAAAAAGATTTGATCCTTTAACATCACTTTAAGGATTATCTTTTTCATGTTGCCAATGGGTACTGTAGAGTGTCGCAGCACATAAAGATGCCATACAATCTGATTGCATGTTAACTGTACCTAGCTTGGCAATCAAGTGTATGTTTTTGCTGTCCTGCAAACTAAAGATAAAAATTTCTTCCTCACTATTTTCATGGGCAGAACACAGAGATAGTCCATTTTGTGAACATGGGAATTAAGAAAAAGGCTTATTGACAGTATGCGAAAAACAAAATTCACTATGAATGCAAAATTATAATTCAGTCAAAATCATTTTTATCAAAAAAAACTTTTTATGCTAAAAAAATATATATGCCTGAAACTATATTAATCCATAAAATTAAAAATGTTTAAAAACAGACCCAAACACACACATGCACACATCCAGGATTAAAGTTATTGTAAAGATTTGAATCTTTTTTAAAAAAAAGTTATGATTACCTGCTTTGTGCAAGGCTTTGTCACAGAGCAGCCCTGATCCTCCTCTTCTGGGGTGCCCCCCGGAGCTCCTGGCTCCTCCCCTTCATTGGATGCCCCCACAGACAGCCACTTTCCATGGGGATACCCATGTGGGCGTGATGCCAAGTCCTGTTGCTGCATACATTGACACAGACAGCAGGACTAGTCCCACCCCCCACTCCCGTGTCACTGGAATGGATGGGCTAAGGTAAGAAAAAGGGGGGGAGTCTGGGGGCAGCTGCAGAATAGAAGTTTTTATTACCTTAATGCATAGAAGCTTGAGACAACTTTACAACTATACCTCCCTCCTCCATTTGTGGTGGTGGTACTCCAGACTCTGTTGACCTATTTGGCGAGTAGGACAGATCTGCCATTGCTGATAGTTGGAGATTTTAATTGCTGGCCGAGTGCCTCCATGGACAGGCACTCAAGCTTGGGGGTGTCTGCCTCATCGAGGGAGTCGCCATTGCTGAGGCTGCTTAATGAGGTGGGCTGGGTGGGTGCTTGAAAATATAAGAACCCTTTAGAGAGGCAGTTTTCCTGTTTCTCCAAAACATATGGAATGCTGTCCAGGATTGATTTAGCAGCCTTTACCCTGCCATGTTCCCATCAGAGCTGTATCCTGGCCTAGGCCAACAAGGCCCGGGCCTAGGGCAGCACTTTTCAGGGAGGCAGCACGAAAAGAGTCCCTGCCAACTTGCGCTACACTGTTAGGAAAATTAGTGTAGCGCCCCTATAAATCGGCCGCACTACTTCTAGTATGCGGGCGGCCGGCATTTCACAACTGTGGGGGGGGGGCGCTTCCAATTTTGACTGTTTTGTCATTCTGGACCACAAACCTTCCTCACTGTGCTATATGTTTCTGCTGCACCATCTACTTAAAGTAGAACTATAGGCAACACTTTTACCATCCCAGTCCCATTGCAAAAATTTCCCTTCACTTGCTGCTCTATGGGCAACCAGGAAGTAAGACGATATCTAAGTAAATTAAGGGAATCCATTGCCCCCCCCAGGCCCTCAGAACCAGTGTCCTCACTCGAAAATTTCAGGGCGGGTCTTAAACAACACAGGGTGTGGCCGTGACAGGAAGGGGTGGGTCATTTAAATTAGGGGGTGCACAAGTTTAGTCAAGCCTAGGGCAGCACAAAACCTAAATACACCTCTGGTTCCCATCCATCTCGGGGGTGATATACATATAGTGATTAGCCTAATTGTGGCTCCACTGTCTAGGCTGCCCAGGGCACCCTGGAAATTCAATGCCTTTTGGCTGAAGTTATTCTTATCTCCTGTAGAGTTGGAGCGGAGCATGAGGGAATTCCTAGCCAGTCAGGACATTGTTGATTCTCCTTTGACACAGTGGGAAGCCTTTAAGGCCTATTTGAGAGGACTATTAATTGCAGAAATTACCATGGTCAAAAGACAAGCTTTGGGGGGAAAAAGAGTGAGGACCTTAAGAGGCTGGTGCAGGACTTGGAGGACCGGTATGTTCAGGACCCCACAGACTCTGCTAGGGAGACACGGCAGCCAGCACAATCTGCTTATGAGTAGCTGCTGTCCTCCACGGCAGAGAAAAAAAAAATCTTCTCTAAAGCAGCATTCTTTAAGGAAGTTGAGAGCACGGGCCAAATTCAACAAATTTACAGCAGCGTTTCCCCGTAATAGGGGCAATTAGAACGCCGGAGGGAAAACTAGTCAGCTCCATAGACCTAATTTTGCAGGAACTCACGGGTTTCTATGAGAAACTGTATTTCCCTACTGGGGAGTACACCGTGGAGGAACTTACGTGATACCTACAGGGCTTTAACTTCCCACAACTCACGAATGAGCATAGGAGGGCCCTAGACTCTAGACTTACAGTGTAGGAGTTACAAATAGCGCTATCAGAATTCCCTAACTGTAAGGCTCCTGGATCAGATGGGCTCCCCATGGAAATTTATAGGCAATATGCTGATATCCTTATTCCTAGATTAATGACAGTGTTTAACACAGAAAGGAAAATCAAGCTAAAATTGTCCCAATATTAAAACCCGGGAAAGATTCTGTGGACCCAGGATCCTATATACCCATCTTTCTTCTGCAGAGCGATATCAGGCTTCTGGCTAAAATCCTAGAAATTAGACTGAATAAGGTCATCACATCTATAGTACACCAGGCGGGGTTCATGCTGAACAAGTCCACGGTGTTAAACCTCAGGAGACTCTATTTGAATATTCGATCCCAGGCAGATAACATGGGACAGAGGGCCCTGCTCTCATTGGATGCTATGAAGGCCTACGATAGCATAGAATTGGAGTATTTCTGGGGGGTTCTTTGGAGGTTTGGATTTGGGGAAATGTACATCTCCTGGGTCCCATTCGGGCATCGGGCAGAATGTCCCATACTTTTGCGCTGGGTCGGGGCACGAGACAGGGATGCCCCCTGTCTCCCCTGCTCTTCGCGCTACCTATAGAGCCCCTGGCAATCACAATCAGAGACCACCCGGGTATTACCGGCTTCCGTTATGGTGACAGACAAGAGAAATTGATGCTCTATGTGGACGATACTCTGATTCTGCTTGGGGACGTAGAAGGTTCCCTGCGGGAAGCCATGTTAGCCGTAAAGGAATTCGGCACTTATTCAGGGCTCCAGATCAACTGGACAAAATCCTCCCTAATGCTCATTGATGAGGGGGGTAAGCCTCCCAACAACAGCTCCATACCCTTTACCGCATCCTTTTAATATTTAGGAGTCCAGGTGACGCCTATGGTACGAGATTATGGGAGACTGAATATCTCCTTGCTGCTGCAAAAATTCAGAGAGCGGATTAAGACATGGAACTCACTCTGCCTGTTGATAGCTGGTAGACTGAATTTGATCAAGAGGATCCTCATGCCCCAGCTACTCTAGATGCTCCACAACTCTTCAGTTGTGGTCCCTCTGAAAACGTTTAGCAAGCGAAATAGGGAGTTCACTATTCTAATCTAGAAAAACGGCTCCCCCAGGATTAAGCTAGAACACTTACAGCTCCCTAAGGATGAGGGGGGACTTGCCCTGACGAATCCATGGTTATACTATCTAGTGGCGCAGCTTCAGCACCTCTTAGGAATTATGGGTGGGGAGACTGACAGGTTGAGTGCAACCCGCAGCTCTTCAGAGACTGTGATGCTGCACACGGTAAAAAGAGACTCGGTCCTGGGGGCTCTTGAAGCTTTAGCCTTTGGGAAACAGAATAAGATGCACCTGACCTATAATCTTCAGTCTGAAATAAAATCAGGTGCCTGCAGGGAGTGACAGGATACACAGAGTTTAGCCCCATCTGGTCCAATGGGACCTATCCTTAAATTGAACAGTTACAACATGGGGCTTTATGGAAAATATATGGGGTGATGTACATTCAAAATATTTTCCAAAACTGTATTTTGCTGTCTTTTGAGGCTCTGCAGCAGAGCTATGGCTTGCCGCCCTCTATGCGGTTCTATTATATGCAATTTTGGACATGCTGTGAAGGCTCAGAGTAGTGCTTCTGAATGGACACCATTATTTAATTTAGTACTGAGGGCATCCAACACCAAAGGTTTTATCTCCCAATGTTATAGTATGCTCCTGCAGAACTTTCTGAACAAGCATCCCTTAAGAATGATGGATAAGTGGGAGGGAGATGTGGGGCAGATAGATGGAGACCAGTGGGAGGAGATTTTACAGGCGGTGCCCACGAGCTCGCTGAACGTTTCACAGAGGATAACACAATTGTATCTTATTTTGAGAGTGTACTATACCCCTCATAGGTTACACAAAATGCGTCTCAGGCCCACCCAGCTATGCACTAGATGCAAAAGAGACCACGGCAGCCTGATCCATCTACTGTGGAGGTGCCAGAAGCTTCACTCCTATTGGAGGGGAGTGGTGGACAACATAAACAGGGTTTTTCAGATCTCTATGCCCACCGATCCAAAACACTGTTTACTAAATGTACTGGTCTTTGAATGTGAGGAATGCGTCAGAATAGCAGTTACCAGAACCTTGTTTTTGGCACGTAAGATGATAATGCTCCACTGGAAGTCAGAGGACCATCCCACAGTTAAGGATTGGGTTGCTGCAGTTGGGAATATGCTCAGAATGGAGAAAATAGTCTATCAGCACAGGGGGTGCACCCGAAAGTTTGAGAAACGTTGGGGTCCATGGCTGGATGTACCTGGACTCGTCCCGGTGGTCATGGGTAGGTTGCTAGGTCTGAATGCTGTTTAAGTATACTTGTACAAAATATTGGTCTAATGTGGGCAAAGGGGCATAGGGTGGCACTGGAGGGGTGGGACTTTAAGGTCAGGGATAGGCCTTAGTAAGTCTCACCTGTGATATTATTACAGCCAATTGGCACTGGGGATTTGTAAGCTATGCTATGTTGTTTGATGACAAAGTCTGGTTCTGAATGTTTATGTTGAATTCAATAAACTTTTCTTTGGATTAATAAAAAAGTTTTTTTTATAATGAATAAGAGTTAACTTCAAGGCGCATTCTGGTCTTTTGTGAAAAAAATTATTTTGAATACATATTATTATGTTACTATTTTCATGATGGATTTTGTTTTTTAGCTTATTGTGTCTCAATGCACTTTTTTTCTTACTTTTAATGTACACATAAGCATTTTTGAAAGATAAATCTGCACAGCAACAGATTATTACTTGAAATGTTATTCACTGATTTGGGTATATTTAATTGTTGTCTTAAAAACAGGGTATTAAATTTGCACTATAGATCCAGTAAATGTTCATTGAATTATTTCAAATAGTGCTGACATTACACATCATAATTTTGGTAAGCACCTCTTATCTGCTTTTGTTTCAGGTAGAAAACTTAACCGCTCATTTGCACATTACAGCTGCAGAGCGCGGTATTTTTCCATTCACCCACCCATGTTGGAAGCCTCTTCACACATATTTACATGGTTACTGAAAATGAAAGTTCTCTCAGTGCTTTTCATGCACTGATAAGCTTTGCTCTGCTACTAAATTCAAATCAGCACAACCTCATTTAGGGTAATTTAAAGGGCAACATATGCAAGTAAAAACCGACGACAGGGATAAGAGAAAGTGAGTATGATATGAAAATAACACCTCCAAGCCACTTTTCTGATGATTTACTGTTGTTTGCACATTTATTTAGCAAATCATTCTCAAAGGTTTTATAAAAAATTTCAGTATAGTAAAGTTTTGTAGTCTTAAGGTACTAACTCTTACCAATATGTAACTCAAACAGGTCCTTAAAACAATCAATAGGGTGTACTCAACCCTCCTTCTGAATTAAGGGAACCTGTTGTAAGCTTTTCTATATAATGAATAAATATGTTCCTGTTTTTGCTAGTTTTAAATTGATCAGAGTGATTGTCATTTTTAATAGTTTTTTTGGTGCAGAAACACACTGGAGGTTTTCAGCTGCCTTAACCGCTTCAATACTAGGCTTTTATACCACCTCCATACCGGGCCTAGTCTGACACTTCTCTCCTACATGTAATAATCATCATTCTTTTGCTAGAAAATTACACAGTACCCCCAAACATTATATATGTTTTTTTTAGCAGACACCCTAGGGAATAAAATGACGGTCATTCCAAAGTTTTATCTTGCACGGTATTTACGCAATTATTTTTCAAACGCTTTTTTTTGTAAAAAAAATTGTTTTATGAATTAAAAAAATAACAAAACACTAAAGTTAGCCCAATTTTTTTGTATTATGTGAAAGATTATGTTACACCGAGTAAATAGAGACCCAACATGTCACGCTTTAATTATGCGCACACTCATGGAATGGCGCCAAACTTCGGTACTTAAAAATCTCCATAGGCAACGCTTTATTTATTTTTTACAGGTTACAGTTTAGATTTACAGAGGAGATCTAGTGCTAGATTAGTTGCTGGCACTCTAACGCACGCGGCGATACCTCACATGTGTGGTTTAAACGGCGTTTACATATGTCGGCGGGACTTGAGTGTGCGTTCGCTTCTGCACGCGAGCTATCGGGGACAGGGGCGTTTTAATTTTTTTTTTATCTGTTATTATTTTTTTTTACTTATATTTTATTTATTTTTACACTTTTTTTCATTTTTTTTTTCCACTTTTATTCCTATTACAAGGAATGTAAACATCCCTTGTAATAGGAAATGTGCGTGACAGGTCCTCTTTATGGAGAGATGTGGGGTCAATAAGACCTCACATCTCACCTCCAGGCTGGAAACCATGAGATCGGTGAAAAAAAATTCACCGATCTCATGAATGGGGGCTTACAGCCGCAATTGCGGCTTTGTTTACATACGGGGACCCGGGCGTGACGTCATCAGATCGCGCCCGGGTCCTCCGACGGTCATAGAGATGACTGGTGACCATCTGGTCACCAGTCATCTCTATGTTTCCTGCCACCGCCGACGATTCGTTCTCCGGGCCCCCGAAGGTACAGGTAAGCCCGGAGAAGCACCGGATGGCGGCGGGAGGGGGGGATGTCCCCTCCCGCGGCCTGTAAGAACGATCAAGCGGCGGAACCGCCGCTATGATCATTCTTACTTTGTGCAGAATCGCCAGCTGAAGAAAAGGATATCTGGATGATGCCTCTGGCTGCAGGCATCATCCAGATATTCGCCTGCAATACCCAGGCCGTCAATTGACGGCCACTTAGGATGGTAAATCCCATCCCAGGCCGTCAATTGTATATGGCTGGGTATTGAAGTGGTTAAAGTGGTATTAAACAAAAAAATTATAATTTTTCAGCTTTCTATTTATTATATGTGTATTAGATTAGATTATTTTACAAATGCAGCGATTTAGAATTTGAATGAAAGGTTTAGCACTGGGAAACACTTTTTGAAAGATAAAAAGTGCATTTTATATACAACTATATAGATCAGACCAAAATGAGGAGGAAAGAGGGACATTGCTCCAAATCAGGGACAGTCCCTCGAAACCAGGGACAGTGCCTCGAAATCAGGGATAGTTGGGATCTATGTATATATTGTACATTCACATCACTCCCTGCCCTCAAGTAACTAACAATCTGAGGTCCCTAACTCACATTCATACATACACTCTGATGCCAATTTAGACAGACGCCAATTAACCTACTAGCATTTCTTTAGCATGTGGGAGGAAAACGGAGTAGCCAGAGGAAACCCACGTTGGCACAGGAAGAACATGCATACTCCAGGCAGGTAGTGTCGTGGTTGGGATTCAAACCGACGACCCTAGTGCTAGGCAGAAATGCTAACCACTTAGTGCTGCCACTTGGCTAGAAATGTACTTTCCACCATGGGGACCAATACCAACTCCCTATCGATTCCTCCCTAGGCAATTGTTTCTTAACCACCAGCATAATATGTGCAATTCTATCTTGCATTTGCACCACATACTCAATCACACTTCAACAAAGGGTACTCTTACTTTCCCATTTTTCCCTGGCAAAGTCCAATAGCCCCGTGGGTACCTCTCATACCGTAACCCAAAGGGAGAGAACCCTGTGGAAGATTGGGGAACCTCTCTGATAGAAATACAGTATATTTTATGTAGAAGTGTATACGTTGCTCATATATTTGTTTCAATATTTAAAGTTTCAATTTATTTCATATCTTTTGGTGTAACAAAGCAGTGATTCAGTGTTTTTTTTTTCTAAACCAAGGTTCCCAGTAGGTAAGGAGAATATTTGGTCCTCTACCCTTTGCAGCAATGATTTGGTCTGGCACACCTACTTAAAAGAGGGAGGTGAAAGATGCAGCTTCTATTTTTGCTCCTGCATTCTGAATCCTTGGATTCCACCAGGCATTTGGCAATTAATACTGTTTTCTCACTTATTTTTGGTTCTAACTTCCTCTTCAATTGCTGCTAAATCCTTGTAGATGGGCTCCCCAAGAATGAGTTTGAGAAGATGAGATTTCCTCTGGACTTTGCTTTTATTGTGGGAAAATATAATTTTTCTTATATTCTGGCTGTCCCTTTCCTCCCATTACTACGTTCCAATGTAGCTTTTAGGCATTGATAACTATACCTTGCAGTAGCTGACCGTTGTGTATTTCAGGATTGCTAAATATTAGTAAGCTAAAATATCTAAAAAGGCAGCCAAGAGGCTCAGTACTGTCTATTCATCCTAAGGCCTCGTACACACTATCGGACATATCCGATGAAAACGGTCCACGGACCATTTCCATCGGATATGTCCGATCGGGAGTTTGATCCGATGGCGTGTACACACCATCGGATCAAATTCCCCGCCGCCGGACGGCGCGGTGACGTGGCGGTGACGCGGCGGTGACGTTGACGGCGCCATGTCACCGCCACGTCACCGCACCAGGAAGTTAAACACTTCCGCGCATGCGCCGAATCCATTCGGCGGCGACGCGGCGGCGGTGGGGGACGACATGTCTGCTGGTAAGTGTACTAACCAGCAGACATGTCGGGCGGACAGATTCCACCGGATGGATTTCAAAGCATGCTTTGAAATCTGTCGGGTGGAGAAATCTGTCCGCTAGCCCATACACACGAGCGGAGATGTCTGCTGAAACGGTCCATCGGACCGTTTTCAGCGGACATATCCCCTCGTGTGTACGAGGCCTCAGAGTAGGTGTCCTGCAAAAGCACACTGTCCAATGGTGAAGGAAGACAAAGAGAACTCCAAGGTAACAGCAAAAGATGTGCAGAAATTTTGATTAATTTACCTAAGGCTGGCCATATCAGACTGAAATCTGACCAGTTTACCAGGGCTCGGCCAAATTTTAGTGTGTTGTCATTCCCTCTGAAAATAAGTCAATTGTTTTATTGGCTTCTGGTAAAGTCACATGTTTGATTTTTTTTCCCAATCAGTAGCTGCATCTGCTGAACTGTGTATTCCGACAACTGTAGGTGCCACTCTCAGAATACAATGTCCTAACAGCGGTGATTTCTCCATTCATCTGTGTTGTGTGGTTGGAGAAATCGTGTTTTTTTTCCATTTAGCCCACTTACATGTGCACCTTAGTTTAAGGGATAGTTATAAATTGGGGTGGTTGACATTCTTTCTAGCTTGCTCACTGGATTTGACATAGGGACACATTGGACACCTACAACTGCCATTGTGCTTTTGCTGATCTTCCAATGTGTCTCTTGTCATTTAAAAAGGGGTGGGCTCCCTCCAGGAATACCTGCTCTTGATTTATCCACTGCTATATATACTCCAGCATGGGGACTCTCAGACATAGGCCGCGTACACACGATCAAATCTATCTGCTGAAAACGGTCTGACAGACCGTCTCAGCAGACAGATTCGATCGTGTGTACGGGCGAGCAGACGGATTTGTCCAGCAGACAGATTTTAAAGCCTCCTTTAAAATCTGTCTGCTGGGAACCCGTCGGACTGATATGTCTGCTGGTTAGTACGCTAACCAGCAGACATATCTGCCTGCACATGCGTCGAATGGATTCGACGCATGCGCGGAAGTGTTTTACTTCCTGGTGCGGTGACGTGGCGGCGTCAACGTCACCGCCACGTCACTGTACTGTCTGCCGGCGGGGATTTTGGTTTGATCGTGTGTACAGCGATCAAACCAAAACAGCCAGCAGACAAATCTGATCAAATCCCCTGCTAGTGGCCGAAAAAGGGTTAATACTACCGGCAATGTGCCTCTGCAAAGGTGCATTGCCGGTGGTATTACCACAGTTTCCCATTGATTTCAATGGGAAGGAGTGGTATAGGAGCGGTTAAAACCCTGCTCCTTTACCACTTCAAAGATGCTGCATGCAGGAGTTTTTTTTTCCTCCCGCCAGCGCATCGCCTCAGTGTAAAAACCTGCAATACAGACAGGGGGAACATGTCAGCCCTCTCAGCAGTGACTTTACAGCACTGGAGGGCTTCATTCCAAGGCACATTGCCTTGCAGGTTTTTTTTTTCTTTTTTTGAACATCAGCGGTTTACAAACGCTTTAAGCTGCATAATGCATCCTTTTAATTCCTGTGGAACTCTTCACTGGTCAGTTGCGTTATTAAAAGTCCCGTTTGCTACATTCTTGGTGTGTTTAATTTTAAAAAAATCTTGTCTATAGTGTTGGCGCATGTGCTCTTTAAATGTTAGATTATTTTGAACACCGTTGGCTAAATCTTCCCAGACACACACACACTAGATGGGGTATTGGTTTATTAGAAACAATCAAATAGCAGAGTTTTCCATATAGTTCATTCAGCCACCAATTGTGTAAGATTATTGCCTTGAAATTGGGATGCAAATTGTTATTAAAAAAAGCTACTCGATCAATATCCTAATTGATATATGGATACCTGAAACAATTATTTATTATGCTACTTTTTTACTTACTTGCAACATTTGGTTTTCCTTATGTATTTGAGATGACTTATGACAAACAAGTACAAACAAGTACATTACAGTTATTTTTTTCTGTGTATACTTACGAATGTTGTGTTTTCAAGGAAGTCATTCTAAAAAACAGAAAATTGCTATGTTAGAGAAAAGATGTTTCATTTGATCTGTCTGTCTAAAAAAGTACAGAGTTTATTATAAAAGTTCATACTAATGAAAATGTCATCTGACCTGTTTGCACCCAAAACTATTTTTACATTTTACACACATGTTAAAATCCATTTTCCTGCTAGAAAATAATGGGATACCTGTATTGATGCCACCTGCACCTTAAAAAGATTTTATCAATACTGTTTTCCAGAAGCCTGCTAATGTCCTCCCTCTATACTGATGTTAAAGGGTCACTAAAGCTAAATAGCTTCCTTTACCTTACTGCAGTGCTGTTTTCATGTCCTCATTGTTCGTTTTTTGCTTTGATGTTGCTGTAATCCTGCTCTGTTCTGGAAACTTCCTGGTTGTCTGTTTCCTTATAACCACAGTACTGGGAGCTTTCTCACTGTGGTCACTAATCAAGGAGGTGTGATTACTGTGTGTAAACTGAAACTAGATTGGGCTGAGGGGTTTTAGACAAACCATTACTGCCCTCTATTGGCTCTCTGGCTCTGTACATCAGAGAGACAGAAAACAACAGAAAAAAGGAAACTAGAACTGTAGGTAGATTATATGATTGATTTTTATCTATTTTTAATCATTTTTAAAAGGAATCAGTTTACTATTATGTCTCTATACCCTGTAAACAGTCATTTCAGCCCACATTTTCTTTCCTTTAGTAATCCTTTAATGTGCCTGATAGATTTATGAAACCTTAAGGAGGGATATACAATCCGCCAGGGAAGGCTTACAGTTGACAACCAACTATAATTTTTACAGGTACACTGGTGCAGAGCAACATGTGGTGCAGGATTATCTGCCTGTGCTGAAAACGGAAAAAAAGTCCTTCCTCTCCACTCTCTGAACCACTATCCAATCAAAGGAAGTTCAAATATCAATGTAAATGTATGCCTGCAAGATTTCCAAGGTGTTGCCAACTCAATCTGATTGGTTAAAGTTACAGTATCGAGGCCATTTACTATAAGCTACAGGCAGCAGCACTGTTGCTTTGACCATGGCACAACATGATGGCTATCATGGCTTAAATATGATTGAATAAAATCTCTAGCATAAACATACACTACTGAAAGTAGCGAAACCAAGAGAAAATATATCAAAGGAAGAGAATAGACTATTGGGAATAACATATTCATAAAAAATATATATACAAGGCTTTTTTTCTCAAAAAATAGGTGCAGGAACTCCCATCTTCCGAGTCACCTCTTGTGTCCACCCCTACCCACCTCCGAGCACCATTCCTTGGTTTCACCCTTTACCCACCTCTGAGCACCATTCTTTGGTTCCACCCATTGGACCTCTGAACACCATTCCTTGGTTTCACCCCCTACCCTCCTTCGAGCACAATTCCTTGGTTCCAACCCCTACCCACCTCAGAGCTCCGTTCCTTGGTTCCACTCATTACCCACCTCTGAGCACCATTCCTTGGTTTCACCAACTACCCTCCTTCGAGCACCATTCCTTGGTTCCAACCCCTACCCACCTCTCAGCAATGGATACAGAACCAAGTATCAATTCATGGTGCTAAGTAATTTGTATGTCATTTGTTAATGATAGGAAGTAAAACAGATCCCATGTAGCCAGCAACAATGGAGCACCCCCAGCAACAATAGGCTCTGAACAGCTAGCAACAAAAGACCCCTCCCTAAACAGTTGTCTCTTAGCAAAGATTGTCTCCCAGTAGCATAAGAGCCCCCCCCAGCAACAATAGACCCCCCCCTGTAAAAAAAGATCCCCTCAGGCAGCCAACATCAATAGACCCTCCAATACACCCCAGCACTCCTTGCCATTACATATATTCAGAGCTGGCGGTGCCGGAACTGCGTTCCCCCGCGTTCCTGCTGAAAAAAAGCCCTGTATATATATATATATATATATATATATATATATATATATATATATATATATATATATATATATATATATATATATACACACGTGTGTGTGTGTGTGCCCTCTCACTGCAGTGTCATAGAAGGTGGCATGTGTCTAAAAGCTCCCTTCCAGCCCTCTTAACTAGAAGGAAAAAACATGGGTTTATGGGTATAAGATTCAACCATAATCCCATGTCAATCTTGCACAGTTAAGAGGGGGAAGAAAAATCTTCTACTGGTAAAAAGGTACTGTTTTAATCAAGCTAAATCGTATATTATTATGCTATATGTTAAAACATAAAAATGTATTATTTATCAATTTACTGTGAAATTACTGGTTTGAAGTTATCGCTCTAACGTTTATGGCATATGGAACCTTTGTGTATCTGGCTCTGATACTAGCCAGTGCCTCACCAGCCACTGACCTCACCTCATGTCCCTGGCCTGAAGAGGTGGTACTGGGAGCAGTAGCCACATGTGGGACAGCTAGCACTAAGGACTATCTATATCTGCAACACCAATGGGCCCACGGTCTCTGCCTGCAAAGGGCATTTTCTTTGGGTCTGGCTGAGCCAGTGTCAGACTCTTTAAAACAGTGATAGCTGGTCCTGAGAGTGATAGTCTGCAAGCAAGTTTATGTGGTCGAGGTGGAAGAGAAGAGGTTGTATATAACGGAGTGTATAGAGTTTAGTCCCTGTATATTTCTTCAATCGAGTGGGCATCCCATATGCACCCTATCCAAATCCAAGTTCTATTTCCCTAATAAAACAAAAAACAAAGTACAAGGACTGTTTCTTGACTAAGACCTTGTACACACGATCAGTCCAAACTGATAAAAACGGACTAAAGTTCAGTTTCATCGGTTCACAGACTGATGGTCTGATGTGCGTACACACTATCAGTTCAATAACCGATCGTGTCAGAACGCGGTGACGTAAAACACAACGACGTGCAGAAAAGAAAATTAAGTTCAATGCTTCCAAGCATGCGTCGACTTGATTCTGAGCATGCACGGGTTTTGAACCAATGCTTTTGCGTACTAACCGATCGGTAGGCGTCCATCGGTCCGATTTTAAAGCAAGTTCTACATTTTTGGACTGAAGGACAACAGACTGATGGGGCGTACACACGGTCGGTTTGGACCGATGAAACTGAACTTCAGTCCATTTTCATCGGTTTGGACTGATCGTGTGTACGCGGCCATAGAGTGTCTAGAAATGTGTGTGCCTGGCTGTGCAGGGTGGGAGATGGACAACAATCACCAGCAGCCCTTTACCGCTGCATATATTAAGTCGGTGATTCTGATTTGGGCAGCATTTAGGCCAGTGGAGAAGGCCTTGCTGGCCCTGATGTCCCACCACTGATACTTACCAATGCTATGTTATAGTTATTATTTTCTATGCATACTTACCAATGATATGTTTTCAAGGAAATCATCCTAAAAAAACAGAAAATTGTTATGTTAGAGAAAGGATGCTCGCTTTGATCTGTCTGTCTAAAAAAGTACAGAGCTTATTACAAAAGCTCATACTAATGAAATTGTCATGTCATCTGACCTGTTTGCATCCAGAGCAATTTTTTCATTTTATACACACAGGTTGAAATCTAATTTCCCACTAGAAAATGATGGGATATCTGTATTGCTGCCACCCCCAGCTTAATAAGATTTTATCATAATGTTTTTTCCAGAAGCCTTGCAATGTCCTCTCTCTATACTAATAATTTGTTTGATACATTTATATCACCTTGGGGAGTGATATACAATCCGCCAGGGAAGGAATACAGTAGGCAACCAGCCAGAACTATAAGTTGTACAAATCGGCATAGAGCCTGACTCTGCGACACACATATTTGCCATTCTGGATGAGCAACCAGGTGCTTTTACCTGCCTGCTGTCACAGTAGAGAGCCAAGTATTCAGAAGAGCTGGGCAATACGATCAGAGGGACTGGTAAGAAATGCAGCCTGGTACTGCAGTTGAAGCTAAGTGAGCTCATGAATCAGGTTGCTTGGCATTTTACAGTGTTTGTATTCTGCTGAAGCTGGAGAAGATCAACCGTGTAGGAAACTTTATGTTGGACTGTAGTTTTGCTTTCTGACATTTTGATAAAAGTGGGCTACCAGGCCATTAAATATATCGGTAGTTCCTGTTTGCCATGGATTCACTGTATAAACACATCTACCACCAGAGATAACTACCCCTTCTGACAATATATATCATTTTGGCATTATTTTATAATTCTAAAAATCTGACCGATATGTGAAAACTTGTAACTTGCCATTTAAAAAACAATGACTCAATGTTCCCGCAGATGGATATTTTATTTTCTTCTTGAATGATCTGAGACTACTAAACACTTTGTGAATGTATTTTTATGTAGAGGTTCATGAGCACATGAGTGACAGTGCTCTCTGGCAGTATGAGCTTGATTTTTACATGCCATGACTTAAGCCCTGTACACACGGCAGAGAACCTCGACGGGCAGAACACATCGTTCCGCCCGTCGAGGTTCTCTGCCGGCCGTCAGAATCTGCGACCCGCCTGTCGGGAATGGCAACCAGCCATTCATCCCGACGGGCCGTCGAGCAAATAGAGAACCTGTTCTCTATTTGCTCGACGGGTTTCCCGACGGGCGGGGCTCGCAGAGAGCGTACACACGGCCGAGGTTCTCGCTGGAATGCAGCTCCCAGCGAGGTTCTCGCTGGTTTCTGGCAAGAACCTCGGCCGTGTGTACGGGCCTTAGAAATCCGCTCCCAGCAGGGCAGAATGGCTGACCAATACCTATTGTAGCAGCTGGGCAGATAGTGGCGAAACCCACAGCATTGATACATAAGACCCAGCTGACCTTTTGCTTAGTGGTCGTGAGAGCCCTGAAAAAGGCTGAGGCACAGAATGTAATATACCGCCTGGTCTTCACCAGAGCTCTTAAAGATGGAGATGTTGCGCTGCTGGTTATATCCAGTCCTCCTCCGCCTCACCTGAGCAGGCCGCAACTGAGCGCAGAAGAAAATATTGCAGCACTGGCTTACAGGCAGCATGATACACGTGGAAGTAGCCAGAGAACACAGGAATACATGGAGAGACAAACAAGCAACACAGGCTGAGAATGCACATGTGCTAATAACAAAGTTGACTGAAACGCAAAGGGGAAACAGAATGGTGCAGAGAAACAAACTGAAGTGCAAAGACAAACATTGAGTTGAAGAAAGGTACACAGTGCCTTGCAAAAGTATTCACCCCCCTGGCTTTTTACCTATTTTGTTACATTACAGTCTTTAGTTAAATGTTGTTGTTTTTTTTATCTGAATTATATGTGATGGATCAGAACACAATAGTCTAAGTTGGTGAAGTAAATATAGAAAAATATATACATAAAACTATTTTTCAGAAATAAAAAAATGATAATAATTGGCATGTGCGTATGTATTCACCCCCTTTGTTATGAAGCCCATAAAAAGCTCTGGTGCAACCAATTACTTTTAGAAGTCACATAATTAGTGAAATGGTGTCCACCTGTGTGCAATTTAAATGTCACATGATCTGTCATTACATTTACACACTTTTTGAAAGGCCACGGAGGCTGCAACACCTAAGCAAGAAGCACCACTAACCAAACACTGCCATGAAGACCAAAGAACTCTCCAAACAAGTAAGCGACAATGTTTTTGAGAAGTACAAGTCAGGGTTAGGTTATACAAAAATATCCAAATATTTGATGATCCCTAGGAGCACCATCAAATCTAGCATAACCAAATGGAAAGAACATGGCACAACAGCAAACCTGCCAAGAGACGGCCGCACACAAAAACTCACGAACCGGGCAAGAAGAGCATTAATCAGAGAGGCAGCACAGAGACCTAAGGTAACCCTGGATTGGCTGCAGAGTTCCACAGCAGAGACTGGAGTATCTGTACATAGGACGACAATAAGCCGTACGCTCCATAGAGTTAGGCTTTATGGCAGAGTGGCCAGAAGAAAGCCATTACTTTCAGCAAAAAACAAAATGGCATGTTTTGAGTTTGCGAAAAGGCATGTGGGAGACTCCCAAAATGTATGGAGGAAGGTGCTCTGGTCTGATGAGACTAAAATTGAACTTTTTGGCCATCAAAGGAAATGCTATGTCTGGCGCAAACCCAACACATCACATCACCCAAAGAACATGATCAGTAGTTGGGATTGGGAAACTGGTCAGAGTTGAGGGAAAGATGGATGGTGCTAAATACAGGGATATTCTTGAGCAAAACCTGTACCACTCTGTGTGGAATTTGAAGCTAGGATGGAGGTTCAACTTCCAGTAAGACAATGACCCCAAACACACTGCTAAAGCAACACTTGAGTGGTTTAAGGGAAAACATGTAAATTAGTTGGAATGGCCTAGTCAAAGCCCAGACCTCAATCCAATAGAAAATCTGTGGTCAGACTTAAAGATTGCTGTTCACAAGCACAAACCATTGAACTTGAAAGAGCTGGAGCAGTTTTGCAAGGAGGAATGGGCAAAAATCCCAGTGGTAAGATATGGCAAGCTCATAGAGACTTATCCAAAGTGACTTGGAACTGTGATAGCCACAAAAGGTGGTTCTACAAAGTATTGATTTTAAATGTAAATTAAATGATGCAAATCCTCAAACAATCCATGTTAGTTTCAGGTTGTGAGGCAACAAAGTACAAAGAATGCCAAGGGGGTGAATACTTTTGCAAGGCACTGTAAGTGCATGGAGTGACAACAGCAGACAGAGGGACACAATAAACAAACTGGGACACACTGAGAGCAAGGCAAGAAACAACCTGAGACACACTGGGAGTTAAGCTGGAAACAAGAAGGCGCACACTGGGATCAGGGCAAAAAAAAACCTGGGACACACTAAGAGTAATGCTGGAAAAAAAGGGCCCACACTGGGATCAAGGCAAGAAACAACCTGGGACACAAGTCTGGTTGCAAGGCAAGAAACAACCTGGGGCACACTGTGAGTAAGGCTGGAAACAACCTGGAGCACACTGGGAGTAAGGCTGGAAACAACCTGGCACACACTGGGAGTAAGGCTGGAAACAACCTGGGACACACTAGGAATAAAGCTGGAAACAACCTAGGACAACGCTGAGAGCATGGAAAAAATCAAGCTATGACACATTGGGAGCAGGGCTGGAAACAAGCAGGCACACACAGGCAGCAAGGCAAGAAACAACCTGGGACACACTGAAAGCAAGCAGGTCCACACTGGGAGAAAGCATGATGGTGTTCTGGCAAATATTTACACTGCATCATGTATGTTCCAGTTTCTAGCTGGTGGTTGCCACAGCCACATTGTTTTAGAGCTTGTTCCAGGATTGTGCGTGATGAGAATATGGATCATGGTTGCCTTAAACCAAGCTGAGACACAGTAGGAGCATGGCTGAAAATAAGCTGGGGGAAATAGGAATGCTGAAGATCAGAAGAGGCACAGGAAACCACTTGTTGATCACATAGGTGGGTGGTCTGGCTGCTAGCATTGCTCAAACACAGAGCAATCCCCATGCTAGCCCTTTAAGACAGCGCCCCCGCTGTGATTGGCTGGAAACATGCGGCTGCACACAGAGGGAAAGACCCAGCAGTGGAGCGTGAAACAGGTGCAGCAATACAAGAGATGGCATTTCTGTACTCTCATTCATAATGACATCACTTTTCTACTAAATTACTATACCAAAGTGCCGTACCATAAATACTTCTTGTTGCAAGGTTACATTCAACTATTTATGGAATATATTTATGAGTGACAAAACAGAAAATCCCCATTATTGTCTGCTCTGTCAGTCATGTAAAAATTAAAGAACAGAGAGTAAGCTTGTGATTCTAGGAATGGGAGTGTGCACAGCCACAAATGTACTGTATACTGGTATGGGATCAGAGTTAAAATGTTTTGAAGGAGCAGTGTGTGAGAGCAAATAATGTCACCCGGTTGATTTGGAAAGATTCATCACCTGGCACTGGATCTGCCCTTTCAAAGTTGAATCCCAGTTTGAGAGACTTAAGTCATCCATCTCTACTTGATATTCTGTTCATATTCTGTTGCTCTGGACATGAAGGCAAATGCTGAGTAATGTATTTTATTGAGAGAATGTGAGAAAACCCCACAAACCAAGAAACCTGCTTAGTGAACCTTGACTAGGTTCAATGTGCTTCATCAGCTTTTTGCTAATTTCTATCACAGGAGATCAAAAATGGCAGTATTTCTTTCTTCTGATTGGCGATTGGCTTTGTTTTTACAACTAGACTTTGCATTCAAACAAGATATCTTTACCTGCAGACTTGAAATATTTTTGACCGATTCCCCAGGCAATTATATTTTCTGAGCTGTCATTTTAGATGCATTCTAGAGCATAAGCTACCTGGCTATAGTAATTGCAACTGGAATGTACCATCGGAAAATCATATAACTCTATGAATAGAAACAAAACGTCTGCAGATATGGCAGACCTTGTGTTTAGCCAACCAAGCCCTGATAGGGACCTGTCTGCACCACAGCCAGCACCTTATGCAGGAGACACAGTGCTTTTCGCTCACTTCTCTGCGCTGCTGCAACAGGAGCTTTCCAAAGATTTTGCAATTATTACTACAGACCTTAAACGTGATATCCAAGGTATAGGTGAAAGATTTGATACAACTGAATCCAAAGTGGACAGTACTGTTGCAAGAGTTAACCAAAACTCCACCATGATCAACAGATTGGAGGAGGCCTATACAAAAATTCAAGACCTGGAAAACTTGTCCAGTCGTTACAATGTGCACATTTGAGGACTCCCAGAAACTTATACTGATTTGGAATGGGCCATTCGGGAGTAAAGAAAATAACTGATTCCCAATATATCCCCACATCAGATGGAAATCGATAGGATTCGTCATGCCCTGACTGCCCCCAAGTCGGACAGCCTGCCACAGGACATAATAGTTAAGCCACACTATTATCACACAATAGAGAAGTTGATGTTTGTGGCTAGAAACAGACAGGACCTGTGCCTGTTTGGTGCACCTATCCAGCTTTTTACGAATCTAGGCCCATCTACAGTACAGAAACTGAGAAACATGAAGCCTTTCATACAGCAGCTGATGAAACGACAGATAAAGTACAGATGGGCATTCCAATTTAAATTATCATTTACATATAAAGGTAAACCTTACTCCTTTTTTACATTTCAAGACCGAGAAGATTTACTACTGGAATTGGGGTTAATCATCTTCCTATCAGACGAACCACCCCCTTTCGCCATTGTGGTTGGAGCAACGGCATCATCGGCTAGGAGATCTTCCCCAATCAGCTGATTCCCTGATGGTTTCACATCCCCCTTCCATGGGGGTGAAATCTGTGTTCCTGTAGGGCTGTATTTTACCTGTTGCTGATAGTGGAGTCACCACCACCATACCCGTTCCTGTTCAGTAAATGGTTGCTAAATTCCTCCTGGGAGCAGCCTTGCTACCCTCTTATAAACATACTACCAAAGAAAACTTGGATGTGATCACACCAGGCTGTTCTTGGCTTCTGGGACACTGGAGGAGGAGATCCGCTTAGTTAAATGGGTTAAAGTTAAAGGGTTTCAAAAGTTGCAATCGTTAAATGTTAGTTCCTGTTTTTTTTTTTGTCTCATGATCTTTGGGTCGGGGTGAACATGCATGCCACTTCAGTGAGATTACCTTCTTCGGATGATGAGGGAGACCTCATGACTTTTATTCCGGACATTGCTTCCGGGTAGGGTTTTGACCCACTCATGTAGATGTTACTTGATATTTATTATGCCTTGTAAACTAGGCCTTTGGCCACATGTTCTACTCTCTTTTCTACTCATTTACCTTTCTTTCCTATTCTTTTTAACATCCTAACCCTGGACTCTGGTTCCACGCTCTGGTCTTGCTGTCCTGTTTTGGATACCAATGGGGACTATCAAACCTGGCTCTGAGAATCTGGCCTCTCAACTCCATGGATCAAGGTGAGTGTGCTCTTCCCTACCAGGATGACTAAGTTTTATTCCACCAAATACTCTATAATTACCCATAATGTGTATGGATTTAATTCCCCTATCAAAAGAACATGATGTCCTGTTGTTACAGGAAACTCACTTCCAAGTCCCTAGATACCTTAGTGTTCCATATCCATGGTATACAGTGGATGTTCAGGAACATCCCTCAGAATGAGGGGGGACCCTCACATGAGGGCCATGTCCAATCACAGCCGTCATGTGATGTAAACAAACAGCGGGTTGGTAGGCGATCAGCTCTCCTCTCCTCACACAGAAGACGTCGGTGAGGAGAAGAGGGTGGATCACTATAGCTGGCTGGTGATCAGTGAGTATGAGCTGTTTTTTTCTGCTTTTTACTCACTGCTCACCAGTCTAGTGTCCTACACAGTGTAAAACACAAAGTAAACAAATGCCCCCAAAACACATGTCCTCCACATAGTAAAAACATCTGCCCTCCACATATGTAACAGTAGAATCACATGTCCCAATTATCATTTGCACACATATGTCCGTGATCACCTGCGCACATCTGTACATGATCATTTGCGTACATATGTCCGTGATCACACAAACCAATTATTATACACCTAACAGATTTTTTTTTACCAAAAACACGTAGTAGAATACATTTTGGCTTAAATTTATGACAGATTTAGAGTTTATTGGATTTTTTTTTAATTTTTTCCAAATGTCCGCTCTTTTTTTGATTATATCGCAGTCGTGAATAAATACCACCAAAAGAAAGCTCTATTTGTGTGAACAAAATTATAAAAATTTCATTTGGGTACAGTGTAGCATGACCGCGCAATTGTCATTGAAAATGCGAGAGCGCTGAAAGCTGAAAATTGCTCTAGGAAGGAAGGGGGTGAAAGTGCCCAGTATTGATGTGGTTAAAAAGCAAAAAAAAAGGGTTGGGAGAATTAGTTGGGGCAAATTATATTAAACCTTTTTTTAATATAGCTGTTTCCTCAGAGGACAGTATATATATATATATATATATGGGATGACAAATTGAATATTTTTATTTTGTCTGTGGTATTTTCTTGTGATATATTTTGTTTGTGTTTCCCACCTCGTCTGCCTCTTGTCTTTGTTTTCTTTTTGTGGCCTTCTCCACTGGGTGGAGAGTGTCGATGTTCCCTGAAAAAACTCCAGAATTATGAGGTTCTCTGTGGAAAGAGTGAGGGTATCCCCAAGCTTAGCTGATGTTGGGATCTGTGAAGGTTCTGTAGATGGGTGGAAAGATGGTTTCAGAACATTAATGTCAGATGTTAAGTCACAGGGATTCCTATTAGAAGGTCAGATCTGACAGGAGGGGAAGCAAAAGATGTGGGAGAATGGTTCCCACTGTCCCCATCCTCATGTTTGACAGTGTGTGAAAATTGGGAAGGGTCTCTAGGATCTCCAGAAATATTGAGGGGTGACAGGGGTTTACCTCACCCCATGTGTTTCATTATAATATGTCCCTATGCTATTTTATTTCATTTATAATTTATTAAGTACCTTGATATTATTTTAATACATCTCATTAGAGAGCACAGCTGATTTGATGGACTGGAGCTTTCCTATCTTTTTCCTTTTTTTATATTTATTTTTATTTCCTTCCCATTACCTGTCTTTCCATGCCCAATCATTACAGTTTGTCCTTCTCTTTTTCATACATGTACACTATATACACATTTTAATAGTCTGTCTATATATATATATATATATATATATTACACATTTTTTAACTATTAAAAAGCTTGTTTTGGCACCTGCATCAGCCCCAAGCTGAGTGCAGCCTATGGAGGTGAAAGCAGACACAGCTGCATGTCAAGATTTGACAGCCATACAGAAGTGGCTGCACAGCCCTCAACAATCTGGGGTGACAAAAACTGGGCACACAGAATCTGGTGAAGGTGTACATAGTAACAAATCAGCTTCTAACTTCAGCTTGTTTGATTAAGCTTTGACAATAAAACCTAGCAGCTGATTGGTTACCATGTAAATCTCCTCCACTGTCTACATTCTTTAACCTGCAACTCACTGCCTCCCATTCCTTATGTGCCAGTTACCTGGCTCTGTACACCACTGGCTTGCTTTATTTTGCCTTTCATCTTCAAAAATATTTCTCCTACACCCACTTCCATCTATCCCCATTGAAGATCTGTCCAGCCCCAAGCAGCAAGCATTCTTGGACTCCAATGTGGCACCAATCAAGGACCCATTTGAAATGCAAATCTTATGAGAATGCAGCATTTTCTCAGTTGCACTAAGAATCTGGGTCAGGAGCACTTTCATCACAGCCGCAAGCAAAATGAATAACATTTGTTTCAAAATAACTGAAATAGTTTAAAATTCCCAATTAGAAAATTCCTTATCCTGATTGGAATCCAGAGTTGCTCTTAGAATAGCACATAGTAAAAATACATTCTAAAAAGTATACTAAACATCACTT
Source organism: Rana kukunoris (assembly GCA_029574335.1). NCBI lineage: Eukaryota > Metazoa > Chordata > Amphibia > Anura > Ranidae > Rana > Rana kukunoris. The sequence continues at coordinate 65,553,085 of CM056058.1, read as the reverse complement.
ACAGCACTGAGGCTCAAAGGGTTGTCGACCATTTCCAATATATTTTCTATATTTTCTTCTGTCATACCGTAGACCCAAATTCACAGATGGTACTGACTGCAACTGCCAGTAAAGTACAATACACAAAACAGACTCGTGGCTAGCTGTTAACCAGATCCTACTGTAGGCAAATCAGGTAGCTGCAAAGATACTATGTGAATTTCTTACAGAGAAAGAAAAAAAATGAGTATAACATTTACCAGCATCCTGAATGAAACAACACTCGTTGTCTAGTATCTGTTTATGCCTTCCTCCTTTACTTTTGCAATATTTTCTTTCTTGTTTTTCAAAAAAAAAAAGTGCAAACACTTATGTGGATCAGAGAGCAGTAAGAAAGCAGTAAGTCACATTAACCACTTTAGCCCCGGACCATATTGCTGTCCAATGACCAGAGCACTTTTTGTGATTCGGCACAATGTGTCGCTTTAACTGACAATTGCGCGGTCGTGCGACGTGGCTCCCGAACAAAATTGGCGTCCTTTTTTTCCCACAAATAGAGCTTTCTTTTGGTGGTATTTGATCATCTCTGCGGTTTTTATTTTTTGCGCTTTAAACAAAAATAGAGCGACAATTTTGAAAAAAATTCAATATTTTTTACTTTTTGCTATAATAAATATCCCCCAAAAATATATAAAAAAAACTTTTTTTTTCCTCAGTTTAGGCCGATACGTATTCTTCTACATATTTTCAGTTAAAAAAAAAATCTCAATAAGCCTTTATTGATTGGTTTGCGCAAAAGTTATAGGCCCAGATTCACGTACATCTGCGCATTATTGGACCGGCGTAGCGCACCGCCTTTATGTTAGACTTGCGCAATTTTGCCGCGTAATCACCCTATTCTCGTAGCTTTTGCGCAGGAAATTGCGCATACGTAACGTTTTTCCAGAGGCGTAAGGAGGAGTAATACAAATTGGGAAGGACGTGGGCGTGTTACATTGAAATGAGCCGTGACCCCATGCAAATGAAGGGCCGGCCGGCTCGCGCATGCGCGCTTGAACGAGACCATGTCAGCTCCGATGTGCGCATGCTCACAACTCGGGAGCGGCGCAATCAGTGAAATTGGAAATGGACCAGGGCAACGTTGTGAACTACACAAACAGCATAAATAGACACACACAAACGCACTTCCTTTGCAAAAGTACATCCCTTTGTCCCTTTTCATTTAACAAAGTGCTTTTGTTCTTGTTGTTCGTTGCGGTGTGTTTTGTAGTTGTCAGATTAGTGTTCTGTGTGATCAGGTGGTTGTTAGTAGATTTTTGAAAGTGGTTTTTGATAAGTGTTTGAGAGACTGTTTGTTTGATTGATATATTTCTGTTTGTTTCTTTTTCTGCTGTATTTTTTTTTTGTTTTTTGGGGACTGTTTCTTGCTGAGTCGTTTTCTCTCTGTGTGTGTTTTTTTGTGATTGGTTGTGCTTGTTTGTGTGCGTGAATTTTGTTGACTGGGACTGTTTTTTTTTTGAAGGATGAGTGAGAGAAAACGCAAGCTGAATTTTACAGTTGTGGAAAAACAGATTCTTGCCCGGGCCATTAGCGAGTATGGGCGTTACCTCCACGGCCCAGAGAGTGCCAACACCACCCCGGCCAGGAGGAGGGAGATTTTGGATAGGATCACTGACCAGGTGAATTCAGCGGGGCAGGGGGAGACACGGACCAGGTCTGGGATTGACAAAAAAATCAATGACCTCCGGCGTCTGGTCAAAAAGAAGTTGGCCAGAATGCATGCCCATGCCAGGGGCACAGGAGGGGGCCCACCATGCCGTATTAGCCTGACAGCGGAGGAGCGTGCGGTGGCCCTGACCTTTCATCGGCATGAAGTTGAGGGCCTGCCCGGCTTTGACTCAAGTCCGGAGCCCGTGGTGCCAGGTAAGTTTTTTTTTTTCAATATCAGGTGTGTAGCATGTGTGGGGGAGGGGGTGAAAGGGAATATGTGGCAAGTGTGTGGATCCTCCAACCTGTGAATGTTTTGTGTCATCCACAGATGTGCAGGAGGGTGCAGGGCCATCTGGCCTGACCGCACCAACCCCAGGACAGCAGCCTAATGAGGCCCCCCCAACAAGGCCGGAGTCCGCGGAGGAGGTTCAACAGGAGCAGGACAATCATGAGGAGCAGGACAATCATGAGGAGGAGGAGAATCATGAGGAGGAGGAGTCCATGTCAGGCACTGGACGTTTGGGTTTTGAGGACTCCTCCCCTCTGGCTCGCAGCAGGCAGGCCTCCCTAAGGGGGAGCCCCCCCTCCTCCCCCAACATGGCTCCCCTCACAAGGGCCTCCCCTTCTCCCCGGCCACAAGCATCAGCTGGAGGCAGGATGTCATCCTAGACCACCAGGGGGTTAGCCGATCTCCTGCCCGCCACCCTGAGAAGGGACCAGTTCCTCCAGACCCGCCATCTGGGACAGGTCAGCCAGACATTGGTGCGGATGGAGGAGAGCCTGTCCTCCATCAGGGATACGCTGGGGAACCTGGACTCCCACTCCCGGGCTTTCACAACCTGCCTAAATGAACTGCAGACGACATCAGCAGGCGTTGGGCAGGATGTGAGGGCCCTTACCCTGGCTATCCAGGCCAACACGGCAACAGTTGGTGCTGCCCTGGACAGAATTGCCGTGGCCTTGGACGGCAGGCCACCAGGTGGGCAGAGATCAGGGGCTGATCCTCCTTCCCCGGTTTTACCCCTTCCCCATGAGTCTCCCCTGAGAAGCCGGGGCCGTGGCCGGGGGCGCCCCAGGCGTGGCTCACGCAGAGGGCAGTAATTTTTTTTTTTTTTTTGGGTTGTGAATGCTGTGTGAATGTGGGGGTGACATTCCTGCCGGAAAAGGGCTGTCACCCTCTATTTTGGTGGAGAAGGGTTCCCCAGGACCAGGGAGAAGTGATCCTCAGGTCCGTGTGAATGGTGTATGAATGTACAGTGACATAATTGGAGCCTTGGCGTGGCGTTGCTGCTCACAAGTCCTGCATGGTGGACTGGTGCCAATCCAATTTGATGTGGATGTGGGGTGTGTGTGCTAGGGACCACAGTGTTCTGCATGCATGCATTCTCATTGTGCCATGATTAATGTGTATGTTTAACGTGCAAAGATGCCCAATGTGAGCTGTCTCCTGGCTGCTCTTCCCTCAGAAGACGGGGTAACCTCGGTTAGGGGGGGATTGTCTGGTTCAGGGGTCAGGTCATCACGTAGGTCAATCTGCAGACCCTTTCTTTCTGCAAAGTTGTGCAGCATGCAACATGCACCGATGATCTGGCACACGAAGTTTGGGGAGTACAAGAGGGTACCCCCAGACTTATCCAGGCATCGGAAATGTGACTTTAGGATGCCAAAGGTGCGCTCCACCACTGCACGGGTTTGGGCATGTGCTTGATTGTATCTTTCCTCTCCTGGGGTTTGGGGGTTCCGGATAGGAGTCATGAGATGGGGTCCCAGTGGATATGCAGAGTCACCTGTAAGGGAAAAGACAGGAGGATGTTAGTCATGCATGTGCCCCTTGTGATGTGCATCATGGGATGGGATAGTCATGCCTGCCACCCATGTCACTCACCAACCAGCCAGGTGTCCCCATACACGTTCTGATCGAATTCCAATCGGATGTGGCATTGATTGTATATGTAGCTGTCATGGCTGGACCCTGGGTGTTTGGCACGGATGTGCCATATGAGGCCTTGGGCATCGACTATCACCTGTACATTGATGGAATGCCAATGCTTCCGATTGCGGTACATGTGCTCTGTCTCCTGGGGGGGCTGGAGTGCCACATGTGTGCAATCAATGGCCCCCACAGTGCGTGGGAATCTGGCAATTCTGTAGAAATCTGTCATTGCCTTCAGTCGCAGCTCCTCAGTGGTGGGTTTGATGATTTGGTTGGCCATGCGTCTGAGTATTGCAGGGACAACCTGGTGCACACATCTGCTCATGGAGGACTGTGACATCCCAGCCACCACTCCACTTGTACGCTGAAAAGAGCCACTGGCAAGGACATGGAGTGTTGCCAGGACCTTGACCAGTGGCTGCACTGCATGTGAGCGGTGTGTTGGGCTGGTGATGTCATCCTGCAGGGTTGTGGTTAATTCCAGGATGACATGAGGGGTGAATCTGAAGATGCGATACACCTCAGAATCACTCATGCCAAACAGGTCTATGCGGGTACGGTATATCCTCTCCCGTGCCATCCTCCGTGCCCTCCTCCTTCTTTGTTCATCTAAAGTCAGTAGTATAGCTATGCGCGACGATGCCCCTGGCATGTTGGCATACAGATTGTTGTGCAACACGTGTGACTGCTGAGCTGCTCACTAACACTGTTGCTTTATCTAACAAGTAGACTTTTTTCTTTTTTTAGACCAGCTTTTATCAGCTCTAATTTTAGACAGGACATTTTGCTGTTGCGCACACTGCGTCGCATGCGCTGCCCCAACGTTGTTTTGTGGATCCCCGTAAGTCCCTCATTAGCATATTTGACTAGCAAATCAATGGTGTGTCTATCGCACTTTTGCGCGGAAGGATGCGCCAGTCTAACGAAATTACGCGGGACAATTTTTTCGATTTTTTGCGTATCTCGTTCTGGGGATGCCGCGCAACGAAACGCACGTGCACATTTAGACTTACGCACGCGCATCTCCTGTTGCGCAGGCGTAATCGCTCTGTGAATCTGGGCCATAGTGTTTACAAAATAGGGGGTTGTTTTATGGCATTTTTATTAATATTTTTTTTTTACTAGTAATGGCGGCGATCAGCATTTTTTTCAGTACTGCGACATTATGGCAGGCACTTCAGACACTTTTGACACATTTTTGGGGCCATTTGCATTTTTATAGCGATCAATGCTATAAAAATGCATTGTATTACTATTGGCAGTGAAGGGGTTAACACTAGGGGGCAGGGAAGGGGTTAAGTGTGTTCCTGGGTGTGTTCTAACTGTATGGGGGGGTGGCCTCACTAGGGGAAATCACTGATCTTCTGTTCATAAATTGTATGAACAGAAGATCAGCGTTTCCCCCGCTGACAGGACCGGGAGCTATGTGTTTACACACATAGCTCCCGGTCCCCGCTCTGTAACGAGCGATCGCGTGTGCCCGGCGGCTATCGTACCCGCCGGGCATGCGCGCGGGACTCGGGGGCGAGCGGGGACACACGCGCGCCCCCTAGCGGCCGCTTTAAAGCGGACGTATAGCTACGGGCTCTCGCCCAGCAGTGCCACCGTCCCGCAGTAATATGACGGCGGGTGGTCGGCAAGTAGTTAAGTATTATATCTCAGAACATAAACAGTATTTGCACCAATTATACCAGATAAAGCAGATACAATGGGCCAGATTCAGGTAGATTGGCGCTTCTTTAGGCGGGTGTAGCGTATCGAATATACGCTATGCCCCCGTAACATAGAGAGGCAAGTGCAGTATTCACAAAGAACTTGCTCCGTAGGTTGCGGCGGCGTAGCGTAAATTGGCCGGCGTAACCCGCCTAATTCAAAGTAGGAAGGAGGTGGGCGTCATTAAGCATAAACCCCATGCAAATGAATGGCCGATTAAATGGCGCATGCGCGAGCATGCTCAGAATCACGTCACATATAGTCCCTAAGATACGTTGGCTCAATGCTTACGACGTGAACGTAACCTACGCCAAGCCCTATTCACGTAGTACTATGTAAACGACGTAAAAGACGCCGGCTGTTCCGACGTCCATACCTTTTCATAGGTTGCGCCACCTTTAGGTGGATCAACTTTACGCCGGACGTATGCCTTACGTAAACGGCATATATTACAGCGACAGGCGCAAGTACGTTCGTGAATCGGCGTATCTCGGTCATTTTTATATTTGACGTGTAAATCAATGGAAGCGCCCCTTGCGGCCAGCGTAAATATGCGCCCACGATACACCGGCGTAGGCAAGTTACGTCGGGCGTAGGAAGCCTATTTTTCCGACATATCTAGCGTCGGGAATCGCCTTAGAGATAGAAGGGCGCACATTTGGACTTACGTCGATGTATCTCGAGATACGTCGGTGTAAGTCCTACCTGAATCTGGCCCATTGTTTCTAGAGAACTAACTACAGTGAACACAATAGTGGTTGACTTCCTTTTAATTTCCTTACATATAAGCTTGGAGCATATAGCTCCACTAATCAATGGTCAATACTATTGTTCACCCCATATCATCAAATGGAGTACCTGAGATCCATTGCTACTGTATGTAGCCAGTTGGAATACAGGCAAATACTGCAGAAGAAAAGAAAGGGAAAAGAGGTGTTCCACATCTTTTAAAATCCAGTGTTTTTGTCCTGAAGGATGCTAGCCAACGTCTCATGTAACATTATCTAAGAAATTTGTTCTTCATTTCAGCTATACACTGGGATGTATTTCAATGCTTTCGCAATGGTCAAGAGTTTGGATATGAATGGGGGTGTCCTCTACTGATTAATTCAGAAGAACAATTTTGGAAGTTTTTGGTACAGTTATATTAGTCCCTGAAAGAATCATAGTGAACACCCTAGTACAGAATCTCCCAACCTTGGGACAAGTCCACTAGGTGTGACACATAGTGCTATCCTGTCTACAGCCTCTGAAACAAAAAGGGGATGCACTGGGATACATCTTAGCAAGTCTGGATGGAACCAGGTATCACTGTGAGATGACTCTGTAATTTGCTTCTATTAGTGTTAATTATCCCTTTATATAGTATATCTAAGTTGTGCAGGAGGACCAATCTTCCCCACATGCTTCTGTTCCTAAATCCGCTTCCAACGCCAATTGGTGAGGTAACTTATCCGATGTTGAACAGTTGGTATAGTGCTGAGATGCCTTCCTTTGCACCTGCATTCCCCATACAATTTTTTTCAAATAGAGTTCTGCATAAGAAATTGAGAATTTGGTGTACTTCTAAGGAGGGCAACTTAAGCGTTTGAATTTAAGGAAATATTAGGGCGATCTGGGTCCTTTGTGGGCTACAAAGTGTTTTATCCGATATAACCATTTATTTATAATGATTGGTGAAGGGTGAGGCCTGGAGAAAATGCCAGCGAGCTCTGGATTAAATGGAGGATTGTTAAAAAGGGGGCAACTTGTGTGTGCGGGATTAAAGAGGGGATGTTTTACACACCCTATCTCAAAGATGTAAAAAGTGGAATAAAGTGGGGCAATATGGCCTTACAATTCTTTGATAGTATCCAAAGAAAAAGGTCAATTGGGTGCAGGGCACCTGCTTGAAATTCAAGCGTGACCAAATTCAGTCTATAACTGGTAGAACAAGCTGGATCATTTGCGACAAAATGCTGCTTTGCAACATATCAGGAGATGTGGGACTCCCAGACCTCCAGAAATTTTGGGAGCATATAAAGTCTTACAGGACACCCTACACCTTTTAGATCCCCATATACATTTGAATATAGGAGTTTGAAGTTTTTTTAAATGAGGACAGGGATCTTGTCGTTATGAACATTGGAGCAATATGAAAAAATGTGCAGAAATATTTTGCATAGTGTGGAATCGAATAATTTCCAAAACTGTAAGGCCGCGTACACACCACTAAATTAATCCGATCAAATCAAGACCGTTTTGATCGAATTTGTCTGCTGGGATATATTGGTTTGATCGTGTACACACGATCAAACCAAAATCTCCGCCGGCAGAAAGCGCGGTGACGTGGCGGTGACATAGACGCCGCCACGTCATCGCACCAGGAAGTAAAAAACTTCCACGCATGCATCTAATTAATTTGACGCATGTGCGGGCAGATATGTCCGCTGGTTAGTGTACTAACCAGCAGACATGTCGGACGGACAGGTTCCCAGCAGACAGATTTTAAAGCATGCTTTAAAATTTGTCTGCTGGAAAAACCTCTGTCCGTCCGTACACACGATTGAATTTGTCTGCTGAAACGGTCTGTCGGACCGTTTCCAGCAGATAAATTTGATCGTGTGTACGCGGCCTTATAGAAAACTTCTGTAACGAAAAGCTTTATATTATTTTGAAGGCATTTCATAGGGGCACCATTGAGAAGAATACTTGGAATTTTTTTACACATTAAAGAACCTAAGATCCCAAAATACATAAATCGATAACACATAATATCCAGCTGCGCAAGCCTTCTGCACAGCTACCTACATCTGCATGTGACCTCCTTTTTCATATATAAAAGATACTATAGACCTCCTCAAAACTATTGAGGGTCTCCATCCTCCTGAGAATACACGGTTAGTGGAAATAGACATTAAAAAGTCTATATAATACCATCCCCCACACTAAAGGTATAAAAGTCATAGAAAATCATTTACGAGAAAGAGGACAATCCGCTCAGAATTACAAAGAATTTGTTTTAGAATTGCTAACGTTTATTCTTACCCAGAATGTCTTCATGTTTGGCCATTCCCACTACCTCCAGGTGCAGGGTGTTGCGATGGGGGACACGATTTGCCCCGTCATATGCAAACCTGTACCTGGGGGGGTGGGAACTATTTGAGCGTAAGGACTTTTCCAAACTTCTAATGCATATCATTTCTTGATATGGATATATTGATGATGTACTTCTGTTTTGGTCAGGAACAAAGGATGAACTAATGCACTTCATGGATGCCATTTGCATTAATTAATATAATTTGAATTTCACAATGTATTGTATTCAGCAAAAGATTAGTTGTTTGGATGTAGAAATCTTCAATGATGCACACTACTAGTACACACCTGAAGCTTCTACTCAGAAGTATACCATATAGCCAATATTTGTGCCTAAGGAGAATTTGAAGCAAGGAAGTTGATTTTTTAAAGGCTGCACAGTAGCTTTACTCTAGATTACGAAATAGGGCATAAAGTCATACATGCCTAAAAAAAAGCATGCAATAAAGTCAAAAAACAGGAAAGAAATTCCCTCATCTTCTCCAACAAATCAAAAAATGTATCCGAATCAGTTAGAATAATAACTCAATACTCTAGACAACATAAGCAAATTAGAAATATTATAAGTCAATTTTCCACCATTAGCAAATATATATATATATATATAAAACCACACACAAAAATGACCTACAAAGGTGCACCGTTTAGTCAAAAGTCATTTACAACTGAGATCAATCCACAGCAAATACGCACATACACCTGTGAAAATTGTTAAGTTTGTCAATATATACTAAATGGTCATGACACTCTTCTTGCAAATGGCCAGACCTACTCATAAACATAGGGTGACATGTCAGACTGTAGGAGTGGTATACCTAGGTAAATGCCTATGTGGAGGTGTAAACTAAACGCCAATTCTATGGACGCATTAAAGATCCTATAACTCCTATTCAGAAATGCCTTATGGATTTCTGACTTAAAAGCTATGACGTATCCAGGTCTCAATGAGACTTTAGGTTTTAAGCCTTTCCTGTAACCTATGTTTTGGTCCTCCAAAAAGACGCTTTTGGTAGACTTACTCATTGTGTCCATTCATAACTGAAGTATAGTAAACTGTGTTTACTATGCTTCAGTTTGTGAATGAACAGGAAGTTGTTCATCACAGAGCACTTCCCATTAATTCACTGTCCCATGCATCTGAAGCTGCAAAGAAAAGCATGTGTTTGAGCTTTGAGAATATTTGTTTGCATAATTTTATATAGAAATTATGAACATTTTTTTATTTTTTTCAAAATGTAATGTATTTGTTAGTTTATATAGCAAAAAATATAAAAACCCAGTGGAGGTTAAATACCACCAAAATAAAGCTCTATTTGTGTAAAAGAGTTATATAAATTTAATTTGTAAATATTGTTGCTTGACCAAACAATTGGCAGTTAAATGAAGGAGGTTATGAAGGGGGTTAAAACTTCTGGTGGTTAAGTGATTAACCACCTAAGGACCGGCTAACGCAGATATATGTCGGCAGAATGGCACAGCTGGGCACAATCAAGTATGGGTACGTCCGTAGCTGTGGGTGGCGCGTGCCCGCGGACCCGATCGCCGCCGGTGTCCCGCGATCGGTCACAGGAGCTGAAGAACGGCAGAGGTGTGTGTAAAAAACCTTCCCCATTCTTCACTGATATAGGGAAAGACAATCACTGACATCACACATCCAGCCCCACCCCCCTACAGTTAGAAACACATATGAGGTCACACGTAACCCCTACAGCGCTCCCTAGTGGTTAACTCCTAAACTGCAATTTTCATTTTCACAGTAATCAGTGCATTTTATTAGAACTTTTGCTGTGAAAATGACAATGGTCTCAAAAATGTGTCAAAATTGTCAGATGTGTCTGCCATAATGTCGCTGTCATGAAAAAAAAAACACTGATCGCCGCCATTAGTAGTAAAAAAAAAAATTATTAATAAAAATGCCATAAAACTATCCCCTATTTTGTAAACACTATAAATTTTGCGCAAACCAATTGATAAACGCTTATTGCGTTTTTTTGTTTTTTTTACCAAAAATAGGTAGAAGAATACGTATCGGCCTAAACTGAGGAAAAAAAAACTTTTTTTTATATATTTTTGGGGGATATTTATTATAGCAAAAAGTAAAAAATATAGAATTTTTTTCAAAATTGACGCTCTATTTTTGTTTATAGCGCAAAAAATAAAAACCGTAGAGGTAATCAAATGCCACCAAAAGAAAGCTCTATTTGTGGGAAAAAAAGGACGTCAATTTTGTTTGGGAGCCATGTCGCACGACCGTGCAATTGTCAGTTAAAGCGATGCAGTGCTGAATCGCAAAAAGGGGCAAGGTCCTTTAGCTGCATAATGGTCTGGGTCTTAAGTGGTTAAAACAGAAGTGCAGGATCCTGCAAAAACCAAACATACGCAAGGCTGCAGCATTGATCAGAGCTGTAGCTGTTCCCCGCTGACTTTATGCTGAGAACTGAGCGATCAAATACAGCCGATCCCCTAGTTCTTAGGTGTCGATCACAACATTATTGCTATTAGCTCCCCCCAGCCCCCCACCTGATACTTACCTTGCTCCTGATTCAATCCAGCACTGTGCCTGAGAGCAGCATTACTGCAGGGGGAGCAATTGACTCCTGCTCCTGTCAATCAAATCCTGTGAGGGGGAGCTGGAGGCAAGTACAAGCAGCACTATGTGTCAATAGCCCAGCTTGGGATTGAGCCCACATGTCTGCTCCCATAGCAAGCAATTGCTATGAGGGCAGACACAGTGAAGGAGGAGCAAGGGGTACCGGTGGGGGACATAAGGAAAAGTTTAGTACCATTGCACAGAGCAGGTAAGTATAACGTATTTGTATAGAGGAATAGAAGTTGAGGCTATAATGGACTTTCATGGTACCGTAAGCAAGTGGGATACATAGGGTAAGTATAACAGTTGAATCTTATTTAATTTACAACAATATGTTAAAAACATAATTGATTATTTAAAAGAAAAACATATCTCTGTGCATTCACAAATATGGCGAAACTGGAAAAGCTGGCGTTACCAATTCACCCTATGACTACTGTTGTCACACTGTCTTATGGTGAATTGGTAACACCAGCTTTTCCAGTTTGGCCTCATTTGTGAATGCACAGAGATATGTTTTTCTTTTATATAACCCTTTTTGTTTTTAACATATTGTGGGTAATTAAATAAAATTCAACTTTTATACTTACTCTATGTATCCCAATTGCTTACGGTACCATGAATGTCCATTATAGCCTCAACTTCTATTCCTCTAGACAACATTGTTAGGATGTAGGATCCAGTGCACCCCACTGTAATAATGGAGGTCAGAAATGCTTGTGTTAAAAGATAGTATTAGCCAGTCACACACCCAGATCCTTTCCCTCGTAATCTCCAGTCCCCAATGGATTTAATTCATGCAAAGCATAAAGGGAGAACCAACTGTGTAGGTCACCAGATCAATTTATTAAAAGTAATTAAACAAAAGACACTCACAAAAGACGTAATGTTGCACGTGTAAAATTTTGGCTTTTTATTACGTATATAGAACCATTCTCTTGTATTTATTTTATATTTGTTGAAGTAAAGTGATTGCGTTGTTGAGTGGTCTACACCTTAATTCCCATTTTTTTACATTTCTTATTTTGAGGGATACACTTTTTTGTTTATTAATAGCGCAGGGATTCCTTCACTAACTTACATGATTGCATCTCTCTACATGTCTGTCTTGCATAACTGTCAATTATTTAATCAAACACAGACTATGGAACTGTCTATAGAATTAAGAAAAAAAAAAAAGTTTTAGTTCTCCTTTTAACAATATTTATATGAGAGATAAAAATCAAAAATATGACTTAAAGAGGAACTTTGGGTTGTTTGTGTTTTACCCAATGGGACATTAAAGGAGAAGTGAAACCCGTGTCAATCAGCTATAAGTCTCATAACATACAACTTGTTACACTGTAATGCCTGATGTGTGTTTATATGTGTAGCGCTACTTCAGAGGCGCCACTGAATCATCTTGCGATTTCTCTGCACACCTAAAGATGACACACCTCGCTCACTCAGCACTGACCAATACATCTTGATATACATTCACCGGCCGAATTTATTAGGTACACCTTGCTAGTACTGGGTTGGACCCTTCAGAACTGTCTTTATTCCTTATGGCATAGATTCAACAAGGTATTGACATTGCTATTTAAGAAATGTCACAGGCAGACTGCAGGAGCGTTCGTTGCAAGGCTTTTTTTTTCCGGGTTTGGCGGTAGGCATCTTGATTGATGATTGATCTACATCGGTGGACATTGTTTTTTTATTTTTTAATAAAGGACTTCTCAAAAACTCTTGTACTGTCTTTATTTATTTTTTTGCACCCAAAGTAACTTTTTGAGCATTTTTAGATCCAGAAAATGGTGAACGCCGCCTTTTGCCTTGGGATCATTGAACAAGTTGGAATGGAAACCATGAAACCTTTCCCCTTCTGGAAACAGGTCGATGACCCTTTTGGAGAGGAGCTGCTGTAGCACAGCAAGCAATTCTATTCTTCTTTGATAGGAGGTAGGCAAATTTAACAGCATAAAGTGAGGAGGAAGCTAAGAACGAAATTCTAACTCTTAGGCCCTGGTGATTTCTTGACCCAGACATGGGAAATACCCTGGAATCAGATTTCTTAAAGGTCGATTGATGCACTCCCACTTTTACATGATAGGGTGCTCCTTTATTGAGAAGAACACTTGTTCCCAGTCTTGGTGGTGGTGGGGAGGCTAGGATTTATATGCTTGAATCGAGCTTGTGACTTGGGCTGGGCTATGGAGTTCCGAGAGGGACAAAATAACGAGTACTTTTGGCCCTGGAATCTTAGCTAAATAGGAATTGGAAGATTTTCCAAAAAGCCATTCCCCAACAAATGGCAACTGCTTGAGAGGTTTCTTTCTTTTTGGTCATAGAGAGGTTTCTTGCAAAGGAACTCCACTGACCATCAATTTGAGCTAGGGGATATGCCTCATTTGGACTGAAAGGCCAATCTTTAATACTCAGTGAAGAGTATCCACCAGTAGGTAATCATAATAGTGCAGGAAAGAACTGTAGTTTTGGAGAATAATAGAGTCCATCAGTATGGATTGGGGGTTCCTGAAAATAGACTTTGAACATGTTGTCTGACAGACAGCTGTGATGGCAATGGCTAGTTGCATAGCTTGGCCTGCCTAGGCAATGACTTCCAAACTAAACATCTTTCACTGGACCTGTCAAGGTTTGGTTCAGACAGGTTATGCCTGGATACACTAGTCTACAGGGACAGCCAACTTCTTCTTCTTCTTCAAAAAACCCCTCAACAATAGGATATTTTGTGTGAATGTGGTTGGCGCAAATGGAATAAAAATTATTAGTGGGTGTGCTGCAATTAAAGAAGAAAGGCGGGTCAGGTTACCTTCTGGTATCCAGTCCCAAAGATTATAGTTGTGTAGTGAAATTGCGCTCCCCTGTGTTGCTTATGATCTAGTGGATGATATCTTATTCCTATTACTATTTAATGGAGTGTTTCCCTGCAAAGACAATACACTCCCTTGTGGTGCAATATAATATTATTGAAAATATATAATAAAACCTGTTAGGTGATACAATTAAATGTGCTCTCCGATATCATATACCTCTAATTAGACATAAATCATACACCTATCATTGTATACTAAAACCATAAACATATCATTAAAAGTTCATATAGGATGGGGAGTCCAGTTATTCCCTCTTAATCCGTGATCAAGTGTGCATATAATGGTGTGTTCCTTTGTGGTATATTTAAATTGTTACCAAGTTGTCACCACTTAGTGATATCCCATCACCGTTGAAAATGGTCACTCAGATGTCGTGTTAACCAGAGCCTTTAGTTCATTAGTCAGGATAACCACTCCTATATTGGTGTTCCGCCTGCTGTCAGGTGTTTCAAATGTGGAATGGGGTGTCACCTTCTCCTATGAGTGCTCACAGAGAAAAAAGTTGCTCCACATAGTATTAATTTATTGTGTTAAAACAGGTAAGTGATACACTCACATTTGGTAGTGCCTGTATGCCGGGACCAAGCTTCTCCAGCCGCTCTAGCCAGCGGGTGAAGTGTTTCCCGGACAGACTTCTGCCACAACCCTGGCAGCCGGAGTTCCACTTTAGGGTTGCTGGAGGGAACAGGTCCTCGCTATAGACCTGGCTCTGATTGGAATTAAGATGCCAGCTAAGGCCTCTGCCACAGGCTCTATGCTGACAATGTGAACAGCAAAGCAAATCCTTCCAGTCAATGACATTTAGGTGACTGGTTGACAGTGGGAGTGTACCTGTCAAGGTGTCAGTCACTAGATCCCCGATGGTTCATTAAAGTCTCTCAGACAACCTGCCTCCGGGTTCTCCTTGAGCCGATTCCCCACCATTCAGCCAGCGGCTTAGGATCCTTCTTATATGGGTGAGGGGACCCAGCAAGTCACTGGGGCCCCTCGGCAGCATCTGCCAGGAACTCTGTGTAACTTTCGACCCCGGCCTGGTAGGCCATATCGCCGGGGTCTGTTGGATGCGCACACCCTAAAGGTGGGGGCCGCACCTGGAACCCCCGGAAAATGGCATCTGCCACAGATATACCCCTCCACAGTATGCCCCGCAAGGGAAAACTCCTCCAATTGGCTGCTGGGGAAAAGTGGCTCTGTTAGAACCCCTCTGACGCCATCTGTCGTCCGTGGGTGAGATTGACTACCCCAGAGCGCAGACTGACCCACAGGACATTTCTAAAATGACAGCATCCCAAATTTAACAAAATTAAGAGTGAGAGCAACATAACTCTCCCACTAACTTTAGCGTGGAGACCATACTGATAGTAAGGGGGCGCTATACAGGCTGCTCTAGTTTGAGACAGGAATGAACTGCGTCCTTGAGTTTATGGGAGATATCAGTAACCCGATTCTCTTCCTGAGAGGTGTACACTGAACCAGACAAGACATTACCCTCATCATTCTCACCTTGAGAAGATGGAAAGAGAAATATTAAAGGAGGACCCAAGGAGAAGGATCCACTTTACAAGTCCCTATGGTCTTTTACTTCTTAAAGCACAAGGAGCTTTCCCATAACCTCAGACGTCTCTAAGGAGAATTCCTACATAGAAGCAAAGGGGGATGCCCCAGAGGGAGTGGAAATAGTACGTGAAGCAGATAGAGCTTCAGCAACTAAGTAACAGTCAGGACTAGTAAGAGAAGGGAGTCACCTCTCCAGGTGGGTATTCTGAGCTATCAGTAACTTCTCAGGAAATCAAGGGTGCCGGCAATGCACAAAGCAAATGGTAGAGGCTAGAAAAATGGACAGCCGCACTCCAGTAAACCAACCAGCCATGACTAAGCACTGATCCATAGTGTAAAAACGCATAGGCTGCAAACCTTTTTTTTTTGCTGCTTTTTGTAGTGCATTTTCCATGTGTTTTTACAATAAAGACAACCCAAAGGTTTACTGGAGTGTGGTTGTCCATTTTTCTAGCCTCTACCATTCGTCAGGACTAGTAGTTGAAGGATAGTCTCTAGGAGGAAAGGATAAAAACCCCCTCAGTGTCAGGGGCCAGATAGGGACTGGAAGAACCCTTGGATCCTGACTCCCTGCACCTATTATCCATTGTGTATATGAATTAAATAATTTTAAGGGAAATACTGAACAGCAGGAAGGGTTAAGCATTCTGTGGTAGGCACTATAGGCAGCTGGAGCTGGAAAGCACCAATGGATCACGGTTAGCACATGTAACTACAAAAAAACAGTGCAATTCTGGCCCCTGCTGGTGGCGGAGGTGCTCTGCTACAGAAAATGGGTGCGGTTATTCAGTATATACAGAACAGCGACCCCAGTAGGAAGAGGACAGCAACAGCACCCTTGGCCTCAGAAGAAAAAAAGGGCACCAAGCCTTGACTTATCAATGCAAGTCAGGAAGTGACCTATGCACAGGATTTTACAGTCCCAGCCCAGACTCCACCTACTAGTGGGCATACTTCTAAGGGGAATCTTTAGAGACAGGGCTCCATCTGTTGGTGGACCACGACACTGGGCCTGTTAAAGCACCCTTCAGCTAACTCAACATGATGCACAAAGACAAAGGTGTGTCTGATGTACAAAGACAAAGGTGTATGCCCTACAAAAATTGTATACAAGCCAGCAGGTAGATGAAGCCTGCCTTTTAGTTACACAAAGCTACAGGTTTTTATTGTGAACTTTCAAGCCGCCAGAGACCCAACAACATCATCAAGGTTATGTCGGGCGCGTGCACAGCATTCTTGTTTGCCCTCTCCCTGCCCCTTTCTGTCAGCACTAGGGTCACATTAGCCAAGTGAGGGAGAGAAACTGAGGCAGAACAGAAACATTGGAATACTAGTCAGTATCAGTGTGCAAAGGTTGTTTGCTTTGAAATAAATCACTTCTATTGTGGGGTGTCCTATGTGTGTGTAGTTGCTGCAATATGTAAAACTATTAGTTTAGTTGTTTGCATTCCAGGATGGGGTGCCTCGAGATTGTACAGAATATTAAAAGGGTACCTTGACCAAAAAAGGTTAAGAAACACAATGTTATAGTCTGGCCCCACGTTTGCTTCCAAGCCGGGTCCTGTTACAATCCCTCAAGGCTCGGTCGAGGAGCAACTGATTCAGAAACCTTCAAAAATAGGAATAGGAAAACTACAGTGACAATGTTGAAAAGGATGACTGGCTCAAGGAAAGAAAATTCAATTGAAAAAAATTGAGTATGTTCCTCTGTGTAGAGAGAGAAATACTTTAATTGCCTAAGGATGCTTGCAAACTATGGCATGGTGGGAGTGGAAGGGTTTATGTTGGGCTGTCCTAGGAGCTTTTCCAGAGTTCAATCAACTGATGAAGCATAATGTAGTGGTTTAAGAATGACAACATCTGTGTCTAGTGATGTACGATTAAGAAATATACTTTAATTATATATACTGTATATAGTCTCAGATTTCCCATTCCTTTAGAATGTTGTATTATATTTCAGTATAAATGGCATTAGTAATTTAAAATGGGCGTCTAAATTATGACATACTGTAAAAGCAAACTAGGGGGCAATAACTATAAGCAAAGCCAATGGACCCGATACTTTGCAGTTGGCGATCGGTCCGGTGTTGATATCCCAACCGTGAAGATGAATCACACAATCAAAAGGGATCAACAGGAAATCAACAGGTCTTTTATAAATATGTGTGCAATATGGGGGAGCAGGTAGATGCCCCAGTAGAAGTCCGAGTTGGACAAAATGCGTCGGGCCAGGTACACCACTCCCCATATTGCTTTTATTGAACTGTGATCACTTTTATTCATGTATGTTGGTTTTTATCAACTAAAACCTACTTTTTTGACCATCGGAGGCCCCATTTTTTTCTTTTCTTAACATGTTCTGTGGATGAGAGTTTTTTGGGTTCTTGGTTTGGTTTTCTTCACCCTTAACAGGGTTTTCTATACTAGAATTAACAGGGCATTGCTTACCATAATTCATCAAGCATCCTTGGATTTCCTGAAAGTGACTCCACTGTTGGAAAATGTAGGTTGCCGAAGACTAAAAGTCTTGGACGAAAGGAAGCTGGCACAGGCTTTGTCTTTTTAAATAAAAATGACTAAAGTTATTTGCAAGGTATTTTATCAAAAGGTATTTTTCCCTGCAGCATTCGGCAGGTGTTTGGCACATTTACATTTAAAGTTTTGAACAATTGATACAATTTTCTACACAAATCTGGTATAAACTGAACGTGTTAAAGTTTTTCGAAAATGTTAAAGATTAAGGGTTCATTCTTCACACCATACCTGCGTGAAAATCAATGGGAAAACCGCACAGTTTTTACTTGCAGAGACATCAGTTTTCATGCGCGATACAGTCAGTTTTTATGCACGTTGACATCAGTTTTCAATGCGCGTAAGTATGTGCCCTATATTCACACCAATGTTGATGTCTTTTTTTTCTTCCTGTGCAGAAAACTGTATACACACACACGATTGAATAATAGGTCTCCAGCGTTTGCCTAGTGTATATGGAGGATAAGTGAGACCACAAAAGTGTGAAAGTGAGTAAATAGGTGAAATGAAATCACTGCTCAATCTATAAAGTGTACTAAAAATGTAATGGAAGAAATTGTGATAAGCGCAACTTCTATGATAGATAACAAATACATAGGTATTAAAAGTGATAACGTGATAAAGTCCAAAATGCTTCAATTAATAAAATCAGGAGGTAAAACAAAGTACTCACCTATTGGTGAGGTAAGCACTCTGTGAGCATTTAACATAAGGCGGACCACTATAAGAAGCACTTTAGGGCACGTTATTTTCAAGAATCCAACCTCTATTCAGGATTTATTAGCACTTTGTTTCAACTTTCTGGATGCATATTCATTGAAGCATTTTGGACTTTATTATATTAGCACTTTGTTTTACCTACTAAATTTATTAATTGAACCATTTTGGACTTTATCACGTTATCACTTGTAATGTTTATGTGATTGTTATCTATCATAGAAGTTGCGCTTATCACAATTTTTTCCATGTATACACAACACGTTGCACATTCCTGCGCAGAAAAAAAATCTGCACGCGGTTTGAACGGGGTACATAGAGAAGGAGGAGAGTAGAGAGAACCTTTATTTTAAGTGACCTGCGTGCAGAAAAACAGATGTCTGTCTGCACCATGGTGTGAACAAGGCCTAACAGTAAACAACTGGGAAAAATGTGCTTCATAAATAATAGTTTATTAAACGGCTTCCCAAAACATGCACTAATTAAATTGAACGCTATAATCGCAATGCAAACCTAGACAGTGGACACTACACTTTCTTCAATACTCCCAGTTAAGTAGAACAATATTATAGTGCAGAAAGCACAACAATTTTGTCACCTGTTTTTTTTTCATATATTTCCGCCACTACACTAAAAACACGCTCAATTGGTACAGAGAAAAGAGGAGCAGAGAGGTATCTTCTAGCATGAGAGGCAAGTCTTTTGTAGCATGCCTCATTTTCTTTCCACCACTGAAGAGGATCACCACTTCTTCAGACAATTACTGGTTCCTTCAAATAGACATGAAGTTAAGCATCCAGGCTGATCAGTGTAGATTCAGAAGAATTGTCTGCATGGGGCCCCAATAAAATTCTGAACATGACATTAACTAGATTATGATGAAGATACTTTTCTGCCGTTGGCTGTTTGGACGTTTGCCTGTTTTTGCAGCATCCTTTCAGATAAGAAACATGCTCTTCCTGACTTGACCTTTCTGCAGGAACCTCCCGTTGAATATCTTCTGTCAGCTATTATTTTGCCTTGGCCAATACATCATCAGAAGAGAAATCATTATTCTTGTCTTGTATCAAGGATCCAAAAGACATGCCAGCACAACAGTTTTATTCTCTTCATGCTTCTCAAATCGTTTGGCGAGGCTGTCTTTCATGACCTGCCTGAATCTTTTAATGCCACATGTGTTGGGTCCTTCATTCTCCCCAAGAAGCATCTTCAGCACTCTCACACATTTGAGGACAAATGACACTGAGTCGTAATGTCTCGCCTCTAGTGTTACTTCCTCTATGAGAAGGAGAGTCTCAATGACATTGGCTACAATGTCCCACTGATCAGCAGTAGGACAAGAATATCCTCCATGTTCCAGCATGTAAAGTGTTGAGCTCCATTGTGTTGATTGTTTTTGGGTAGGCCAAGTTCTTCCTGAATGAACCTCAGTTGCTGCTTGGCAAGGATGGAATGATGGAAATTGCCTGCGCACCTCTTCAGCATGCCAATTATATCAATCAAAGCTCTTTGGCTTGACAGACCCTCATTTACTACAAGGTGCAGGGTGTGTGCCATGCAACTGAGGTCCGACACTTCTGCAAGCCTCATTCCTTTTACCACGTTTGCTCTGCTGTCTTGAAGCACAAGCATCACTCTGTTTGTTTTTTCCCCAGTCTTCAAGTGTACTCCCCAGTGTGGGATCCTTGTATCACTTTTGTATTCAACACCAATTGCCTTTTTGTCCATCCACGGTCAATGAAGTGGCATGCAAGACTCATTAGTGACTGACCAGCAGTCAGTCATGAATGAGAGTGAGTTGCCAGCATTCTCTGGTTACAGCATAGTCTTTACTTTATCAACTACCTTTTGGTGAATCTTTCCCAGCATTTCGGTTCAGTAATACTTTCCACACTTCAGTATGTACCTTGGCTCAGCTATGAACATCAACCACTTAAATATAGAGTCAGACACCATTGTAACTGGCTGGTTATCAGTAATCATCATCTCTGCGATTGCTCTGTCCAGCAAATGGGATCTTCCAACCAAAAATGTAGCCACTTAGCTTTTTTCTGAAACATATATTTTTATGGTGTCTGGGATAGGGATATTTCACTTTGTGATTCAGTTAGTTTTCTTTGTGCTGCATTATATAATTCAACACAAACTCTTAGATAGGCCCAAAGATTTGACGTATTTTTGGTTTTTGCAGTTGCCGATCCCATGCTCACACTGTTTGTGCATGTGTTGTACACTACTGCTTTTCGTGGGGATGATTGAGACAAGAAATAGTCCCAGACCACACTTTCTTTTTCTCTCTGGATTGAAATTTGAAAGAGTTTACAGATAAGGTTAAAACTGGCTGGCACGATGCACCCTGCTGTGGGAGAAGGGCCGATCCGCCCTATACGCTTGCTACGCAAGCTGCGTAGGGCCCAGAGTAAATACTCCGGGCCCCTGATAATCCGCTGCCGCCGCGGTCGCGCAGAAACATTGTCTCTGCCAGCCGCCATTTTCCTGTAGGAAAGGAGGCAGTGTGGCTGCCAATAGGAATTGAGTTGCAGCACCGCCCACCTCCTGCCCCACTGATGTCTGTATGTGAAATGAATGTTATAAAGGGGCGGGTATGGACAGTGCCGCAGCTCAATTACTATTGGCAGCCACCTGGCTGGCTCCTCCACTGTCCACTGACTCCACTCTGTACTGCAATGGCAATACCTGATGATAAAGGGGGCTAGAGGGGACTCCGCTTGGGGAAGGCCTGGTGTAAGGGGAGACCCCGCTGGGAATGCCTGGTGTAAGGGGAGACTCCGGGATTCCAGTGATTCTGCATTATGGTGAGTTGAACCACTTCATTATATATTACAATGTAACAATAGATACAATGCGCTTCAATCATCCTGACACCATAACAACCACAGTGTCGGGATAATTGAAGCGCCAGCACCAGGTGTTTGGAGTATCTTTATCTGTCGATTTGTTAACTTTCTGAAATACACATATTTCTATTGTGTGAAGGATCTGGCCTGCTGTCCCTCCCGTCTCTCTCTCTCTCTCCCCCTATCCCTCATTCATCTCAGACTCTAGCCACATCCATGTAATCCACGCCCACGATTTCCTATAAACCACGCCCATTTTTTGCCACCATAGAGGGCCCCTTAGCATAATTTTGCTTGGGGCCCCAGGGAGGTCAGGATCGGCACTCTGTGGGAATATGGGTGGCCTGGCTCCCTGCTGTGGGTGGGTGGCTGCCGGCTGGCTGGTGTGTTCTCTCTGGTCCAGTTTTGCAGCGTGCGCTGCCTGAAGTGAGGGAGGCAGTGGCCTTTGCTCTATCCAGGCAGAAGAAGCCAGGACTCAGACTGTCAGAACATTTGCAAGCACAGGGTGCAGAGTACGTTGTGCCGCGTGCCTCATTGGGCCTGCAAGTGCACTACAAACATTGAGTCCTGGCTTCTTCTACCCGGGCCGATTACATAGTGGACCCCAGAAAGATGGTCGCTGCAGAAGGCGGAGCCCAATATTGGTCAGTTTGTGACCAATACCGATTATTAAAAATTATTTTTAATATCGACCCCCCACTAATTGGCCACACCAATAATCGGTCAACCCCTCCCCCCTGCCAGGGGAAAAAGATCAGGGAGTGTGAGCAGATGCTGTCTTGTAACATGTTACTCTAAATACAGGTGCCACATGTTATAAAGGCAGACTTATCCTTTAAGTCCAAGAAATGCAATGCCAAATTAAAAATGAAGTTGAGTTTAATTATTGCACTGGAAATGTTAGAGGCAATTACAACAAGAAGTAATATAGGGTATACACAAGAAAATCATTAGAAAATGGTTGGTTCGACAGAAAGTCTGTAAGCCTGCGGAGTTGAATGAAAAACAAAAAACACTCAAGTCTCGTACACACACTTGCAATTGACTTTTCTATGGATTTTTGTTCGAAGGGGTGTTGGCCGTGAACTTGGTATGCATACACACGGCAGAACATTTTCAGCCAACATTCACAAAATGACGAGTTTTTTTTAGCTCTTTACCGCCACTCTTTGGGCAACTTCTGCTATTGTTGTCTGTTTAACATTGGTTCGGAGCTTGCATGTTTTGTACTTTGAATTTTAGTCCGATGGACTTGTGTTAAACACAATCGGATGATCCGACAACACATTTGTTGTCGGAAAGTTTGAGAGCATGTACAGCGAACATTTGTCCATGGAACTTACGAAAAACAATTGTCAGATGGAGCATACAGGCTCTATTCCTCTGATGATGTATGCATCGTCATACAATTCATGTATGCATTGTGTGCCAAGCACTGTGAGCTGCCTATATTGGCCAGGAGCCAGTCTCAAAATGCAATGCACAGGGATCCAAACTTTGCCTGTCACGGTGGACATACCTCCAAAGTGGCCTTCAGAGTCTGGAAACCATAGAGAAGGACCATGGTCCTGAGCCTATATAGCACCCTGCGGCTAACTACACGCATTGTACTTCATGACAATGTGATCACTTAATGCAGGATGCAGTGTTGAAAGCAAAACATTACAGGCTGGCCCCACACAGTGGGTCCGGTTAAGGTTCCCAATGTATAACACTTAGGGGTACTGATTCAGAAACTGCTAGACAGACCAGGACAATACGTGGTCAAATCTTGGTAGAAGTGTTAATAGAGAAAAAAAAGAAAGAAGAGAAAAGGGGAGAGTGGTTAGGACAGCATTAAACCAAAAAGCCAATATTTATTATACTGCACCTAACCAATTATTACATGTGATGGCTGCATTCATTTCTCGTTCCCTCTTTGGGCTTTCTTTCCTTTATTTTCACCTGGTGATCTTGTCAGTTATTTTTCAACAAAACAAGCTGTTCTTCAGATGTAGCAGTTACAGGGTTGAGAAACCATTTACCACTGTCAGGGCTGCTTACAATGATCAGCTTTTATTTATCTATCCCAAAAGCAACAGAAAATTCTTTGCTGTAACTGAGTTTAAAGCATTAGCTGGAGTTTAGATTTAATTTGATTGGTTTATCTAAATCGGCTAGTGCATCAAACACTCCTCTCTCCCCAGATTAACAAAGCTGCTGTTAAAAGGTGCCCCTGTGCTCCTTCACACAGAGTGGTGGCTCTTTAATACAGGAGGTGCGTTACTGGCCAGATCACCAGGTGAAAACAGAGGGGAAAAAAATGACTAGATGGAAAACCAATGCAGCCATCACGTCTAGTGACTGGTAAGCTGCTATATATTAAATTTTTTGGCTTTGAATTTAATACTGCTTTAGAAAACGTTTCTAAAAGGATAGGAGGTCCATCACCTAAAGGCAATAGCAAAAAAAAAAAACTGGAGTCTCAAAGTGGGTGAGGTTATATGAGCTTGCATTAGAGGTGGTCCTAGCAAGGTTATTTGCCAGTGTCCAATCACCTGAAGGTCGTCCTGTACTGTATTATAGGGATATACAGATTTGTGAGACAAAGGCTTTCAATAGTTAAATATCCTATAGGAATGGAATGGATAATCTATGTCTGTAAACGAAAAACACTTCAATAGAATTTAACAATACACAAAAATGAAAAAAAAAAAGTGGCTAAAATAACATGGATCTTTGTGAACTAACCCAACTGGAACTATACTGGGTCTGTAGTAGCACAGAAATGTACCAAACAGTCCCCAGTTCTCCTCTTACATTTCCATATACTTTTCACTCCTTCAATTACTTTAACTGTTCCAGTAATTTAACTTTAGTATTCTGCAAAATTAAGGGACAAGAACATGACAAGCACTGTTGCCATAGGACTATTTTTTTTTTACATATTATTGCACATTTGAACTGTTTGAAAAAAATAAAAAATATGAACTTATGCCTGTGATTTCAGGCTGATAAAATCAGAAATACGGGGATATGCAGACATTTAGTCCTCATCGGAGCTATCTGAGCTTTCATCTTTGGCTACTTTCCAGTTGGTTCTTCTACTTTTCCTGGTTTCTGTGTCGGAGACTTTTTTCGACTTTGATCTGCTATGACTACTATGTTTCTTGCTAGATTTTTTAGTCCATCTTTCTTTGCGTACCTCTATTTCAGGATCCTCTGTACTGCTCATCTCATCACTTGATGAATCACTGTCCTGTCCGGAGGATGATGGCCTTTTCTTTGCCCTCTTTTTCCGGGTCGTCTTCTTCCTCTTGGACTTCTTTCGCTTTTCCTCCGATTCATCTGAGCTTTCACTTGAAGACTCTGAACTTTCCACCTGCTCTTTCTTTCTTTTCTTCAGTTTTTTGTGTGAACGCTTCTTCTGCTTCTTCTTGTGACCCTTCTTTGAACGTTTACGTTTGCGAGATTCTTGTTCTTTTTGTTTTTTGTGACTTGATTTCTCTTGTCCATTAGCTTTCCTTTTACTTCCTTCTTCCCCTCGATCGCTGAAAGAGGAATAGTGAACAATAAACGTCAGGACACCTCTCAGTGGGGGGCTTGAAGTTAAATTCATTAAATTAATGGAAATAAGGATAAAATTGTTCTTTGTATATAAGAGTTTTCACTTACGGTTAGTTTTAGCATCTACACTATTTAGGCCTAATCAACAGATTTTCTTAACCACTTAAGGACCAAGCCTCTTTTTCAGACTTGGTGTGTACAAGTTAAAAACACTTTTTTTGCTAGAAAATTACTTAGAACCCCCAAAATTATTTAAAAAAAAAACACCCTAGAGAATAAAAGTGCGGTCATTGCAATACTTTTTGTCACACCGTATTTGCGCAGCGATCTTACAAGCACAAGTTTTTGGCACAGTAGTTATCCCAATATTTTTTTTTTATACTGTAAAAGATAATGTTACGCCAAGTAAATTGATACCCAACATGTTGCGCTTCAAAATTGCACCCACTCGTTGAACGGCATCAAACTTACACAAAAAATCTCCATGGGTGACGTTTAAAAAAAAAAAAAAAAAAAAAAATAATCTACAGGTTGCATGTTTTGAGTTCCAGAGGGCTAGAATTATTGCTCCCGCTCCAATGATCGCGGCGATACCTCACATGTGTTGTTTCAACACCAGCTTGTGTAATTTCTCACATGTTTCTATTGGTGGCTGCTCTTTATATATTCTACTGTGTTGCACTGATTTTGTATCACTTGCATGACAAAGAGGTCCTGTGCGACTTCGAAACGTTGCTATCCCTGTGATGTTTTCACTGCAATACATTTTTGGACGTTTTTATACGATCCGCGGTGTGCTGGCGAATATGTTTGTATGTACTGTGATTGGCTGTCACATTATCAGAAGCATGTGCCACCATCTCCCGATCAGGACTAAAGCCTGGGAGTGGTCAGTGACATAAACCTCAGCCTCCATGGAAGCATATGTGTCTATTAATTCCTGCTCTCTTTGCCACCACACATATGTATTATGTGGTTGGCAAGAGGTTAATGCAGAGCAAGGCTGAACAGCCACATCATCAGATCCATTATGCTGTTTACACTGGAAGAGTAGCTTTCTCAGTGTAACCAGTGCAAGCCTTCTGTTCTTACATAGGGACCTATTGATCATATATTTAGCTGAGGACATCTATTGGTGAAGAGGCTGGGAGATTTATCGCTAAGCACAGACACCCAAGGCTGGGTAACAAGCCTCAGGCGCTTTTGATCTCCTATAAGGGATCAATGCAAGCTGGTAAGCGGCAGTGATTGCAGAGGTGGAGGCACTTTTCTATCATACCTTCTCACTTCTTCTTGGGTGTCTTAATCATATGTCACCGTGGATAAATCTATTGAAGTATTTTACATGGACTACCGATTTGGTTTTTATTCGCTAAGGACATTCTTTCGCGTATTGTAGACACTTATGGGGTTACTAACTAAAGGCAAATCCACTTTGCACTATAAGTGCACTTGGAAGTGCAGTCGCTGTAGATCCGAGGGGGACATGCAAGGAAAATAAAAAACAGCATTATAGCTTGCACATGATTGAATGATAAAATCAGCAGAGCTTCCCCTCATTTCAGATCTACCCCTCAGATTTACAGCCACTGCATTTCCATGTGTACTTTCAGTGCAAAGTGGATTTGCCTTTTGTAGATAACCCCCTTAAGCCCCATACACACGGTCAGACTTTTGGCCAACCAACTTCAAAATCTGCAACTTTTCAAATTTGTCTGATCGTGTGTACGCTCCATCAGACCAACTTTTTCAGGTTTCATCCAACAAAAAGTTGGGTCTGCGAACGGACCAACTTTTCGGCAACAAAAGTCTGATGGTGCTTTGTGTGACCGTGTGTACAGCAATCCAACCAACTTTTGTACAAAGTGCAAATACGCATGCTCAGAACCAATGTTAAAATCAACCAACAATAGCAGAAGTTAACCAAAGGGTGGCGGTAAAGAGCAGAAAAGAGCAGAAAAACCACGTGACAATGGGAAAGTTTTAGAAAAGTTTGCAGAAAAGTCTGACTGTGTGTATGCTATGGGTGTGACCGGACAAATCAATTAGGACAAAAATCCAAGGGAAATTTTGTTGGATGTCCTACCGTGTGTATGGGCCTTAAGTGTGTTTTTCACTCTATATTTTTTTTTATGTCACATATTTAAACCAGTTTCATTCATTAGTGCAGCTTAATTTTATTTTGTTTACCTTATTGTATGCATCTTACATGAAGTTGCAGCAGTTGATTTATTACTCCACAGTGTATCACTTATTGTTTTACAGATATCAAAAAGATATATGAATATATTATTGTGCTATTTTTTTGGCTTTTTATTGAGAACAACCGATGAGTCGGTTATCCAAGGAGCGGGACATGTAAACAGTACTCTGCATTTTAGAATACTATTTATTTTTTTTTTTAATCGGAGCCACTAGTAGCCGAGTAAACCAGAAGTTTTACCGAGATACCTATCTAATAACTCAGTAAAACCTCCAGTTTACTCGGCTGCCGATGGCTCCGATTTAAAAATAAAATAAATTGTATTCCAAAATGCAGATTTTGGAGTTTTGAATACTTTTAAGTGCAAGGGAGGGATTTGGGGTCTTATAGACCACAGAGCCCTCCATAAAGAGTACTGTCACAAGGGATGTTTGTGACAGAAAAAACCTTAGTTAGACTTACCGGTAACGGTATTTCTACGAGTCTTTCAGGACAGCACTTGGAGAGAGCGCAGCTCCACCCACTTTCCCAGGAAACACTGCAGTCACTTTAAATTCCGCCCACTTCCACCATGACCTCAGTTGTTAACGAGTACCTCCGGACATGCTGGAATTAGATAAGCAAAACATAGCAACTATACACGTTAGTATTTATACATAGTATTTATACATCGTCCCTTAAAAAAACAAAGGGAGGGTTATCGGTGCTGTCCTGAAAGACTCGTAGAAATACCGTTACCGGTAAGTCTAACTAAGGTTTTCTCACCTCGTCTTTCAGGACAGCACTTGGAGATGATAACCGAGTACTTACTCTAGGGTGGGACCACCGCTTGCAGGACCTTCCTGCCAAACGATTGCTCCGCTGCTGAGAGCAAATCCATTCTGTAGTGGCGAGTGAATGTGGAAAAACTCGTCCACGTGGCTGCCTTGCAGATATGTTCTGGTGAAGCCCCAGCTCGTTCCGCCCAGGATGTTGCCACTGCCCTTGTTGAATGAGCCACCACTCCAGTGGGAGGTTCCATATCCATAGCCTTGTAAGCTTCATGAATAGCCATACGAAGCCACCTGGCCAAGGTGCTCTTAGAGGCTCTATAGCCCTTCCGAGACCCTGAGAACAGCACAAAAAGAGAATTGTCCTTTCTAAATTCGCTAGAAATCTCCAGATAATGTACTAAACATCTTCTAACATCTAGGGTATGAAAATCCTTTTCTTTCGGACCCGATGGAGCTGGACAGAATGTAGGTAGAACTATCTCCTGTGTTCTATGAAATGCTGATGCTACTTTTGGTAAAAAGCCTGGATCTGTCCTTAATACAACCCTATCTGGAAAGATATTCAAAAACGGTTCAGTAATAGATAGTGCTTGGAGCTCACTGACTCTCCTAGCAGAAGTGATTGCTACTAGCAACACCAGTTTCAACGTCCAAAATTTAAGTGAGGCTTCTACTGGAGGTTCAAAGGGTCTTTTTGTCAGACCTCTCAGAACAACCGATAAATCCCATTTGGGAAAAAACTTAAAAGGTACCGGCCTAGCCCTGGCTAAAGCCCTAAAAAACCTAATTATATAAGGATCCAGAGATAACCTCTTCTCTAGAAAAACAGAAAGTGCAGCAACCTGAGATTTTAGGGTGCTGGCTGCCAGACCCTTGTCCATCCCATCCTGCAAAAATTCCAGGACTGAAAAATTATTTAAAGGAAGACTACCCTTGGACTCACACCAAGAATTAAAAACTTTCCAGGTTTTAAAGTAAATGGCCCTGGTGACTTGTTTTCTACTACTAAGTAAAGTGTTAACTAAACGCCTGGATAACCCTTTACCTCTTAGGATTTGTTCCTCAGTAGCCAACCCGCAAGCTTCAGGTGATGTGCGTCTGGATGAATAAGAGGACCCTGGAACAGTAGGTCCCTCCTGACTGGTAGTAGCCAGTGAGCCTCTATCGCTAGGTCCAACAGGCCCGAAAACCAGGGCCTCTTGGGCCAAAATGGGGCAACTAAAATTAGCGTTGTCCTCTCCTCCCGCAGTTTCTTGAGAACCAATGGTATCATCTGAACTGGGGGAAAGGCGTAACACAAACGGAAGGACCAACGCTGGACTAGCGCATCTAGTCCTTCCGCTTGGTCCAACCTGTTGAGGGAGAAAAACCGCGGGACCTTTGCATTGGCTTGAGATGCAAATAAGTCTATCTGGGGAGTTCCCCACCTGTCTACCAACTCCTGAAAGACTTCTTGGTTTAAACTCCATTCGGACTCCAGAACCCTCTTCCTGCTTAAAAAGTCCGCTAGATGGTTCAGGTTGCCCTTCAGGTGTACCGCAGTCAGGGACGCAACATTTTCCTCTGCCCAGTACAGGATTTGTAAAGCTAGGCCCAAAAGACACTTGCTTCTCGTGCCCCCTTGCTTTGAAATATATGCCACTGCTGTGGCATTGTCCGATAGGATTTGGACGTGTTGTCCTTGGACAGACTGGCTGAAGGCCCCTAGCCCCAGAAAAATGGCTCTTAGCTCCCTCCAGTTGGAGGACCTCCTGGAATCCTCCCTGGACCATGACCCCTGGGTCATCTGACCCTCGAGATGGGCGCCCCAACCCCAGGAACTTGCGTCCGTCGTAAGGATCCTTGTTGTGGGGAAGGACCACAACAGACCCAGACTCAGGTTTGCTCGAGTCCTCCACCACCACAACCTCCTTTTTACCTGAGATGGAATCCTGAACTGCTTTTCCAGCGACTCCCCGAAAGACCAGTTTCGTAGGATTGCCTGCTGAAGATCCCTTGCATGGAGGCGGGCCCACTGAACTGCTGGTATAGAAGCGGTGAGCAGACCCAGGGTGGACATTGCTGTCCTGACGGTCACTGGCAGGTTTGTCTGTACTGCTTTTACCGCCCCTTGTATCTTGATTATCTTTTCCTCTGGCAGGAAAATCTTTCCCTGGACCGAGTCTATGGAATAACCCAAAAAAATTATCACCTGAGATGGAACCAAGTTCGATTTTTTTAGATTTAGAACCCAGCCCAGATCCTCTAGATGGGTCTGAGTCCTCTTCAGGTCTCTGAACAACTGATCCTCTGATTTGGCAAACAGAAGGAGATCGTCCAGATATGGGACAAGAGACACCCCCTCCAGTCTGAGAGGTGCTATTGCCTCCGCCACGACCTTCGTGAAAACCCTGGGGGAGGAGGAGAGGCCGAAGGGAAGTGCTCTGAACTGAAAGTGCTTCACCCCCTTCTCTGTTCTTAACGCTAGGCGTAGATAGCGTTGTGATGAGGCTCTTATCGGGATATGCAGATATGCATCCCTCAGATCTATTGAGGCCAGAAAGCATCCTGCTGGAAGCAGCTTCCTCACCGAATAGATGGAGTCCATCCGGAATTTTTTGTACCGAATGGACCTGTTTAGAATCTTTAAGTTCAGGATCAATCTGAACCTTCCTGACGACTTCCTCACTAAAAACACGTGGGAGTAACACCCTAGACCTTCCTCTTGCTGCGGTACAGGAGTGATCACCTTTTGTTGAAGGAACTCCTCTATCAAGGACATCATTGCCAGAGCTTTTTCCCTGTCCCGGGACAACTCGGTTATGTAGAAACGAGACGGTGGATTCTCCGAAAATTCCAGTGCGTATCCCTCCGAGATAACTTTCAGGACAAACGCACTGGACGTTGCCTCTTTCCACTGAGGAAGAAACAACCGAAGACGTCCTCCCACCGCCGGGAGGATGTCATTGTGATTTTGCGGGTTGGCTGGGGGAACGAAATAGTACCCCAGGCTTCCCTCGTCCCCTTTGGGGCTGCCAGGACTTTCCCCCTCTTTGTGTCTGTTTCGAACTTTGGGGCTGTCCAAAAGAACGAAAATTCTTTTTGTTTTGTGGAACTACTTTCTTCACTGGCAAAGCTTTTTTCCTGTCCGCTGTCCTCTCTAGAACTGCCTCTAGACCAGAACCAAAAACCAGGTCACCCTCAAAAGGTAGGCCACACAGCTTAATCTTTGAAGCTGCATCCCCTGACCAAGTTTTAACCCATAAGGCTCTCCTGGCCGAATTAATTAGGGCCGAGGAACGAGCCGACATCCTTACCGACTCTGCTGATGCATCTGCAATGTAACTCACAGCGTTCCCCAGAACCGGAAGAGAGTCAAGTAGTTCTCTGCGAGAAGTCCCTGCCTCAATATGGGCTTTAAGCTTGTCCAGCCAATGCTCCAGGTTCCTGGCTACTACCGTAGACGCCATAGCAGGTTTGAGGTTGGCTAGTGTTGAATCCCAAGCTTTCTTCAAAAGCGTCTCAGCCCTTTTGTCCATGGTATCCTTCAAGGTACCCATGTCCTCAAAGGCCAAGTCTGTGTTCCGTGAGACTTTAGAAAAGGCTGCATCAAGTTTGGGTTTTTTATTCCAGACTTGTGCTTCGTCCTCCTCAAAAGGAAATCTCCTTTTTAAAGATTTAGAAAAGAAGGGGGCCCTCTCAGGTTCCCTCCATTCCCTTTTAATAGCATCAGACAACACTTTGTGTACTGGGAAGGTTCTGTGCTTAATCTCATCTAAGCCCTGGTACATCTTGTCGTGTAACGACAACTGGGTCTTATCCTCCTTAATATTAAGGGTAGCATGAATCTGTTTCAGGAGATCATCTACCTCCTCTAATGACAATTTGTAGCGAGATGAGGATGCATCTTTCTCCTCATCCTCCTCTGCCTCAGACCCTGACACCACACTCCTAGGCTCCTCGTCCTCAGACTCACTAACTACCCCCCCTTGGGTACTAGTGGAGGCTCTAGGGGCTGACTGAAAGATCGGACGCTTGTCTAGGTAGGAACGGAAAGATTGAAATGTTTCCTGTAGTTCCTTCCTGAAGGAGGAAATTATCTCCTTGGGCTGTTCAGAGGGTGTACTAACAGAGGCTTCCTCTGTAATTACTGCAGCAATGCAAGCTTTGCATAAGGGTTTAACCCATGAACCCCTGAGGGACGTTTTGCAAATAGCACACTTCTTCTTAGGTGGGGGCAATGCAACATTAAGTTTTTCTTTGCATTTCTGAAAAACACAATAAACAAACAACCCAATGCTTAACTTTTTGTGTATCAGACAACAACCCCATTGACACCAACAGCAGTGAACAAAACAGACAAAATCCCACCACCGCTGTGTAAAACATGAAAGCATTACTCCCAAAGACATAACTAGGGAAAGAAATGCTGCAGGCTCCCCTCCCCCTAGAGGGGCAACAGGAGGGACACATATAGATCCCAGGCAACGTGGAAACCGCCGTCTCCTACCTGGGCCGGGCTGGTGCTTGTGGCTCCTGCTCCCGCCACCACTGCTGATTCCTCTTCTGGCTCCATTCTCCTTCAGAGTGCAGCAGCCGTCCGATCGTATTTTAAAACTCCCGGCAAACTCGTCGCCACGAGGCCCGGAAATGCACCGCCAAGGCCGCCTCCCCTCCTGCGCTCCAGCAGCTGGAACCGGAAGCTGCCGCGCGCCGCCGAAAGCTCTTCCCCCCCGGAAATGACGTCGCCCGCCACCCGGAACGGAACCTCGTGAACCCGGAAGAGGCACCTGACCTCTTCCCTCAGCCCACGCTGTCCGCCTATGGAGGAAGAAAAAACCCTCAGCGGCCTCTGCCCTCGCCGGACTCGAAGAGGGGAAAGCACCGAAGAACCCCCCACCCGTCAGGGGGGGTGCTGGGTCTGCCTGTGAGTATTAAATAACCGCCGCCGGTATGCCCAAGCCACCTCCACCTGGAGAGAGTACAGCACACCCCTGGTTCCCTGCAGCGCTTCCACCATGGCCGGAGGAAACACAACAACTGAGGTCATGGTGGAAGTGGGCGGAATTTAAAGTGACTGCAGTGTTTCCTGGGAAAGTGGGTGGAGCTGCGCTCTCTCCAAGTGCTGTCCTGAAAGACGAGGTGAGAAAAAGTCTGAATAAAAAAGTTCAATAATTTATATAATTTTTTTTTTTAGAGTCCCGTCCCTTCGTGCTTGCAGAAGCGAACGCGTACATAAGTTGTGTCCGCAAATGTAAACAGTGTTCAAACCACACATGTGAGGTATCGCCGCAAGAGCAATAATTCCAGCACATTCCATCTCCTCTGTATCTCTAAACTGGTAATCTGTAGAACATTTTAAAGCGTATGGAAATTTTTAACCACTTAAAAGGACCGAGTCTCTTTATCGTATTATTACGGAAAACAGAATAGGGCAAAGAGGAGGAGGACTGGCGGTGATCCATAAGATTCATCTGGCGATCACAAAACCAGTCTTTTAAAACCCTCTTCCATTCATGGAAACCCTTACTCTACAACTGCAAGCAAACTCCCAGGAGACCGTCCGGATTCTACTCTGCTATAGGCCACCTGGCCCAAAATCGCAGCTTCTTCCATTATTGACGGACTTTATCTCCACCTATACCCTTAACAGCAAACACCTTTTGCTGCTCGGGGACTTCAACCTCTGGGCCAACTCCTCACAAGACCCCGTGGCCGATGCCTGCATTGACCACCTGGAAGGTCTAGCGCTACAACAACTAGTATGTGGGCCCACACATGCTTCAGGTCACACACTTGATCTCATTTTCAGACAAAATCTGGAAATAAAAATCTTGTAAAATGAACTGTTGCCATGGTCAGATCACCATGCCATCAAATTCATTCTTTCCAACTTCCCCCCCTTAACAAAAACATCAAATCCAGTGACTACACACTGGACTAGATGTCAGAAGAAGCTCCACTCGGAATTCTTCAAAGCCGCGTTAAGGAAAAAAATAAAAACAATTCAGCCGCATCAATCGGCTGAAGAAACACTGGATTCCATTAACACAGCCCTATTACAGTCAGCCGACTTAATAGCGCCGAAACGTAAAACCAACATCCGGAAAAAAAACTCCAGCTGGTTCAACAACCAACTGGCGTTACTGAAGCAAGAGCGCAGAAGGGCGGAAGCCGCCTGGAAGAGAAGCCCATTAGATGAGAACCTCTCTATCTACAAGGCAATAACTAAGAAATATCACATAGAAACCTTCAAGGCCAAGAAAAAATATTTTTCTGAGGCCATCAACAGCGCCCTGAATCGCCCCCACGAACTCTTCAAAGCTGGTCACTGCGACCATGAATCCAGGATGTCTTGAAGCCCCTAATTCGGACTCACAAGAATTTTGCAATGAATTATCGGATTACTTCATTAATAAAATCGAGGGAATCCGGCAAAGCATTCAGCAGAACAATTCCCCCCGTAGCCCCCCCCCTGTAATAATTTACACAACACCTGTAGTAATTCACCCCAACCAGGTAAGTTCACGCTGGAACCTATCACTATCCAAGCCACAAAACATATCATCGGTACTCTGCGTAACAGCAGTGCGCCAAATGATATCATCCCCACTAAGCTGCTGAAGGAATGCGCCGACATCCTGGCACCTCCTATCACACAGCTTATTAACCAATCTTTCATGGAGGGCATAGGGCCCTCCCAGTTGAAGGAGGGTATAATTAGACCCATCTTGAAGAAATCTACCCTGGACCCCAAGGATCCACTCCACCGCCGCCCTATAACAAGCTTAAACACTTTTTCCAAGATTATGGAGAAAGTAGTGGTACAACAGCATCTAGACACCCACAACCTACTCGACCCATTTCAATCAGGTTTCCGCCCTGGACACGGGACGGAAACAGCAGTGCTCAAGATATGGGACGACGCTCTCGAGGCCGCAGACGAAGGAGAATCTTGAGTGCAGCTTTCGACACAGTAGACCATAAGCTTTTATTGACCCGGCTAGCTGAAGTAGCCAGAGTCGCAGAAGGCGATTTATCTTGGTTCTCCTCTTTTTTGGAAAACAGATCGCAAATAGTGAAGTTAGGACCTTTCTTGTCGGAAAAACGCACAGTATCATACGGAGTCCCTCAGGGATCCCCGCTGTCGCCGGTGTTATTCAACATTTATCTCCGTCCGCTTTTTGAGATCATCAGCAGTCAAAAACTGCTCTATCACTCATACGCAGACGGCACGCAACTGTATTTCCGCATTTGCAATAAAAAGGATCACCACCTCAATCTAGAGACATGCCTCTCTTTGATAGAGGACTGGATGACAAAGAGTTATCTAAAACTCAACGGAGCGAAAACAGAACTCCTTCTGTGTCACGCCAAACGTAAGAATCTACCTGCAACAACTTGGACACCCCCGCCTATTCTGGGCAAAATCATCACCCCTAGCGCCAAAGTCAAAAGCCTCGGGGTCATTTTCGACTCCTACATGACAATGGACGCACAAATAGGGTCAGTAGTCAGCGGATCTCACCATCTGCTGTGCCTACTACGCAGGCTTATCCCTTTTATCCCCAAAGAATACATAGCGGTCGTGGTGGGAGCAATTGTTAACTCCAGATTGAACTATGCAAATGCCCTTTACCTCGGACTCCCAAAGTACCAAATCGCTCGTCTACAAGTCGTTCAAAATACGGCCGCTAGACTTGTGACTGGGAAAAAACCCTGGGAATCAATCTCACCCTCACTGAGATCCCTTCACTGGTTACCAGTAAAAGACAGAATCACTTTTAAAGCACTCTGTCTAACGCATAGATGTATCCATGGGAATGCACCCCATTATCTACGCGAAAAAATAAAAGCCCATAACCCCAAACGCGTGCTGCGATCCACTGATCAAAATCTCCTGCAGATACCGAAAGCCGGATACAAATCCAAAAGAAATAGAAGATTCGCGGTCCAAGGTCCCAGACTATGGAACGCTTTGCCAACCAGTATTCGGTTGGAGGAGAACTACTTAGCATTCAGGAGAAAGATCAAGACTCATCTCTTTTGATACCAAAGGAGACAGGAACAACAAGCGCCCAGAGGCGATTCAGTTTGCATGTGCTGCGCTATACAAGTTTTCATTCATTCATTCATTCATTTCTGAGATTTGATGTTTATAAGGTAAAACATTTTTTTTTGCTAGAAAATTACTTAGAACCCCCAAACATGTAAAAAGAAAATCTGACTCTTCAGACCAGGCCAATTTCTTTCATTTTGTGTGTGTGTATACACACACACACACACACACACACAAAATGAAAGAAAGTGGCCTGGTCTGAAGAGTCAGATTTTCTTTTTACATCATATGGCTAGCCTGGTGCATGCGCCACTCACCTGGGAAAGAGATGGCACCAGGATGAACTATGGGAAGAAGGCAAGCCAGCAGGCAGTGAGATGTTTAAGAGCCAGTTCACACCAGACGCAGTTCCGTTTAGTTCCATGTGCTTTTGCATGCACAGTGTTTTCCATGTATTCCAATAGCTCCAGTTTACACCATGCAG
The DNA here is from genome assembly GCA_029574335.1 of Rana kukunoris. Lineage (NCBI taxonomy): Eukaryota > Metazoa > Chordata > Amphibia > Anura > Ranidae > Rana > Rana kukunoris. The sequence continues at coordinate 65,516,498 of CM056058.1, read as the reverse complement.
TCAGTTTTCGGGCAGTTTCTGCACTGGAAACTGACTGCATAGTGTGAACTAGAGCCATTGGAATACATTGAAAACGCTGGGCATGCATTTTTAGTGCAGAAAAAATGCACACGAAACTGTACAGAACTGCGTCTGGTGTGAACTGGCCCTTAGGCAACATTCTGCTGGGAAACATTTAATCCTGCCATTCATCTGGAAGTTACTCTGGAGTCCATGCCTCAATGAGTCAGGGCTGTTTGGCAACAAAAGTGGGACCTACTCAATATTAGCAGCGTGATCATAATGTTATGGCTGATCAGTGTATTAAAAAAACAAAAAACACTGAATACCCCCATCAAAGTAAAATATACAAAAAGTATTCCAGTCATACATTTTTATACATACCTTTCTGTGTCAAATTCTTCAGGGTATAGTTCTTTATACCCACTATGTCCCCATCTGAAAAGAACAAGGAAATTATAAGCCTGCAATTTGCCAATTGAAAAATAAAGAATTAAAAAGTAGGCCCATATCAGGTAGGGGGAGATAAAATGTACAGGCTCAAGGTTTTTTTTTTCCCCTCACTTCAAATTTTGATCACTTTAAGGACCCGCTTGCTACACATCTTTTCTATCCAGGCCATTTTTCAGGGCTGTGATACTTTAACTGACAATTAAATCAGTCGAGAATTAATTTGGCAGAGTGGAGGAGAAGGAGAAGCTGGAAGAACATTTCAGATTTAATTATGTTAGTTGGCAACAGGTCAGTAACATGACTGGGTATAATAAAAAAAAAAAAAAGGGGAGGGGGTGGGTTTGTTGGCATTTTATGGTTTAATGTTTTCATTAAGGTTTCGTCAAAAAGAAGAGAGGAAAATATGTGTCGTACATCAATACATTGCAAATGACAGAATGGGGGATACAAGCAGAATTGAATAGATTAATAGAGGGTGAAGGGCATTGTCTTCCACCTTGGACACCCCATCTGGAAACACACTGTCTTGAGGGGGAGACAACCAACCAGCCCTTATGTTTCATTGTTTTCACTAAAACTTGGGGGGGCATTTTAGATTGTCAATGACACAGATTTTAGTAAATATAAAAACTGCTACAGTGCCATAAGAGTATTCATACCCCCTTCCACATTTTGTCATGTTACACTTACAACAAAAAAAAAGTAAAATGTATTTTATGTGATAGACCAACACAAAGTGGCACATAAAATTGTGAAGTGGAAGGAAAATGAGAAAAGATTTTCAATGTTGTTTTTAAAGCGGTTGTATACCGCAAACATTTAATTAATAAAAAAAAAAGAACACACACTGCAAAACCTTCTTCTACATGGTTGCCGTGTCCCCCACATCGCTTCTTGAAAACTGTAAACAGGACTTCTTATGGCTTTCTTTCAACAATGGCTTTCTTCTTGCCCCTCTTCCCATTAAGTGCAGAATTGTAGAGCGCACGACTAATATTTGTCCTGTGGACAGATTCTCTCATCTGAGCTGTGGATCTCTGCAGCTCCTCCAGAGTTACCATGGGCCTTTTGGCCGATTCTCTAATTAATGCCCCCTTTGCCCAGCCTGTCAGTTTAGGTGGACGGCCATGTCTTGGTAGGTTTGCATTTGTGCTAGAGGTCGACCGATATGGGTTTTTCTCTGGCCGATGCCGATATTTGGAAATCGGGGCGGCCGATGGTCGATATGTGTTGCCGATTTTTGCGCCGATATTTTAGGCCGATTTTTTTTTTCTCCTCAACTCAAAAAACCTAGGGTGGAGAGGTGGGCAGGAGATAATTGTTTAGGGTGGAGAGGTGGGGTGTCAGTGCCCACCACCAGTGCCACCTCATCAATGCCCACCAGTGTCCACCACCAGTGCCACCTCATCAATGCCCACCAGTACAGCCCATCAGTGTCCACCACCAGTGCCACCTCATCAATGCCCACCAGTGCAGCCCATCAGTGTCCACCACCAGTGCCACCTCATCAATGCCCACCAGTGCAATCACCTCAGTGATCCACCCCTGTGCCATCCACCCCTGTGCCAACCACCCCTGTCTGCAACCTCCAATCGGCGGCCGCCGCTGCAGACATTCTACACTGTAAAAAAAAAAAAAAAAAAAAAAAAAAGTCCCCTGATGTGCTGCGCGCCCGGCCTCTGCCTACAAACCCCAGAATGCAGAGCGGGCCAGTAACATTCTGGGGTTTGTAGGCAGAAGCCGGGCACGCTGCACGTCAGGGGATGTTTTTCTTTACAGTGTAGAATGTCGGCAGCCGCCGATTGGCTGTTACAGGCGTCAGTAGATAGCAGCGAGCGGGCCCCTCCTCTCTGTATACACCCACAGACGAGGAGGGGCCCGCTCGCTGCTATCTACTGACGCCTGTAACAGCCAATCGGCGGCCGCCGCCGACAACGCTGGGTGTACTAAGATGTCCGCGGCTCCGGAGCTAGGCCGAAGCCGCGGCCTTTCCTGATGCTGTGACCGTGGCGGCAATCCGCGGATTGCCGCTGAAGTCACAGCATCAGGAAAGGCCGCGGCCTCGGCCTAGCTCCGGAGCCGTGGCAGCGCTAGCGGCATGTAGAAATATCGGCCTAATTTGGAGAAAAATCGGCCGATGCCGATTTCTCCAAAACGGCCAAATATCGGCCGATATATCGGCCTGCCGATATATCGGTCGGCCTCTAATTTGTGCCATACTCTTTCCATTTTCGAATGATGGATTGAACAGTGCTCCATGAGATGATCAAAGCTTGGGATATTTTTCATAACCTGGCCCCGCTTTAAACGTCCCTGCAACTTTATTTGTGACCTGGGAAAGGTTTGTGAAAGGTTCTCTATCATATCTCTGAGGGCTTCACAGAACAGGTGTATATATACACAGATATTAAATTACACACAGGTGGACTCTATTTACATGACTTCTGAAGGCAATTGATCCCACTAGATTTAAGTTAGGGGTGTCAGAGTAAAGGGCGCTGAATACAAATGCACACCACACTTATTCGTTATTAATTTGTAAAAAAAAAATCATTGATCATTTTCCTTCTACTTCACAATTATGTGCCACTTTGTGTTGGTCTATCACATAAAATACAATTATGATTTTGGTTGCAACATGACAAAATGTGGAAAATTTCAATTAGTGTAAATACCATTTCTCATCATCTTATGACTTCTATCTGTGTCTGGCCAAGCACTGATTAAAGCTTCAAAATGAAGAAAGAAAAAACCGCCACTCCAGATGAGTGCAATGAGCAATCAATGTTCTCCTCAGAGACCGTGGGTGCTGGCAATGCACAAGGCAGAAATCAAGGGAAGAAATATATGGCAGCCGCACACCAAAATCAACCTTAGAAGGTAGCCTTTATTGGTGCAAAAGGATAAAAGCACTACAAATCACAGCACAGCAAGCAGTGGGATATAAAAAGCTGACACATTTCGCACAGAGGTCTAGTGCTTAGTCATAGCTATGGCTTGTAGGAGGAGTTTTCTGACCCTCTTATGAGGCTGCATGACCCCTGACCATCTGTCTGGACAGTGCCAGTTGGTCCTGTGCTGATCACATGCACCCCTCAACTTCCAAGCAATACACACAAAATTGAGCATATGTAGAGTGCCTCCAAAGCTCTGTACTGTAGGGAGATGGATTGAAGACAGTAAAAGAAGACAGGATCAAAAAGCCTTTACACACAATGCACAGGATTAACGACTTATGTTCTACATTGAGTATAACAAGCATGCTTTACTGCATATCCAGACTGATTTTACTGTTGTGTGTTTAGTAACACTTTAATGGGTCCCAAACACAATATCTGTCCTTCCAGGATTTTGTCCTAGAGTGACCAGCCTCACAAGTGACCTTGATGTGATAACATAAGCGTCATTAGACCTAAATGAGATTACATATATATACCGTATTTAAATCGGTGTATACGCGCACTTTTTTCCCCTTAAAAGAAGGGGTGGGTGCGCGATATACGCCGATACCCACTTCCCACGCTCAGTTTGAACTGAGCCGCTGACATATACCGAGTGCAGTACACTCGGGTACATTCGGCCAGGCTCGGCTTCGCTCGTGCTCACGCATAAACGTCACAGAGCGTGAGCGAAGCCGAGCCTGCCCGAATGTACCCAAGTGTACTGCTGCACTCGGTATATGTCGGCGGAGGCGTTAAAACTGAGCGCGGGAAGTGGGGATTCGACTTGAGACAGCGCTGGAGAAGCCGGAAGGACACCACTGAAGCCAAAGACGGACGCCGGACCGGACAAGGCCGCCGATGGACGCCGCGCAAGACACCAAAACTGCAAAGTACTAAAATGTTTTTTTTTTTACAGGAATTTCGGGTCCACATTAGGGGTTGGCGCTATATGACGGAGCGCGCAATACCCCGATAAATACGGTATATATGGGGTTTTTTTGTGTGTATATCTCCTGCTGTTTTGCCCACTTGGGGATACTGCCTGATACTTTGGAGAAATACTACAAAATTAAGTGAATACTGAGCCCCCTTTTCTATGTACTCACAACAGAGTGTATGGTGTTTGAATTTGCTTTCACTGGACTTTTAGTACTGGGATTATATGTTTTCATCACTCTAGGTTTAGTGATTCATCTGTCAGTGTTGTAGTGCTTGGATTATGGAATATATAGAGGTTTACAGCAATATATAGTGTATGAATTTTATATAATTTATCACAAAATTGTTTTTTATACAGTGATCCGGATTATAGAACTATATATGAATAGTACTTTTTTTTCAATTTTTGTATTACAGTGGCACTGGTATTGTGGCATCACAGATCATTTTCGATATCTCTTTAGATTAATAGGAGTAGCGCTACACATTTAACCAATTAACCCAATACGTTTTTAGGTTAGCATACACGTATTTGTATCATAATAGTGTTTTTAAACAACCCCCCCCCCCCCATTTTTTGTTTTCAAACCCTTCCCTGACCTGGATTGGTGGACCCTGAAATGCACTCAGCCCCCCACACCTGTATGCACTCAGCCCCCCCCATACCTGTATGCACTCAGCCCCCCCCATACCTGTATGCACTCAGCCCCCCTTATTCACCTGTAGACACCCAGCTGACCACCCTACACACCTGTAGACACTAAGTTGGCCCCCCTACACAGCTGTAGACACCCAGTTGGCCCCCCTACACAGCTGTAGACACCCAGTTGGCCCCCCTACACAGCTGTAGACACCCAGTTGGCCCCCCTACACAGCTGTAGACATTCAGCTGCCCCCCCAAACCTGTACACACTCATCCCCCTTCATACCTGTACAAACTCAGCCCCCTCACACATCTGTAGACGCTCAGCTGCCCCCCCCCCCCCACACACACATCTGTAAACACACACAGCTCTGCCCCCTGAACACAAACAGCCTCCTACGGATGGCGCTACTAGTGGCGGGTTTGTGTGGATATACAGGTGAAACTCGAAAAATTTGAATATCATGCAAAAGTTCATTTATTTCACTAATGCAACTTAAAAGTTGAAACTAATATATGAGATAGACTCATTACATGCAAAGCAAGATAGTTCAAGCCATGATTTGTCATTATTGTGACGATTATGGCTTACAGCTCATGGAAACCCCAAATCCACAATCTCAGAAAATTAGATTACATGCAATCAATAAAACAAGGATTGTACATAGAACAATATCGTACCTCTGAAAAGTATAAGCATGCATATGTACTCAGTACTTGGTTTGGGCCCCTTTTGCAGCAATTCCTGCCTCAATGTGGCGTGGCATGGAAGCCATCAGCCTGTGGCACTGCTGAGGTGTTATGGAAGACCAGGATGCTTCAATAGCGGCCTTCAGCTCTTCTGCATTGTTCGGTCTCATGTCTCATCTTTCTCCTGGCAATGCCCCATAGATTCTCTATGGGGTTCAGGTCAGGCAAGTTTGCTGGCGAATCAAACACAGTAATCACATGGTCATTGAACCAGGTTTTGGTGCTTTTGGCAGTGGGCAGGTGCCAAGTCCTGCTGGAAAATGAAGTCAGCATCCCCAAAGAGCTCATCTAGGGAAGGAAGCATGAAGTGCTTCAAAATCTCCTGGTAGACGGCTGCGGTGACCCTGGACTTAATGAAGCAAAGTGGACCAACACCAGCAGATGACATGGCTCCCCAAATCAACACAGACTGTGGAAACTTTACAGTGGACTTCAAAAATCTTGCAGTGTGTGCCTCTCCATTCTTCTTCCTCCATACTCTAGTCCTTTTTTTACCAAATGAGATGGAAAATTTGCTCTCATCAGAAAAGAGGACTTTGGACCACTGAGCAATAGACCAGGTCTGTTTTTCTTTAGCCCAGGTAAGACGCTTCTGACGTTGTTTGTTGTTCAGGAGTGGCTTGAGAAGAGGAATATGACATTTGAAGCCCATGTCCAGGACCCGTCTGTGTGTGGTGCTCTTGATGCACTGACTCTGCCTCAGTCCATTCCTTGTGAAAGTCCCCAACACTTTTCAATAACCTTTTCCTGACAATCCTCTCCAGGCTGCGGTCATTCTCACTGCTTGTGCACCTTTTTCTTCCACACTTTTCCCTTCCACATAACTTTCTATTGTTGTACTTAGATACAGCACTTTGTGAACATCCAACTTCTTTTGCAATTACCTTTTGAGGCTTTCCCTCCTTATGGAGAGGGTCAATGATGGTTTTCTGCACAACTGTCAGGTCATCAGTCTTTCCCATGATTGTGATTCCTACTGAACCAGACTCAGAGACAATTTAAAGGCTCAGAGACCCTTTGCAGGTGTTATGGCTAAATTAGCTGATTAGAGTGGGACACTTTGAGCCTAGAGTATTGCACCTTTTCACAATATTCAAATTTTCTGAGATTTTGGATTTTCATGAGCTGTAAGCCATAATCCTCACAATTATGACTAATCACAGCTTGAACTATCTTGCTTTGCATGCAATGAGTCTATCTCATATATCATGTTCACCTTTTAAGTTGCATTAGTGAAATAAATGAACTTTTGCACGATATTCAAATTTTTTGAGTTTCACCTGTACTGATGGCGGTACTAGTGGCAGGTCTGTGTGGATATACTGATGGCGGTACTAGTGGCGGGCCTGTGTGGATATACCGATGGCGGTACTAGTGGCGGGTCTGTGTGGATATACCGATGGCGGTACTAGTGGCGGTTCTGTGTGGATATACCGATGGCGGTACTAGTGGCGGGCCTGTGTGGATATACCGATGGCGGTACTAGTGGCGGGTCTGTGTGGATATACCGATGGCGGTACTAGTGGCGGGTCTGTGTGGATATACCGATGGCGGGACTAGTGGCGGGCCTGTGTGGATATACTGATGGCGGTACTAGTGGCGGGCCTGTGTAGATATACTGATGGCGGTACTAGTGGCGGGCCTGTGTAGATATACTGATGGCGGTACTAGTGGCGGGCCTGTGTAGATATACCAATGGCGGTACTAGTGGCGGGCCTGTGTGGATATACCAATGACGGTACTAGTGGCGGGCCTGTGTGGATATACCAATGGCGGGCTTGTGTGGATATACCGATGGCGGTACTAGTGGCGGGCCTGTGTGGATATACCGATGGCGGTACTAGTGGCGGGCCTGTGTGGATATACCGATGGCGGTACTAGTGGCGGGCCTGTGTGGATATACCGATGGCGGTACTAGTGGCGGGCCTGTGTGGATATACCAATGGCGGTACTAGTGGCAGGCCTGTGTGGATATACCAATGGCGGTACTAGTGGCGGGCCTGTGTTGATATACCAATGGCGGGCTTGTGTGGATATACCAATGGCGGTACTAGTGGCGGGCCTGTGTGGATATACCAATGGCGGTACTAGTTGCGGGCCTGTGTGGATAAAACAATGGCGGGCTTGTGTGGATATACCGATGGCGGTACTAGTCATTCTGCTAGAAAAAAGAAAGAAGAACCCCTGTTTATTTTGCCAGTAGCCCTAGAAAAGCAGAGAGTTGTGAAATATTGAATTACCACTAACTGAATAGTGAAAACTGTACAGACAGCATATGCTTCCAGAAGTTTACTTTCCCCACCGGTTCAACAGCACACTCAACAACAGGTATAGCGGTCTCATAGAAATATCCCCCCCTCCCCCTCCCAAAGATTCATGAGATTTGCAAAGCAGCAAATTGGGGATAGGCAAACACCTTTATCCAACACCCTTCCCTCCCCGTTTGTTTTGCTAGTCATATCCCATGCGTATGTTGACATGAGGAGGCCAGCTATATAAAAAAATAAGAGGACATTCTCCATATATACACAAATAGAAAAATGGAGGCAAAATACAGAAACACGTGTGATATTTAACTTTACTTTTATGATTTTTAATGTCAGCCCCCCCTCGCGTGTCCTATCATGGATCCAGAAGGGAAGTACAGTGTTTTCAACCTTTTATGGGCTAGTAAAGGAAAGTCCTGAGATATTAGAAGGCAGAGGTAACCTATCAGTATGCCGACATAGGGAAAGACCAAAAAAGGACAATTACAGAAAGTATCTTCTTATCACAATTTTGTATATTATGTTTAGTATTAAATTAAAATATGATGAGACAAGGGACTACATACACAAATTCTTCCAGAGCAAAATGTCCTACCTGTCAGGAATGCCAGCCTCACATTCAGAATACTTCTTGTTCAAGGCTCGTACACTCAGAGCATCTGGTCTTAGAGTAACTGCTGCTGCAGCTCCACCTTTCACAGGCTCCCGATTCCCCTCGGCATCAAACCCATCTGATCTCATACGACTTCTAACAAAAAACAGCACATGAAAGATTACCAACTGGAACATTTTTGGCTGAAATCCATTTCATATTATTATTTTATTGTTTTAAGTGTATATACATCAATGCCCTGTATTCCATTTTTTCACTATTAAAAATAACCTTTGTTTAAAAAACAAACATATGCTGCCACCCATAACAAAGAGAAAACATACAGCAGATGATATGTAGAGATGCACCAAAACAAAACCGTAAATTCAGGATGCACTTCGGCTGAAACCGAAAATGACAGTTTAGAAAGAAATTATATACTGTATATATTGGAGTATAAGCAGACCCGAGGTACCTAATTTTACCCCCCAAAAAAAGTATAAGCCGAAGGTGAGAATGCAGCAGCCACTGTACAAGGAAAAGAGGGTCAATAGTCCATTTGCACGCCTCACTATGCCCATTGCAACCTCACTGTGCACATTGCAACGTACCTGAAATCGAGAGGCTGCGGGCGTCCAATCAATGTGTAAAACTTGCGGTCTCCTCCTGGTCCCTTCCGTGATAGGCGGAACTTTTTCAGCTGAGAAACGCCCATCACAAACGTTCTTTCATCGTCACCCATCCCAGCAGACACTGTGTTCAGTGTTCCGCCAATCACAGAAGTCCGAGGGTGAAAAGGCGTCCGTGATTGGCGGAACACTGTCTGCTGAGATGGGCGAGGATGAGAGAATGTTCGTGATAGGCGGAACTCTGTCTGCTAAGAAACGCCTATCACCGAAGGGACAAGAGGAGACCGCAAGTTTTAAATGATAAATGCCCGCAGTTTCTCAATATTTACAGGTACACCGAGTATAAGCCGAGGGGGGCTGAAAATCTTGGCTTTTACTCAAGTATATACGGTATATCATTTATTACACACACATCATTTATAAATATAATTGTATTTTATTTGACCTTTAAAAAATATCATGAATTTAAATGAATTTGAATTTATTGTCGGACATTATCGGCACCTTTAGTGCAAGAAGAGACCAAGAAAAATGCATCCCTTTAAATTCTATGTATGTCTTCAAGCTGGTCCACTGCACTTCCGTTGTGGTGTTAAAAATCTTGCTTGGTCAGGAAAAAAAAAAAAAAAACACTGCACCAAAAACGCTCCTTATTAAAATGCATTGAAAAACGCAGCAAGAAAGCATCAATAACACACTCGGGGTTACGTTTTTGGTCACATGACCTATGGAAGAACACAGTAAAATTGTGTGCAATTTCGGCGCCATTTTTGCCAAGAACATTTTTTTTAGGCGATCCGTTTCGGTCGCCAAAAATTCGAATTTATAAGCAGGCAAAAACAATAAATAAAAGATGTTCACAATTTAGACATTTTCTCTGACGAAAACTTAGGATGCCATTGCGTCCCAAGCACAGTAGGCAGAGTCACTCTTTTCATTCATTTGTGTAAGAAGCGATTGTGAACAAATTATCTTCTAAAAACAACCCATTCAGTTTTAAATAGAACCGAAAAAAGCAAAACATTTTTACTTAGCTATAAATTAAACCACCAATATAAATACCTCTGTTCCCCCTTTTTTATAAGTGATCACAAACCCTTTGTTCTCAGCTGCATAATAGCTGGGGGGGGGGGGGGGGAGAAGCAGCAGCACACTGATATTCCCAGTGAATGGCTGTGCAGCAGGGGCGTGTCAGGACAAGTCTGATCATTGGAGGAGATCACACCGAGTTTCCAGCATAGGTGTGCTCTCCTGCTTAGTGTGGTCAGTTTTTAACAGGAAAGCAGAGGAACTGGCAGGAACACCAGGGTATTTCACACAAAAGAAGCAATACACAGAACAGGATAGTTTCTCATGCAAGTACGGTACAGCAGGCACATATCAGAAATATGAAGTGTTGGAGCAACAAACACTTAACTACTGAGCTCTTTAAACCTGGCACCTAAGAGCCAGTTCACACTGGGGCGGCACGACTTTGAGGGTGACTCGGCAAGGCAATCTCAAGACGACTTCAGAGGCGACTTGCAAAATGACTTCTGTATTGAAGTCAATGCAAGTCGCCCCCATAAGTGGTAAAATAACCTTTTTCGAAGTCGTAGCGACTTGAGTCGAACGGTTCCATTGAACAGAACAGAACGTGACTTGTCAGACGGCTGAGTCGTCCCTGTGTGAACCGGCTCTAAGGCTGCGTACACACGATCAAATTTATCTGCTGGAAACGGTCGGCCCGACCGTCCCAGCAGACAGATTCGATCGCGTGTACGAGCGAGCCGACGGATTTGGCCAGCCGACAGATTTGAAAGCATGTTTTCAAATCTGTCGGCTGAGAACCCGTCGGCCCGATATGTCTGCTGGTTAGTACGCTAACCAGCAGACATATCTTCTCGCACATGCGTCGAATGGATTCGACGCATGCGCGGAAGTAATTCACTTCCTGGTGCGGTGACGTGGCGGCGTCAACGGCACCGACACGTCAGCACGCCATCTGCCGGCGGGGATTTTGGTTTGATCGTGTGTACACGATCAAACCAATACATCCAAGCAGACAGATTTGTTCAAATCGGTCTGTCCGACCGATTTGAACAAATCTGTCTGCTCGTGTGTACGGGGCCTTATACATACGTTTGTTTTGTTGTTTATTTTGAATATATCGTTTTTTTGTTTTGTTTTTGTGCTGGTGAGAACTAAAAATGTATTTTTGTTAATATATAAATGCTGGAACCCTTATTCGTGGGTAGCTTTTATTAAAATTACATAAAGTGATCCTGCTATAAAGGTCTCTGTTCAGGTTTTTCCCCCCCAATATAGGGCGACAACCTTCTGTTCCTTTACCTCAATGGCTCCTGTGTGTTGTCATCCTGTCACATGCACTTCTGGTGGAGACAATAAGCAGCCATGCTGGCACTCATTGCACTGGCATGTTCTGCTGCTGTCATCATCGGGAAGCCTAACCTGAGCAATGAAATACAGCCACAGCTGGAGTAAGCACATGTAGACAGAGTGGCTGCAAAGAGACTGGAGATGAGGAGCAAAAATGAGGTGCATTTAGAGTCAAAAAAGTATTCACAGTACTTTAGCTAACTAAATATGTACCAGTTAGGGTTTAGATCGACTTTAAGGTGAATCTAAACCTTTTTTTCCCCCTTTATTTTTACCTGGTGACCCTGCCAGTGACAAACATCCAGTCCTGTACTCTATAGAGAAGCAGTGTCACACCCTAGGACAGAACGTGTGTTAGGACTACAAAACATCTCTCCTGGTTCTGCTCTCCAAACCCGTAATGAGAGGGGTTCTGCAGGTCAAATAACTACAGGAAAATGGGCAGGGCTAATAACAATGCAGTACGCACAAAAACTTCCAAGCTCAATTGAATTTTGACACGATTAACAGGCATTTGCACTTCTAGAACAGATATGACAAAACACTTACAACCGTATATTGGTACAGGCCAAAGGGAAGCAAATAAAGGAAGTCCATAGTTAGGGCTTATACACTAATTAAAGATCTGACTGTAATGTCCCCTACATACATTGTATAACAAAGCCAGATCCACTCCCTAAATGAAAAACGATGAATAGGCAGTAGGGTCAGAACTGTCCTCAACTATTCTACAATCAGCATAAACATTACTACCTGTTATCACTGAACTCCTCTGGATAGAGTTCTTTGTAGCCATTATGATCCCATCTGTAACAGAACAGTAAAAGACATTCTTAGTACACAGCAGTATAAACAACTAGACTTGTAATTCTTGTATATAGTCAAGTAGTTTAACCACTTAAAACCCCTTCCTCCTTTTCAGCTTTTGGCGCCGTCACACTTTGAATGCCAATTCCGCAGTCATGTAAGGCCGCGTACACACGATCGAACATGTCCGCTGAAACTGGTCCGCCGCCCAGTTTCAGCGGACATATCCGATCGTGTGTACGACGTAGCGGACAGGTTTTTCCAGCAGACAAATTTCAAAGCATGCTTTGAAATTTGTCCGCTGGAAACCTGTCCGTCGGACATGTCCGCTGGTTAGTACGCCTAACCAGAGGACATAAATCTCCCGCATGCGTTAATGGATTTTACTTCCTGGATTGGTGATGTGGCGGCGTCAACGTCACCGCGTTATCCGAGGGGATTTTGGTGTGATGGTGTGTACACGCCATGAGACCAAATATCCGAGGAGACATGTCCGCTGGAAACGGTCCGTCAGACATGTTCAGCGGACATGTCTCCTCGTCTGTACCCGGCCTAACACTGAACCCAAATGAAAATGTTATTATGTTTTCCCCCACAAATAGAACTTTCTCTGTTGGTATTTAATCACTGCTGTTTTTTGTTTAAAAATAAATAAAAGAAGATGGAAGCAGTTTTCTATTTCGTTATAAAATTTTGCAAACAGGTAATTTTTTTCCTTCATTGATGTATGCTAATGAGGCTGCACACCGATAGGTGGCACTGATGGGTGGCAGAAAAGAGCACTGATGGGTGGCACTGATGATGTGGCTGTTCCTCCTTGGGACCTTTCACAGAAGCTGGTAATCTGCTTTTTTTTTCTCCTCACACAGTCCTATTTTACCTTGAAGCCAGAATGGGAACCATACTGTTTATCAGAAGTTTATAGCTGTATAGTGGGACTGGCATCAACTAGAAGATGCTCCAATGGATAATGAAGGGTCTAATTGGGATCGGCTGTCTGTTTTTCAGCCGGACCAGATTGGAACCTCCATTCCCTTCTACGGAGAGCCGGATGTAAATTAACCTGTGTTCATTTACACCAGGCTACCTCCAGGTCCAGCATAAAAAAAACAAATAAAACAAAACACATAGACACACACTCACGGAAGGGAATCCGTTTCCATCTGGTTGGTCAGTTTAGATCGGAGGGCAGCTGGGTGTAAATGGAAAGCTGGTCTATCTGCATCCAGCTACCCATAGACCAAAGCAGGCTGTGTCCATGTACGCTCTGCATTAGCAAAGCTGCTCTCTTTCTGTGAAAGGGGCCTTGTCCTGGTGAGTTTACCCAAGAATAAATGCATTGGTGTGCACTGCACCCAAGAATAATTATCTGTAACCTAGTACAGCAGCTGTCAATACAGGTCTTAAATTGGTAATACTTTCATAGTGACCTGCTGACCTATTTAGATCTGGTGATGCTCTTTTCTTTGTTCTGTGAGTGTCAGGGTGCTTTTCCATTTCTCGGATTTTCCACATTTCTGTTTCTTCTTGGATCTGTTCAAAGTGAAAGAGAAATATATAAGTGCCCCACTACAGAACAAAATGTTTTTTTTATCATGGCAGTTGGTCTCCAACACAGCAAGGGTTAATGCTCATTCAGTCTTAGGGTAGAGGTATACTTACCTTATCCCCTTCTCCAAGAGGCTTCTTCAATGCAAACAGTCGCCCCCCCCCCCCCCCCCCAAGGTCTCTCCTGCCTTCTGCTTAAAGTGTAAGTAAACCCACCTATTACTTTCAGCCAAGGAAGCTGCCCTATTGGCCTATGTTTAATCTTCAACTGCCATGGTGCTGCACATGTGATCAGTTATGACACCAGCCATTGGATGGTTTGACAGTTTGGTTGAGAGCGCAACCAATGTGACAGTTGGCAATCACGGCATGCCGGAAATTTAACTGCTTTTTGAAACTGTTAAATCAATGGGTTTACTTCCGCTTTAAGCATGCAGTCACACACTGACATTACCAAGTACAATACAGAAGCCAGCAAGTTTCTTTGTTTTAAATTTTTTACAAATCCTGTAGTTCAGCTTAAAAAGTAAAACAATGGCAGCAAGCAGAAGAAAGCAAGTGAACTATTATATAATGTAGGCTTACTGTACATGTAAAGGTCAAAAACACTATTAGGAAGAAAATCCGGACCCTTTGATTTAACATATATTATTGCAACGCAAATCAATTTAATTCAATGTTAGTCAAATTGCACTTCATCTGGCTGCATGGCCCCTTGCGGTATAAGGCCCCGTACACACGGCCAAGGTTCTCGCCAGAAACCAGCGAGAACCTCACTGGGAGCTGCATTCCAGCAAGAACCTTGGCCGTCTGTACGCTCTCTGCTCGCCCCGCCCGTCGGGAAACCCGTCGAGCAAATAAAGAACAGGTTCTCTATTTGCTCGACGGCCCGTCGGGATGAATGGCTGGTTGCCATTCCCGACGGGCGGGTCGCAGATTCTGACTGCCGGCAGAGAACCTCGACGGGCGGAACGATGTGTTCCGCCCGTCGAGGTTCCCTGTCGTGTGTACGGGGCTTCAGTCTGCACTTTATTTAGCAGCACTCTGTCTTTCACTTTTGCATCTCATTATCATCAGAAATAATAACTAAATGCCTTTTTATGTTGTTCAACACATTAAACTATAATTAAAGGGCAACTCCACTTTATTGGGAAAAAGTATTGTAAATAAAAATAATATATACAATTGAGACACAGGTCATATTTGATTATTATTTTTTTTTTTATTATATTTATTTTTCAAACTGTAGCACTGTAATTTTCTGTAAACTTCAATGAAATATGTCCACTGTATGGAATGGCCCCAGAGACATAACTTTCTGCCCGTGTCATTGGCTCATTGATCTTCAGATTTTAGGCATCCTCTGCAACAAAAAAATTTATTTTGTCAGGATACTCCTAAAGAATTTATTGGTTCAATAAGGAATGCAGACCCTGTCACTATCCAGATTAGAGCACTGAAAGTACATCAGCTGATCCAAATTGAAAAAGTCACACACATTCAGAATCAGTCATGCACAAGACATAACCTAAGGCCTCTTACACACAGATCAGTTTTTCTTCAGGTTTTTCTTTTCAGTTTACCAAAACTATGTAGTACAAGGGCCTGCCTGATTGCATACAAATTGAGACTCTTGAGGTTTGACCTTAAGCCTGAATGGAGGAGTTATCGAATCTACCTGGCAATAGTGTAACCAGAACTCGCCGACTCTTGCAGGGGCATTTGGGGGCGTTGCCGACACAACAGGGTTGTAGCTTAAGGGTAATCTTGAACAGCATGACCCACAATATGGACAAACCTTCTTAGGGTGTTTAGATGCAGGACATAAAGATAGTAAGACAATGTCTTGGTTGAAGTGGGAAAAGGAATCATAGCAAGGAAAAGAGGTCAAAAGGCACAGTAAGGGCTCTTTCACACTGGCGGACCGTATGTCCACTTTTTCATCCATCCGTGTACGGATGAAAAAGGGACATACATTGGTCCCTATGAGATTGCAGGTGTCAGCGGATGTTCATCCGATCTCACCCAGTTCCACAATCCTCCGATTCTGTAGACAGAGGAAAATCCTATTTTTCCATCGGTCTGTGGAACGGATCGGGTGAACACGGACAGACTGTCCATGCTCATCCGATCCCCCCATAGAGGAGAGCTGAGAAAAGACAGGGCGTTGTCTGCAGTGTGCAGGGACCGCCCTGTCATCCGCCGGCTCAGTGGGGCGGATCATCACTGATCTGCCCCGTGTAAGAGCCCTAAAGGTTCATTAAAAGTCGAGGCTGCCAACCTAAAAACATGGTAATGAGAAAGGCAACCTTGCAAGTAAGAATTAACAGGTTGAGATCCCAAGTCACTGGTAAGCACACAACACAGGAAGGACAATATAAGTGATGCCCTGCACAAAGGCCTTCAACTAAGGGGGTGGAGAAATAGGCAACCTCACATAAAGAACCCTTAAGCAATTGCGTGGTCTTGCGACATGGCTCCCAAACAAAATTGGCATCATCTCCCCCACAGAGCTTTCTTTTGGTGGTATTTGATCACCTCTGCAGGTTTTTATTTTTTCCCGCTATGAACAAAAATAGAGCGACAATTTTGAAAAAAAAAATACAATATTTTTTACTTTTTGCTATAATAAATATCCTCAAAAATATATATAAATGTAGCGCCCCCTTGCTTGTAGCATGGGCACTATGCTAAAATCAAAGCCAGTGCTCTTTAGCAAACCTCAAAGGATTGAAGTGCAAAAGCACACTTGGCACCCAGGTGGGCAGAAGCCCTGATTAACCTCACAAAATGCCACCATCTACTTCCTTGAGAAGACTGCATGCAAGGACAAGCCATGGACCTCTATAGCAGTGGTCATCAACCTTGCCCTGCAGGGCCCACTAACAGGCCAGGTTTGCAAGATAACTGAAATACATCACAGGTGATCTCATTTGCTGCTCAGTGATTGCAGTATTCTAGTCTGCATCTCCCCAAGGTAATACATAAAACCTGGCCTGTTAGTGGGCCCTGCAGGAATGGTTGATGACCACTGCTCTAAAGCACTCTGTGGCCGACTAAACATTTTGCTCCAAAAGCAGGATCTAGTGCCTAAAGTAACATTATCGGCTGAACCCACATCATCTTTCAAACGGGGTACAGAAAAGGTTGACCAAAGCACAGCTGAAGAGTAAACCAACCCACAAAGTTGCAAAAGGGGTGCTGCAGTGGCGATGTAGCGGCTAGATTCTCTATGGTAGTTCCTGTGTTCTGGGAGCAGTATGGGCAACTTCCCATTTGCTGCTCGAATTAAAGAGAGTCGGGTGGAGTGTTTCCCTGCCATTCATGAGAAGCGTTGTATTTTTGTAAATTAATACAAGGCTTCCTCTAATTGGCTAAAGGGGAAGAGATTGGCAGGTGACGTCATGATTTCCACCTCGGCCAATCAGAGGGAGCCTTGTATGTATTGCTTTCCTAAAAAGGCAGAGAAGCATTCAGCCCAACTCACTTCAATTCCAACAGCAGACAGGAAGATTTATATATATATATATATATATATATATATATAAATAAATAGATAGATAGATAGATCGATCAGCAAATGCTACCACAGTCCATTACAGGAAACACAGCAGATATATCCTTCTGTAATGGAAATAGTTTGATTGGGCCAGCTTGGCCCAAACTACTCAAGTTGAAATTAAAGGGGTTGTAAAAGGTAACTTCTGCTTGTCGGTGTCACATTTGACACCTTTCGGGGGTTGGGGGGTGCAGATACCTGTATAAAACAGGTATTTGCACCACTTCCGGTTATTGAGTCACGGCCCTTCGCGTCCCCCCCCCCCCCCCCCCGCTGTCTTTTGGGAAACACAGTGTTTCCAGGAGAGAGCAGGGACCAGTGACGGCGTGCCGTGCACTCACAGTAGGAGACCAGGCTCGCTCGCATGAAGGTGGAAAGTTCTTGCGGGGGGGAGCCGAGACAGCCACCGAGGGACCCCAGAAGACCAGGTTCGGGACCACTCTGTGAAAACACGAGCTGCACAGTGGAGGAAAGTTGAACAAAAAAATAAAGAAATTTACCTTAAGGGCCCTTTCACACGTCCGTTCCGTTCGTCCGTTTTTTGGACGTCCGGTAACGGACCTCAATGCTTCCCTATGGGAGCGGATCCGTTAGCAGATGATGCATCCACTAACGTCCGCTAGATCCGCATCCGTTTTTTCGGACGGAAGAATGTCCTATTTTTCTTCCGTCCGGCCAAACGGATCGGATGCAAACGGACAGACGGTCCGTTTCCATCCGATTCCCCATAGGGGATAGCGGAGGAGAGACAGGGCGGTCCCTGCACATTGTGCGGGGACCGCCCTGTCCGCCCGACAGCTCAGCGGAGACCCCCCCGCTGAACTGACGGACACACACGGAGAGGACCGAAAAATGGACCGCACGTGTGAAAGGACCCTTACATACCCTTTAAACCTGTGATCCTAATATAAGGCAGTAAAAGCAACAACTATTAGAAAAATGCAGCAAACCACGCAACCAGATTTTGATCAGTTTGCTAGTTTGCATTACATTAGCAAAATGATAGGCTGGCATGTTTATTTTGACAAAAAAGTCACCAAAAAAAAAAAAAAAAAAGAAGGATCTGAACAGTACAGGTAGACAGGGTCGTTTAGAGGCGATTTGAGTAGCCAGTATGATACAATGAAATGATTTTTACCTTGTTATGGGCGTCTGTATGTCGTATGACATTTCTAAGTAGGACTTTTCCGAGAGGAACACGGGACATCTCAAAACCTTGACAAATAAAAACAAACAAACTCTCAGGCTGACAACTTAGGTCCATGTACTTAAAGCTATAACCCACAAGCTGTGCTCCAGTCAATGTCTAACTAAACTGAAAGCCATACACTATATATCATATCATGCCATCTGTCTGTGTTCCTTATATTACATAACACTGACCCACAAGTTACACAAGGGCGACTCGCACGTATGCTCTGTCCAAGAGGACACTGACCCATAACCACGCCCCATTCATCACCATGCAGACAAGTGTGGTAAAACAGAACAGTGATCCATGGAAAGGCTTAAAGGGGTTGTAAAGGTTTGTCTTTAATTTTCTAACTAGGTTCCTTTAAGCTAGTGCATTGTTGGTTCACTTACCTTTTCCTTTAATTTCCCTTCTAAATGTTTTTTTTTCTTTGTTTGAATTTCTCGCTTCCTGCTTCTCCTCAGTAAGCTTTCCACCATCATCCGAGCGGTAGAAAGTAATTTAGAACAGCTTACTGAGGAGGAACAATGAACTATGATGTCCCAGGAGGCTCACTGATCTTTCCATTACTGAAGAATATTCGGATCCCTGGTTTTATTCAAGCTAAAGTGACCTGATGAGTATATACTTATTTGGGTCTGATACCTCTGGTAAGCCTAATAATTTTCACTTATTTGGTGACGGATCATCTATCAATCACATGTGTATCACTTTCTTCTGATGAATTGAAGTTCATGACGGACTCAAGTTCACTTGAAGCATTGACATTGTGAATCACATACCAAAGACTCACTCACTGGGTTTTTCTTTATTTAGCGCCACACTTTATTTGTTTTTTTCGTTGCGATTTACAAAATTGATCTATTTTGTGTTGTTGGCTACTACTTCTCATTTATTGAACAGTGCGTTGATCGTATATACGGATGTATATATCATTTTTGTTTGTACGGAGGAGGAACAGGAAGTGAGAAATTCAGACAAAGAAAACAAAAAAAAAAAAAAACATTTTAGAAGGAAAATCGAAGGAAAAGGTAAGTGAACCAACAATGCACTAGCTTAAAGGAACCTATTTAGAAAATAAAAAAACAAACCTTTACAACCCCTTTAATCCTACTACATGCTGCCAATTACTACTGAATGCCAACCCATGATGATGCCTACTATTACTGGATGCTGACCCTTGAAAATGCTTAGTACTACTGGACAATGACCCAAGGCAAGGTCTAAACAGTGGAAACTGGACATAGTAAAACTTGATACAAGTCGCAGGGGTTAGCGCCATGTTTTTACCACACTTGTGGGTCTCTATCATGGTAAATGAGTCACGCTGAACTGGGCACACTCATGGGTCAGTGCTGTGTTGAACAGTCATTTATTAGTGTCATGTTGGAAAGGGTATGCTCAGAGGTCAGTCTCACGTGTTAGATGACAATTGGTTTGTGTCCTGTTAGATAGGGAGCAGTATCATGTTGTATGGGGCACACTTATGAGTAAATGCTTAGTAATATCAACACTGATCTGTGTCAATGCCTGGTACTAATGGACTGTGACCTGCAACAATGCCTGGTACTACTGGACTGTTACCCCATGACAATGCCTGGTACTACTGGACTGTGACCGGTGACAATGCCTGGTACTACTGGACTGTGACCCGTGACAATGCCTGGTACTACTGGACCGCAGCAATACCTGGTACTACTGGACTGTGACCCCGTGGCCATGCCTGGTACTACTGGTCTGTGACCCAGAGGCAATGCCTGGTACAACTGGTCTGTGACCCCTGAGGCAATGCCTGGTACTACTGGTCTGTGACCCCGAGGCAATGCCTGGTACTACTGGTCTGTGACCCCCGAGGCAATGCCTGGTACTACTGGTATGTGACCCCCGAGGCAATGCCTGGTACTACTGGACTGTGACCCCGTGGCCATGCCTGGTACTACTGGTCTGTGACCCAGAGGCAATGCCTGGTACAACTGGTCTGTGACCCCTGAGGCAATGCCTGGTACTACTGGTCTGTGACCCCGAGGCAATGCCTGGTACTACTGGTCTGTGACCCCCGAGGCAATGCCTGGTACTACTGGTATGTGACCCCCGAGGCAATGCCTGGTACTACTGGTATGTGACCCCCGAGGCAATGCCTGGTACTACTGGTCTGTGACCCCAGAGGCAATGCCTGGTACTACTGGTCTGTGACCCTTGAGGCAATGCCTGGTACTACTGGTCTGTGACCCCTGAGGCAATGCCTGGTACTACTGGTCTGTGACCCCTGAGGCAATGCCTGGTACTACTGGTCTGTGACCCCTGAGGCAATGCCTGGTACTACTGGTCTGTGACCCCTGAGGCAATGCCTGGTACTACTGGTCTGTGACCCCTGAGGCAATGCCTGGTACTACTGGTCTGTGACCCCTGAGGCAATGCCTGGTACTACTGGACTGTGACCCCTGAGGCAATGCCTGGTACTACTGGACTGTGACCCCTGAGGCAATGCCTGGTACTACTGGACTGTGACCCCTGAGGCAATGCCTGGTACTACTGGACTGTGACCCCGTGGCAATGCCTGGTACTACTGGTCTGTGATCCCTGAGGCAATGCCTGGTACTACTGGACTGTGACCCCATGGCAATGCCTGGTACTACTGGTCTGTGACCCAGAGGCAATGCCTGGTACTACTGGTCTGTGACCCCTGAGGCAATGCCTGGTACTACTGGTCTGTGACCCCTGAGGCAATGCCTGGTACTACTGGACTGTGACCCCGTGGCAATGCCTGGTACTACTGGTCTGTGACCCCTGAGGCAATGCCTGGTACTACTGGTCTGTGACCCCTGAGGCAATGCCTGGTACTACTGGTCTGTGACCCCTGAGGCAATGCCTGGTACTACTGGTCTGTGACCCCTGAGGCAATGCCTGGTACTACTGGTCTGTGACCCAGAGGCAATGCCTGGTACTACTGGTCTGTGACCCCCGAGGCAATGCCTGGTACTACTGCAGTGTGGCCCCGTGGCAATGCCTGGTACTACTGCAGTGTGGCCCCCGAGGCAATGCCTGGTACTACTGCAGTGTGGCCCCGTGGCAATGCCTGGTACTACTGGACTGTGACCCCGTGGCAATGCCCGGTACTACTGGACTGTGACCCCGTGGCAATGCCCGGTACTACTGGACTGTGACCCCGTGGCAATGCCCGGTACTACTGGACTGTGACCCCGTGGCAATGCCTGGTACTACTGGTCTGTGACCCCCGAGGCAATGCCTGGTACTACTGGACTGTGGCAATGCCTGGTACTACTGGTCTGTGACCCCCGAGGCAATGCCTGGTACTACTGGACTGTGGCAATGCCTGGTACTACTGGACTGTGGCAATGCCTGGTACTACTGGTCTGTGACCCCCGAGGCAATGCCTGGTACTACTGGACTGTGGCAATGCCTGGTACTACTGGTCTGTGGCAATGCCTGGTACTACTGGTCTGTGGCAATGCCTGGTACTACTGGTCTGTGGCAATGCCTGGTACTACTGGTCTGTGGCAATGCCTGGTACTACTGGTCTGTGGCAATGCCTGGTACTACTGGTCTGTGGCAATGCCTGGTACTACTGGTCTGTGGCAATGCCTGGTACTACTGGTCTGTGGCAATGCCGGGTGCTACTGGACTGTGGCAATGCCGGGTGCTACTGGACTGTGGCAATGCCGGGTGCTACTGGACTGTGGCAATGCCGGGTGCTACTGGACTGTGGCCATGCCGGGTGCTACTGGACTGTGGCCATGCCAGGTGCTACTGGACTGTGGCAATGCCAGGTGCTACTGGACTGTGGCCATGCCAGGTGCTACTGGACTGTGGCCATGCCAGGTGCTACTGGACTGTGGCAATAGCAGGTAGTCCCAGGCCTGGGTTGCATACAATATTAATGTGGCCCAGCTGAGGCCTGTGTATTCTCAGTACTGCTCCCCTCTCATGCTCTGTGGCCTCCCTCACATACAGAATTGGTCCCTTAATACCCCCATGTACACCTCTCTCCTCCCTCATAGCTCGGCGCTCTGTAAACCTCCATCCTCTCAGCTCTATCTACGGATGTTCCAGCATATGATGGCACTATGACAGGCGTTACCCCCCCCCCGCCCTTCTCTTCCCCTCCAACCAGGCCAAACTTACCTTCCACAGTGTCGCCGCTTCCCCTTCTTCCCGGAAATACATGTACAGAGCCTCCCAGACTTGGGCGGAACGTCTGTGTGAAGGTGAAGGGGGAAATATTAGAGTGCTGCACCGTGTAATGGTTGCCACGGTAACCGCGTTGTATTGGAGAATGCGAATGGACTGTATAGTTTGTACAGAACACGTGTATCCTCCGATCTGCTCCTTATTTCTATAGACAGTGTGAGGAGGAACAGTCCGGTCCCCGGAGGAGAGGTCAGTATTTCCAGTTGTCACCAAATCTAGAATATATTCCATTCAGCCTGTTATAGAAGTGTCATCAGCCATGGATCTCCTCTGACACTTCAGTCTGTACCCCCCATCTTTCTCTATTTTTATTACCCGTCTCTGGACTCCTTCGATATTATTAATATCTTGTGTGAGGTCTCCAGAACACCGTATTCTAAATGGGGTCTCATTAACCACTTGCTTACTGGGCACATAAACCCCCTTCGTGCCTAGGCGAAATTTCAGCTTCCGGCACTGCGTCGCTTTAACTGATATTTGTGCGGTCGTGCGACGTGGCTCCCAAACAAAATTGGCGTCCTTTTTTCCCCACAAATAGAGCTTTATTTTGGTGATATTTGATCGCCCGTGCGGTTTTTATTTTTTGCGTTATAAACAAAAAAGGGGCGACAATTTAAAAAAATATATATATTTTTTACTTGTTGCTATAATAAATATCCCAATTTTTTTTAAAAAAAACGATTTTTTTTTGACTCAGTTAAGACCGATACGTATTCTTCTACGTATTTTTGTAAAAAAAAATTTAAAAAAATCTCAATAAGCGACTGCTTTGCGCAAAAGTTATAGCGCCTACAAAATAGGGGACAGAATTATGATTTTTTTTTTACTATTTTTTTTTTTACTAGTAATGGCGGCGAGCTGCGATTTTTATTGGGACTGCGACATTACGGCGGATACATCGGACACTTTTGACACATTTTTGGGACCATTCACATTTATACAGCGACCAGTGCTATAAATATGCACTAATTACTGTATAAATGTGACTGGCATTGAAGGGGTTAATACTAGGGGTGAGGAAGGGCTTAAATGTGTATCCTGGGTGTGTTCTAACTGTGTAGGTGGAGTGGGGTGACTGGGGGAGGTGACCGATGCTGTGTCCCTATGTACAAGGAACACAGATCGGTCTCCTCTCCTCTGACAGGACGTGGAGCTCTGTGTTTACACACAGAGCTCCACGTCCCTGCTCTGTCACCGCCGATCGCATGTACCTGGCGGACACCGCGGCCGCCGGGTACACGCATCGAATACTCGGCGATGCGACAGTACTGTTTTTTCGTGGCGCGCGGCGGGGAAAAACAGTGCCGTCGCATCGCCAGTGGCGCGCGCGGGGAATTACAACAACATTGACGTCCAAAGACGTGACCCCGGCAGCTTAGGTCCGCGCTGTTGACATCTTTTGTCAATAGCGCGGATCTGTAGTGGTTAAAGATCTATATAGAGGAATCAGGACCTCCTTCCTCTTGTTAGTGATTCCTCTAGTGATATAAAGATCTATATATTATAGGAGAATAAGGGGGTGCTGGGCCACCCCCCCCCCCCAAAGAAAAGAAAAAATGTGGTTCCTTTAAGAGTGTGCAGGTGCTGGACTCTATGTGTCTATGGGAGGCGTGACGTTTCCCACATCACATGGTCAAGATCCACGCACACACTATCGGATTTTCCGTCGGGAATTGTGTGATGACAGACTGTTGGAAAATGCTACCGTTTGTACGCTCCCTCTCGACAATTGTTGTCAGATGTTCCGTGGACAAATGTTGGATAGCATGCTTTCAAATTTTCTGCCAACAATTGTGTTGTTGGATTTTCCGATTGTGTGTACACAAGTCCAAAGTACAAACACGCCTGTCGAACTCGGAAGCAATGCTCACCATAACACAACATTAGCAGACGTTGCCCAAAGGGTGGCGCTAAAGAGCTGAAAAAACACGTGTTTGTTGGCCGACAATTCTTTGCCGTTTGTATGCAAGACAAGTTCCTGGCCAATGCCCTTTGGACAAAAGTCCTACAATTTGTCCGATGAAAATTCGATTGCATGTATGAGGCTTTAGCATTATCAGGGAGCAGAGCAATGCATCATGAACACTCCCACAGTAGAATTTGTCACTGTTTGTTGCCGACCTGCTGGACCTATGGCGGTGCTTTAAGCATCATTGCGTCCGTGTCCCTTCCGGTTTCTTTCCACGGCCGCCACAGGCTGGAGTGGAATGCACGGTAGGGGCCTCTCTTTGTCTCACTTGGCATGGCCAAGAAAAACTGCTGCCGGCCCGGCGGCACAGACAGACCGTGGCTCATACTGTTGTTGTGAAGTCATGACAGGGATCAAGCACAGTAGCATGGTGGATACTGACTCGGGAGGCAGGTGGTGATTGTTAATAGCATGAGGCTGCATTAATGGGCACATTGGCACACCCTTACACCTGCCGGTGACCCCTCTAGTGATGCATTCTAGAATTCCTTTCACTTTTTCCGCTGCCTGGTCACACTGTTTGCTCTTTTGCAATCATCTGAAATAAGTACCCCAAAATCTTTTTCCTCTGTAGTGCTGGCTAACTTTGTACCCCCAATGTTGTACTTGTACAAAGGGTTCTTCTTTTGTAAATTCTACAATTAGAAACATTGAATTGCAGTCTCCACTGCTTTGACCAATCTCCCAGTAATGCCAAATCATGTTCCATGTTATAGACACCTCCAGGGAAAGCAACCGTATTACACGCATTTGTGTCATCAGTAAAAAGACATACCTTGCCCAACAAACCTTGAGTTCTATCATTTACATAGAGATTAAATAGAACAGGACCTAGTACAGAGTCTTGGTGTACACCACTAGTTACATTGTTAATAAGGAAGTAAACCCACCAAAAAGAAAGAAGAAAAATACACCCTGCAAGAAAAAGGCATAATGAGTATGGCATACTAGCTCATTATGAATTACCATATTTATCGGCGTATAACACACCCCCTAACTTTAAGAGGGAAGTTTCGAGGAACACGCAGGCACAGTTTACCCTCTATTTCCAGGGTGAAAAAGTGTTATACGCCAATAAATACAGTACTTAACTGAGATCGAACCCCCACAGCGGCCCTCCTTCCTCTTCTCCACCGCCGCCATCTCACTTCTTTGTATCGTCGCTCCGGCCCCTCACAACATTTTTGTTGAGCGAGGGGGGGTTTGCCGATCGGATCGAAGTTGTTGAGCGAGGGGGTTCCGCAGATGAAAGTTGTAAAGCGGGGGGGGGGGGGGTTTCCGCAGATCAAAGTTGTTGAGGGGGGGGGTTCCTCGGATCGGAGTTGTTTAGTGGGGGGTCCGTGGATCGCAGTTGTTGAGCAGGGGGGCGCCGCGGATTGGATCCACGGGACTCCAGCACCGATCGTGGGACCCTGGGATTTACCGCGAATCTCAGGAATCGTGGGGGGCGGCGCGGAATCGCGGGACTCCAGCCCTGATCTCGGGACTGCAGGATTTACTGCGAACCGCGGGACAGTCCCGCGAAATCTGGGACAGTTGGGAGGTATGCTATTGTATTTATGGTGGTTATATAAAGTTGTACAGCTATATGTGATCTCAGTCCCAGGGGATAACCATTATCCCTATTTCAGGGTGCAGTGGCAGGCACAAATGTTATTATTTTTGATTTCTTTATTGGAATTTGGTTTTAATTTGACTGTTTTTGTTTATATTTTTGCATTCATGCGACATAATCAAATTCAACTTCTTTTTAAATGTTATTTGTAGATTACTGCAATTTTTCGGAGTTACTTTGTATATTTAAAATTTGTGCTGTTTCTTCTTTACAAACTCCATGTTTCAGTGTTGGATGAGGGATGCGCGGCTTTGCGTAACAGAATCTGCAAGGTCGAGATTTGCATATTGCACAGTCTTCAAGGCAGGGAGTGCCTCGGCTACAGAGGAAGAGGTTTTCTATGGCAGTTATATTTACTGTCATCTTCTGGCATTCCTATTCCAGGTGGCCCTGTTTATTCTAGTGACAAATTCCTTTTAAGCACATTTAACGTCCATTTGAAGTGATACTAAACACACACTGTTTAATTTACATTATCCCTTCTATTTTTGTATGTGGATGTCTGGATGATGGCAACGTAATTCCAAAAAAAAAAAAGTACCTTTTTGCTAATCAATAAAAAGCTGTCATATGACCCAGATCTTTCCCAGCATGCTTGCAGGGAAACATAAGCTGGAGGAGCTTCTAGTCCTCTGCTGCTGTTCACATGTTCAAAAAAACAAACAGCTTTTGGAATACTGTACAGGGTAAAAATTTATAAATAATATCAATAAACTGTTTTAAATTGGCATACAAATATATACAGTATTTGAAATCAAATCTTTATTTATTCGTGGAAGTAACATGGTATGGGTGGATTTATGGCAGTTACAGGCTGTGTCATGCCCTCCAGCCTGTGTCTTAGAATAAGAGGGAGTTGAAGCCACCAATAATCTACATGTAATATCCCACCCCTATTGTGTTTAGTTGGTTAGTAGGCATGGAGGAGGAGGGAGGAAGTGGGCTGTCATTTACCACTGTGTAGATCCATAGTCACATGGACTGCACTGATGTGATAGGGAGGAAATGCTCTAATGTGATAGGGAGAAATAATCTCAATGAAAACTGAGCATGTGCAGAGTTGCCACTATAGCTGCAAAATCCCTAGGCTGAATAGGGGACATGGACAGAAGGTGGAGATAGAGAACAGCAGGCTCAACCAGTTTTTTTGCAGAACTCCGAAAATCAGTATGAACAGCATGTACTATTTATTGATGTTTTTTGTGATGTGGGTTAGTGACAATTTAAAGCGGAGCTCCAGCCAGGAAAACAACATTTTCCCATGTTGTTTAAAAAAATAAAATAAAAAAAACCTGAAAAAAAAAAAAAATACTCACCCGAAATACCTGTTGCTATGCGGAAGTCTGTAATCTGCCTCACCTGCACCGCGGTCCGATTTCTTCTTCTCCTTCTCCTTGTGAATGGGGCGCGCTGCTTTCTGGGAACTGTGTGTGTTCTCAGAGAGCAGCGTGCCCATTCACAAGCCAGCGTGAGACTCACGCAGGCGCAGTAGGAAATGGGCAGTGAAGCCATACGGCTTAACTTCCTGTTTCCCATAGTGTGGATGGCGGCGCGGGACCCGGAGCGATCGTGGGACCGGCATCGGGGGGCCCATCAGCGCGGGCAAGTAGGACAAGGTAAGTGTCCTTATTTAAAGTCAGCAGCTACACTGTTAGTAGCTGCTGACTTTAAAAAAAAAAAAATTCACGGCTGGAGCTCCGCTTTAAAGTGGTTGTAAAACCTCACATATACCCAAGTGAACAGTCTCAAATGATACACAGAGATGAAACAAATCCTCCTACATAGGTTTAACTAACTACATTGTCTACAACCCTTTGAAAGGGGCAGAAAAGTATTACAATATCTTTCACCTGTCAGGAGCACAGATGAGGGGCAGAGAGGCTGCAGTAACAGTGTGTGAGAGCTGATTGGAGGAAAGGAACACACCCACCTCCACACAGCAGAAGAACTGTGTTCTGAATAGACAAGCTGTCTGCTGAGCTCTCTCCCCCTCCCTCCGGACTTGTGTGGGGAAAACTTCTCAGAAGTGACTCATGTTGATAACAGAACAACGCATCAGAGAGAAATTACACTTAGAGCTTTGGAGAGAGATAAGTAAACACTACAAATATTTGTGCTTTGCTTAGATTCAATGACTGAGGTTTACAACCATTTTAAGTATTTCATATGATTACAAAGACATCCTGTTTTCCTATCGCTCATTAGTTATTATGGTTCACCTTATGTGCTGATGCATTTTTAAACAAAATTGCCTCTACATTGGTTTTGCAGAGAGGCTTAAAGGTCCTAATTCTACAGTCAAGATGAACAGCAAAGTCACACCAAATGAGCTATTATCTCAGGTCAACCAGTTTTGGAGCTTGTTGGATGATATGGCTGAAAACAGCCCAGACAGTTATCAGAAGTTCATACAGCGACATATGAATGAAGGAAAAGACTTCATGAAGCCCCCAGAACCATTCTTGTGCATACAGACTAAAATATTGGTAAGATAAATAATATACATTTATGAAGTGATAGCCCCTGTATGATCAGATTGATTTCCGAGGAAGCTTTAGGGCTCACCAAAAAACGCTTTCATCAGTACTGCTTTTTTTTTTTTTTTTTTTACATATCTGAACACAGTTCTATTGTTTTCCAAGGCCTGTGCAAAGAGTGCATAAAAATCTTTAAACTTTGTAAAGCAAAATTTGTGTCCACGGTCAGCAATGTATGCATGTACACAAATTGAAGTAGCATTTTACATGTAAAAACTATACTATAGATGTTTATGTATCTATACACATGCAAACACAAGCACTTTTCTGACCATTTAATGTTTTTTTATGAAGCTTATTTTTTGTGAGTTTGTTGCTGTAAAACTTTCTATCTGGCAACACGTTTGCTTTAACCACTTTCCGACCGCCCTATAGCTTATGCTGAAATCCGGGGACATATTTTTATTTTTTACTAGTAATGGCGGCAATAAGTTTCTCTCTGCCCATCGCGGCCCGCCTCACAGCCTGTCAAGTCTCACTCTCCAGGCCCCGGCTACTACTAGATGGGGTGCGGAGGAAGATCCCTCCACCATAGAATGGAAAGGAGATAAACATGCAGACGGCTGGCCGGGACTTGAGCCAAGGCAGAAGAACAGAAGTGGAGCGGAATGGGTATGCACCCGAATAAATATTTTCTCCACTCCGACCAGCACATGATCATCAAAAAGGGGCACAGATAATGGAAAAAAATCCTAAGCCAATAGGAGCGGCGGAGTGGAGGTGTGTAATTCAGAATTTTTTATTCTGCACTGAATGTCTTTGACATTGCCCCAGTCCCTGTTCAAATCCAATCGGAGGAAAAAAACGGGGACAGACTTGGTCCGGGGACAGTGTCCTCAATCTGGGGACTGTCCCCTGAAACCGGGGATGTCTGGTCACCCTACTATAGCAGATATACTGCCACAGGACGGCCGCTGTGAACAGGATCACGTGTAAATCTACATCATCCTGCACTTCCGGGTAGTGGGAGCAAATGAGGCAGCGGTTCGCTTTCCCTTGTGATTATACACAGCAGAAGCCAATCGGCGGCCACCCGCTGATCATTTGGTACAGAGGCAATACAGTCTGCCTATGTAAACAAGGTAGATTGCCGTGCCTTCAGTAGGGAAGGCATGGATCCTATGCAAAGCAGAGACGAGGATCCATGTCTTCCATTAGTAAAATCACCTCCAACAGTACACAGAAGCACTGGCTAGGCACACAGTTAACCCTTTGATCGCCCCTAATGTGAACCCTTTCCCAGCTAATGTCATTAGTACAGTGACAGCGCATATTTTTTTAGCACTGATCACTGTAATAATGTCACTGGTTCCCAAAAAAAGTGTCCCATTTGTCTGCCGCAATATCGCAGTCCTGCTCTAAGTCGCTGATTGCTACCATTACTAGTTAAAAAAAAAAAATCCATAAATCTATCCCATAGTTTACAGATGCTATATAACTTTTGCGCAATACAATCAATATACGCTTATTGTGATTTTTTTTTACCAAAAATATGTAGCAGAATACATATTGGCCTATATTGATGAAGAAATTAACTTTTTTTTTTTATTAGATGTGTTTTATAGCAGAAAGTAAAAAAAAAAACGTTTTTTTTTCTTTTTTCAAAATTGTCCGGCTTTTTTTGTTTATAGTACAAAAAATAAAAACCGCAGAGGTGATCGAATACCACCAAAAGAAAGCTCTATTTGTGGGGCAAGAAAATGACATTTTCTTTTTAGTTAAGTACAGTGTCGCAGTTAAAGTAACGCAGTCCCGTATCGCACAAAATGGCTTGGGCATGAAGTGGGGGAAATCTTCCAGAGCTGAAGTGGTTAAAGGAAC
This sequence comes from Rana kukunoris, assembly GCA_029574335.1. NCBI lineage: Eukaryota > Metazoa > Chordata > Amphibia > Anura > Ranidae > Rana > Rana kukunoris. The sequence continues at coordinate 65,485,647 of CM056058.1, read as the reverse complement.
ACTAAAGTCAGGTTGTTTTTAAAAAAAAAATACCAAACATGTTATACTTACCTCCACTGTGCAGTTTGTTTTGCACAGAGTGGCCCGGAACGCTGTCTTCTGGGGTCCCTCGGCGGCTGTCTGGGATCCTCCTCGCAAAAGCTTTCCATCTTCATGCGAGGGCACTCGCACGGTGGAAAGCTTTTGCGAGTGCGTTCCCGTGATACAGCGGCGGCCATAGCCGCCGACTTTTTCACTCGGCCCCACCCCCGGCGTGCCGTGTCATCCGCTGTGATTGACAGCAGCGCCAGCCAATGGCTGCGCTGCTCTCAATCCGCCCAGCCTAGCCAATCAACGGCCAGGCTGGGAACCGAAGAGGATGACGTGGACGCGCCAGGGAGTTTCGAACGGTAAGGTAAGTAAAACGGGGACTCGGGGGGGGGGGGGGGGGGGTTTGGCTGCTGTGAGATGTTTTTTTACCTTAATGCATAGGATGCATTAAGGTAAAAAAACTTTTACCTTTACAACCCCTTTAAAGGACTAACCAACAGAATGGATACCGAATATTGTTGTGATTACTGAAAGTATGTGGGAGATCATAGGACACTACTGCCAGATGTGGGATGAAACAATACCTATTATGACATATTGGTTATGAACAATATCAAAACATTATTTTTTTCCCATAGTGTAAGGTATTTTAACAGGTTTTCCAATATACAAATTTTTTCCCAACTCATTTGATAATTTTAAAGTTTATGTCAAGGTAATTAAAAAACAAAACAGTAAATCTAAGTCACATATCCCCTCAAAACACACTGCAAGCACAGACAGATACCTGTTGATCTGCCACAAATCCCTGTCTGGGCTGAGAACATAGTTTACTTTCCACAATGAAATCCCGACCAACAGTATCAGCTTTTCCTGTTGGTCTTCAGAATTTTGCCTATCTCATGATCCTTTCTGTCCTACTCCATACACATATTTTTTTCCCAGCAAACAATGCTGCTGCCTTGACTCCCAAGAGCCACACACTGTATGTGGTGAAAGCATGCTTGGGAGATGTAGTTCTGGGGACATGCCAATTCCAGTAGGAGCTTACACTGGGACAGGTTATAAAGGTTAATAAGGAGGTTTGAGATCGTATAATTGATCATATCTGGACACATGGGCGTCCGCTCCATAGGGCAAGGGGGGGCAATTGACCCACCCCTGGAAAATCGAGAAGGTGTTGATGAGTTTTGTGGCCGCGGGCTGTCTGAACAGTCCCAGGCCAGATGTCACACAGGCACAGCGAGCAGAGTGAAGCCGCCTCCCTCTCCAGTGTTTATGTGTACACAGGGGGAGGGAACCTGCTGTGCCTGTGGAGTGCTGATGGATGACCTGAGGTACTGAATGGGGGGGGGGGGGGGCACTAACAGGCCGGGTTTTATGTATTACCTTGGGGAGATGCAGACTAGAATACTGCAACCACTGAGCAGCAAATGATATCACCTGTGATGTATTTCAGTTATCTTTGAAACCTGGCCTGTTAGTGGGCCCTGAGGACTGAAGTTGATGACCACAATTTTTTACCATATGATTCTGACAACATTCAAATGCCATTTCTGAAAAAAAGCGATACAGATCTATATCTATTTCTTCAGCTTCCAGAGGAGAGGTTGCTGTTCATTAATATCTGTGGATGGAAAAGGGTACCAGCTCCTCAGTCTGACTTGGATCCTGTGCCTTTAATTGCTGGGAAATTACAGGATACATCAGAAGGGACAGGTAAGTCGGTCTTAAATCTACTTGTAACTTTAAAAAGGATTTGCTGGTAACAGAATCAAATGAAAAATGTAAAGAGAGATAAAAATCAACTGATAGACTTCTAGTCCCTGCAGTTACAAATTATTCCGTACATCTTTTGAGTTTTAAGCTAAAGCAGTCTTTAGTAAAACGTAAACATTTACATTGCCCACCTTCGTGGTAGTGTGCAATAGACATCCATTATCTAGCTTGGTACATGGTCTCATGATAAACATTACATTCTATGTTTTTTTCGTCGAGACCAGGGGTCTCCAAACTTTTCAAAAAAGGGGCAGTTTTCGGTCCTTCAGGCTTTAGGGGGCTGGATTGTGGCCATTTGGGGTAGAAAATGTATTGGGCCTAGCATCCATGAGGGTAAACTTGGCTTCAGGGTTGGTGGTCAGTAGGAGGAGGAGTAGTGCCCCATTATTGGTATCAGTGGAAGAAATGGTGCCCCATTGTTGGTGTCAGTGGGAGAAATCGTGCCTCATATCATTTAGAAAAATGGTGCCCCAAGGGCCAGATAAATGTTAGAAAAGCCCTTGGGCAGAATTTTGGAGACCCCTGGTCTAGACAACTGATAATCATTAGTAATGGTGAATTTTTTTTTTTGTGTAGCTGCCCACAGAGTGGTGGAGGAATAGGCATATCAATTTAGTCCTTGGTATGGCAAAACATTTGTGGACATATTGTCCATCACATGTTATAGAACTCATTATGCTCTGTACACACGATCTGGCCTTAGCCCGACCAAACTTGCATCGGAATTCCGAGGGAATTCCATCGGAGGAAAAGAGAACGTGTTCTCTATGTAAACTCCGACGGAATTCCTCGGAATATCTAATGCAAAAACTCAGATGGGCATACACACGGTCGGAATTTCCGATGGAAAAAGTCAGTTGGACTTTTTCCATCGGAAATTCCAATCGTGTGTACAGGCATTAAACATCCCATTCCAAACCAATAGACATTTAAAGTGGTAGTAAACTCTGTACTACCACGTTTACCTTCCGGGTATCGCGCTGGAGCGGCGATACCCGGAAGACTCGCCGAGGCAAGATGACATCTCCCTCGGCGTGGACCAGGTAAGTTCCCCACGCCTTGTTCCAAGGTAAGTATTTCATAATGAGCTAGTATGCGGTGCATACTAGCTCATTATGCCTTTTGCCTTTCAGGTAGGGTTTACTACTGCTTTAATATGGAGTTGACTCCGCCTCATATCTTTTTTGGTATAACAGCTTTCACTCTTCTGGAAAATCTTTTCACAAGATTTACAAGCTTGTCTGTGGAAATACAGTATGTGTCCATTGAGCCAAAGGAACCTTTGTGAGGTTCAGTACTGATTTTGGTTGAGAAGACCTGGCTCGCTATTGACATTCCAAAGTTGTTTAGTAGGGTTGAGGTCAGGACCCAAAGTTCAGGCCACTCGAGTTTCGTCACACTAAACCCTTCCTTAAACAGCTGCCTCAAGGTTGGAAGTACACCTGTCTAAAATGTATTTGTATGCTGCAGCATTAACAGTACCCTTACTGCAGGGGTGCCCAACCAGTGACCACATGTGGCCCACGGAGCCCTTTGATGTGGCCCATGACCCTCCTGCTCTGGGATGGCTGGTTGGCAAGCCCAGATGGCAGGTTGCTGACCTGCCATCCCAGAGCATCAGTGTTGTAAATGAAGCCAGCGGTAGAGGAAGCAAACAGCTTTTCAGAAAGTGCACCACACCTGCAGAAAATAATAGACATCTATAGCGAAGTGCAGCTAACCAGCGGGAAAACCTCCAGGTACACTACGTCACAATAGACCGCAGACCATCATTGTAAAAGCAGCCTTACCCTCCATTAATCTCTATGGAGCGGTAGCGGTAAACAGACTTTTGTCCGTTTTACACCTGCCTACCTCCAATCCGATCTGCTAAAAAAAAAAACAGAAATGGATCTGTCCCCTTCCATCTGATTGGATCAGCGGGGCCATAGCGTAGATTGGGCTGTGTCCGTGTCTGCTTTGCATATGCAGACTAGACTGGACACAGACCTGTCATCTGCCCACTCCTCTCCGCTAAGTGACCCTTAGCACCCCTGCCTTACTGGAAGAATCTAATAAATTGAAGGGGTGTCTACATATAGTTGGCCATATTGCATGTGTCATTAGAGCATAGGCCTCTGACCACATGGGTTCTGAGTCCAAATTCAATGGATGTTTTTAAGCACATACTGAAGCCAGTCAGTTCAGAGCAAAACATTTCATAATGTAGACTAAGGGGTAGATTCAGGTAGGAGATAAGACAGCTTATCTCCAGATAAGCCGCCTTATCTCTGCGTTTTATGCACCCAATCTATGCCACTGATTCATAAAATCAGTTAAGCATAGATTTTCCTTAGATCAGACATGCGTAAGTCTATTACGCTGTCTAATCTAATTTTCATATTTTAGGCTGGCCGCTAGGTGGCGTTCCTGTCTAAAATATGTAAATGAGCCTATATGCCGATATGCCGATTCCCGAACGTACGCCCGGCCGGCGCTATTCAATTACGTCGTTTGCGTTAGCGTAGTACCGTCGTAATGTTATGCCTGCTATATGAGGTGCAGGCAATGTTAAGTATGGACGGCGTGCCGACGCTTTTTTTCCCGTCGTTTACGTAAAACGTTTGCGCATAGGGTTTTGCGTAAGTGCCGTTCACGTCGTTTACACGTCGAATTGACGTCGAGATTTGGAGCATGCGCACTGGGAACCAATCACGGCCGCCACATGCGCAGTTCGCCGCACGATAGGTTAGCCAGAGGACAATGGTCTGATGGACCGTTTTCATCAGTCAAAACCGATCATGTGTGGGCCCCATAGGTTATTTAAACTTAGGTTAAAAAAAGCCAACTTGCTTTAAAATTAACCTATGGACTCGTAAACGATAGGTCAAAACCGATCGTTAATAGGCACGACCATCGGTTAAAAACCTGCGCGTGCTCAGAATCAAGTCGACGCATGCTTGGAAGCATTGAACTTCATTTTTTTCAGCACGTCGTTGTGTTTTATGTCACCGCGTTCTGATACGATCGTTTTTTTAACTGATGGTGTGTAGGCACATCAGACCATCAGTCAGCTTCATCGGTTAACCTAAGACAACTGCCCTTCAGACCGTTGTCCTTTGGTTAACCTATCGTGTGTAAGAGGCTTTAGATGAATGCATGGTCTTCGTTAGATCTATGTAGGTTGGGTGTTAAAACTGCATAGTTGGATGCTAGAGCTGATGTTTGGTGGAGATTTGGCTGCCATCTGACCACTTACTAGCATAACCTGAATTGTTAGGCCCCATGCACACGAGACGCAAATGCAAACACATCTAAACACACGTTTTCAAAGGCAAAAACCGGCGTTTAAAACACCCGTTTTTGCTGCAAATTTTGCGGCGTTTTGCCGCGTTTGTGTTTCTAAGCGTTTGGTTAAGAAACATTATAAGACCCTCCCTAAGCTCAAAAAACAATATTATTTAACCATTTCAGCCATTTTGTGAGACCAAAGTGAGTAGCAGCTGAAAGAGCAGTAGTGTACTTGTATTTAGCATGTCACTTGCCACATCACCTACCACAAGCTGTGGATTGTCCACTTGCCATGTCACCTGCCACAAGTTGTGAATTGTCCACTTGCCACGTCATCTGCCATGTCACTTGGCCATACCACCTGCCACAAGTTGTGGATTGTCCACTGGCCACATCACCTGCCACGTCACCTGGCCACGTCACCTGCCACAAGTTGTGGATTGTCCACTGGCCACGTCACCTGGTCACGTCTGCTGCCATGTCACCTGGCCACGTCACCTGCCACAAGTTGTGGATTTTCCACTTGCCATGTCCACTGGCCACGTCACCTGACCACGTCACCTGCCACAAGTTGTGGATTGTCCACTGGCCACGTCACCTGGCCACGTCACCTGCCACAAGTTGTGGATTTTCCACTGGCCACGTCACCTGGCCACGTCAGCTGCTATGTCACCTGGCCACGTCACCTGCCACAAGTTGTGGATTTTCCACTTGCCATGTCCACTGGCCACGTCACCTGACCACGTCACCTGCCACAAGTTGTGGATTGTCCACTTGCCACGTCACCTGGCCACGTCACCTGCCATGTCACCTGCCACAAGTTATGGATTGTCCACTGGTCACATCACCTGGCCACGTCACCTGCCATGTCACCTAGCCATGTCACCTGCCACAAGTTGTGGATTATCCACTTGCCACGTCACTTGCCACGTCACCTGGCCACGTCACCTGCCACAAGTTGTGGATTGTCCACTGGCCACGTCACTTGGTCACGTCGGCTGCCATGTCACCTGGCCACGTCACCTGCCACAAGTTGTGGATTGTCCACTTGCCACGTCACCTGGCCACGTCACCTGGCCACGTCACCTGCCACGTCACCTGGCCACGTCACCTGCCACAAGTTGTGGATTGTCCACTGGCCACGTCACCTGACCACATCACCTGCCACAAGTTGTGGATTGTCCACTTGCCACGTCACCTGGCCACGTCACCTGCCACAAGTTCTGGATTGTCCACTGGCCACGTCACCTGGCCACGTCAGCTGCCATGTCACCTAGCCACGTCACCTGCCACAAGTTGTGGATTGTCCACAATGCAATGCAATCAATTACAGTTGTTTAAGTTTTTTTAATGGTTTTTCATCATTTGCCATCATTTTTGAGATTTCTAATGTAAAAAATAGGTCACCTTTAAAAACACCTATAAACGAAATCGCGGCAAAACGCTTGTTCCGCGTTTTGCCGCGATTAGCAGCGTTTTGCCGCGATTTGCATCTGAAACGCGAAAACGTTTGCGTCTGAACCCATTTTTTTGCTTCTGAAAAAACGAGCCTAAACCTAGCTGCTTTAAAACGCAAAAAAACGTGAATGTGTGCATGGACACATAGGATAACATTAACTGTGTTCAGGGGCAGTTGAAAAAAATGCCCAAATGCCTCTGAACTCGAGTTTACCAGCGTCTTGTGTGCATGGGGCCTTAGATTTGTGTATGATTTTTTTTTTACTAACTATAATTCTAATAAGGCAAGATAAGGCTAATCTGCTGCTAACAAAAGCATTTGCTGTGTTCAGCAGTTTTATGATAATATGAGTTTTAAATTCAAACTGTTCTTTTTACCAGTATTGATTGATACAGCAAACTTTTTTTCTATTTTTTGTTTGCTAGTTATTGACATGGCATACAGCCCAGTGGTATTGAAGGGAGCAGAGAACGATCGAGTGGAAAAGGATCAGCTCATCCGCCTAGCAATGAAATACATTGAACAGCAACACAAAGTCACCCTTTGTCATTCTTACCATATTGCACCATTTAGACAAAAGGGGAATTTACAGACGTTGAGGAACAATTTAGACGGGCAACAGAAAAAGACAAAACCGACAAAAGAAAAATCAGTAAAGGGTAAGTTCAGTCATAAATTCTTCAGGGGATTTTTTTTTCTTTCTTTTATGAAAATAAAAAAATATACATCAAAAAGGAGAATGTTCACTTGCAATGTGGTCTATTTAAAATTCTTATTCTTTTGATAAATACATTTTTTTGGAATAAAGGAAGACAGTCAGTCCCTCAAAATACTACATGAATTGAGAATGTTTAGCATAAAAAATAAGCTGAAGCTCCCTACAGACAATAGATGGCAGTCAGATATGTAGGCATGTCCAAGTTGCTATAAGATTCTTAATATGAAAGAATTTTCTACAAATATGCATGCTTGGATTGTGCATATTTACACATTTATGTTGTGGTGGATGGACAGAAAACACTGTTTATACATTCCTATTGTCAATCTATATCTAGGAAAAACAATAGCAAAAGGCTGTAAAAAAAAGGAATGATCACATTTTTCCTAAGGCCCCATGGGCACACGAGACGATGGTAAACTCAAGTTCAGAGGCATTTGGACAGTTTTTTCAACTGCCCCTGAACACATTCAATGTTATCCTATGTGTCCATGCACACAATCTCGTTTATTGCCGCTTTTAGGCAGTTGAGTTGAGCAAACAAATGGGTTCAGCAGCAAACGTTTTTGCGTTTCAGACGCAAATCGCGGCAAAACGCAGCGAATCTAATTTTTCAATTTTTTTTAATTTTTCAAATTTCTAATTTTTTCAAATTTTTCAAATTGTTCAAATTTTTCTAATTTTTCAAATTGTTCAAATTTTTGTAATTTTTGTAATTGTTCAAATTTTTCAAATTTTTGTAATTGTTCACATTTTTCAAATTTTTGTAATTGTTCACATTTTTCAACTTGTTCACATTTTTCAAATTTTTCGAATTTCGAATTTTTTTGCATTGTTCAAATTTTTCAAATTGTTCAAATTTTTCAAATTGTTCACATTTTTCAAATTGTTCACATTTTTCAAATTGTTCAATTTAGTTAAACTATTAAATAAACTATTTAATATTAAACTATTTAAAAGTTTTATTTTTAAAAGGCACTCATTTTTTATGCAGAAAAAGTATCTCAGCATTTGAATTGATCCGCAGAACATTTTAGTTACAGTCTGCACAGATTAACCATTTAAACTAAAGTATAACTAAAGGCAAAACTTTTTTTTTAAGTTTTCTGGATAGAGCTGGGATAGATTAGAACCCCAGACAGTTTTCTATTTCTGCCTGTGCCCCCATTAGGCTGCATTCACATCTGAGCGTTTTGTCGCCTGAAGCGCGACGCTCAAAGACGCTAGAGGGGAAAAATAACATTATTCTCTATGGAGATGGTTCGCATCTGCAATGCAAAACGGCGTACGCCGAAAGAACGCCGAACGCCTAATTTCAAACAAGTCCCGGACCCTTTTTGACGCGCGAATCGGGCGGCTTGGGCGTTTTACATTGATGCCAATGACCTGTACAAAACCGCGGGGAAAAACATTGCGTTTTGTCGTGGCAAATCGCGGGGGAAAATGATGCAATTTGTCGCGGCAAAAAACGCTGCAAATCGGAGATTCACCCTCTTTATTTGTCCTGTTTGCCATTATCATTGAAAGTGAAGGTTAAAGGGGTTGTAAAGGTTTGTTTTTTATTTTCTAAATTGGTTCCTTTAAGCTAGTGCATTGTTGGTTCACTTACCCTTTCCTTCCATTTCCCTTCTAAATGTTTTTTTTTCTTTGTCTGATGTTCTCACTTCCTGTTTCTCAGTAAGCTTTCCACCATCAGCCAGAACAGCTTACTGAGGAGGAGTCAGAAGTTCAGACAAAAAAAATAAAAATTAAAACTAACATTTAGAAGGGAAATGGAAGGAAAAGGTAAGTGAACCAACAATGCACTAGCTTAAAGGATCACTAAAGGAATTTTTTTTTAGCTAAATAGCTTCCTTTACCTTACTGCAGTACTGGTTTCATGTCCTTATTGTTCGTTTTTGCTTTGAAGTTGCTGTAATCCTGCTCTGTTCTCCACACTTCCTGCTTGTCTGTTTCCTTATAACCACCATACTGGGAGCTTTCTCACGGTGGTTTAATCTGTCATTACTGTGTGTCTAAAACTTCCCAGATTAAGATTAATTTTAAAAAGAAAACACTGCCCTGGATTTGTTTGTTTTTGTTCTGTGTGTCTATTTCTACTTTGCAGATACATGAAGCCAGTTCAAAAGTGAAACTAACCTGCAGGCACATTATATGATTGATTTTTATCTATTTTTAATAATTTTGAAAAGGAATCAGTTAACTTTTACGTCTCTATACCCTGTAAACAGTCATTTGAGCAAAAAAAATGTTTTCCTTTAGTGACCCTTTAAAGGAACCTATTTAGAAAATAAAAAAACAAACCTTAACAACCCCAAAAAAGTAATAGAGGTAACATTTTTCCAATGGGGGCACTAGTTCTGGTAAACTGGGGGGTCCCCAAGGAATTCCCTTTATGGGCAGGGGTTACCTCTCACTTTCTGTTTGATGAAAGTAATCTCTGCAATGGCACACAGATGGTCTCATTCCTGAGATACCAATGCGTGTGCCTGGCGGCCGTGATGTCCGCCAGGCACTCGCAATTGGCGGTTACAGGGACAAGGACATGGATCTGTGTGTGTAAACACAGAGATCAACGTCCTGTCAGGGGAGAGAGGAGACCGATCTGTGTCCCTTGTACATAGGGACACAGCATCGGTCACCTCCCCCAATCACCCCCCTCCCCCCACAGTTAGAACACACCCAGGGAATACATTTAACCCCTTCCATGCATTTTTATAGCACTGATCGCAGTATAAATGTGAATGGCGTCAAAACTGTCCGATGTGTCAGCCATAATGTCGCAGTCCCAATAAAAATCGCAGATCGACGCCATTACTAGTAAAAAAATAAAATAATACAAATTAATAATTCTGTCCCCTATTTTGTAAGCGCTATAACTTTTGCGCAAACCAATCGCTTATTGCGTTTTTTTTACCAAAAATATGTAGAATAATACGTATCGGCCTAAACTGAGAAATGTTTTCTTTTTTAAATGGGCTATTTATTATAGTAACAAGTAAAAAATATTCATTTTTTTCAAAATTGTGGCTATATGTATATGTGCCCAGTAAGGAAGTGGTTAATGAACTGTAGCTCCCCAGTGCCGGCAGCACTCATGTAGCCGCAGATATATATACACACATAATACAGAAATTAGATAAAAGAACATCGATTATAGGGCAACAGTCCAAAAGTAACATAGATAAAGACCTGATGCATTTGCAGGAAAAACACTGACTAACAATGGAGATACAGTATATGAAAGAATATCAACCGGTGCATATACAATCAGGGATATCCGCTATCAGTGAGAGGCGAAAGCCATAGGGGCCCATCTGCTGATATCTCCCAAGGCCATAAAACAAGAAGCTTAATTGATATTGGTCTAGTACAGTGGTAGGCAACCTCGGCTCTCCAGCTGTGCTGAAACTACAAATCCCATCATGCCTCTGCCTCTAGGAGTCATGTCTGCGATTGTCAGGGTCTTGCAATGCCTCATGGGACTCGTAGTTTCAAAACAGCTGGAGAGCCGAGGTCGCCTACTCCTTTTTTTTTTTTTTTGAAAAGCCTGTGGCGTGCAAAACACAACCCAAAAACTTCACCCGGTGCAGGAAAAAATGTGCACACACATAAAGAGTGAAACACAAAAAACTGCGATGGGTGCCATCGTCAATTGGTCCTCCGCAGAGGACCCAGCTCTGTTCCCCCGGGGGGTTAGGCTCCAGACAGGGAAAAGAGTTATTGGAGTCCAAGCAGCCGAAACCACTAGGACCCCACTATGGCCCATGCAGCCGAAACCACATGGCCAAACATCCTCGGAGGGACTGCCGAAACAGAACCCTCCTCGGTGAGGCTCCCCCGAAGAGAGACCCCATGAGAGCAGGTGAACTAAGCCAGAAGGCCATGTCCACCTACTCCCAAGACTTTCAGAGTCAGGCCCGAGGACCAGCACCCTACTCGCCACACATAAAGTGCTCCAACCAAAAAAAGTGACAAACAAGACAAACAGGGGGTAAAATAAAAAAGAAAGTGGGGGAAAAGGAAGGTGGGAATGGTGAGTGGAAAGTGGCCATTGTGCAATACAATGGCCGGCCCTCCGGCCAGGAACAAAAAGGTCGCCTACTCCTGGTCTAGTAGAAAGGAAATCTTAAGATTGCTAATAGAAGGTTATGGGGATCTGAGAAGAGGCCAGCTGGTCAGGACACCTTCTCAGATAGTGAGGCTGTGCTGAGCTAAAGGATCTCCCATAAGCCTGAAGATATCTACTCGAGAGGTCTTCAACCTTTATATGACCTGACTCCCGATCTTTAACCACTTCGAATGACGGCAACAGCGTGGGTCTGAATATCCAACATGCCGTCTTTTGACGGCATCTCCTTTGGGCGTTCCCAGCGCGCTCTGTCAAGCGCGCTGCGGGGAAGCCCTGTGTTGTCCGTGTCCCTTGGACACGGCCAATCACAGATCGCGGCGAACGACCAATCAGAGTGCCCGTTTGCGATGCGATCTGTGGGCGAATGAGAGATGATCTCATAGATCATCTCTCATTGCCGTGTTACACAGAGACAGCATCCTGTCTCTGGAGAGGAGGAGCCCGATCTGTGTTCCTTCCTACATAGGGACACAGATCGGTCACCCCCCCTCCACCCACAGTTAGGATACACATTTAACCCCTTCCTCACCCCCTAGTGTTAACCCATTCAATGCCAGTCACATTTATACTGTAATTAGTGCATATTTATAGCACTGATCGCAGTATAAATGTGAATGGCGCCAAAAATGTGTCAAAAGTGTCCGATGTGTCCGCCATAACGTTGCAGTACCAATAAAAATCGCAGATCGCCGCCATTTCTAGTAAAAAATAATAAAATAAAAAATAATAATTCTCTCCCCTATTTTGTAAGCGCTATAACTTTTGCGCAAACCAGTCGCTTATTGCGATTTTTTATTTTATTTATTTTTTACCAAAAATATGTAGAAGAATACGTATCACCCTAAACTTTTTTTTTTTTAATTGGGATATTTATTATAGCAACAAGTAAAAAATATTGTATTTTTCTTCAAAATTGTCGCTCTTTTTTGTTTATAGCGCAAAAAATAAAAACCGCACAGGCGATCAAATACCACCAAAAGAAAGCTCTACTTGTGGGGAAAAAAGGACGTCAATTTTTTTTGGGAGCCACGTCGCACGACCGCGCAAATGTCAGTTAAAGCGACGCAGTGCCGGAAGCTGAAATTTCACCTGGGCAGGAGGGGGGTGTATGTGCCCAGTAAGCAAGTGGTTAACCTCATCCCAAATGATGGCTACAGCGCGCTCTGTGATAACTGTGTACTTCAGACACAGCTGATCACAGATCGGGGTAAAGGGCTAATCACAGTGGCCCTTTACAATTTGATCAGCTGTGTTCAATCGCAGCTAATCAGTGTAAACAGGATATACATGTTATCGCCAGTCTTCTCCTCACATTGATAGCGTGTAATGGCCCATACACACGATCCGAATATCGGACGACGGATCGTACGACTTTTTTCGCTTAATAATCGCAAGTAAAATAAAATAGGTTATTAAACTCACGAAAATTCTCGTACGACAGAAAAAAATAATCGGAAGTGATGTCACGTGTTGTAATGTATTTGTATTGTATTTTCGGACGACGGCTGTACTGACTAAACGAAAATCGTACGATCTGACATTTTCACGCTTGTCCGATCGAATAATATCGGATGAACGGTCGTGATCGGCTCTCGAAAGTAGTGTACACACGATCCGAAAATCGTACGATCCATCATCGGACTATCGTTTTCGTCCGATATTCGGATGGTGCGTATGGGCCATAAGGAAAGACAAGCTGGTAAGTTGCAATCCACACAGGGGACATCTACAATGATAATCAGGGCACTGACATGATTATCGGTGCTACCCCATCAGTGATGCCTGTCAGTGCAGCCTCATCAGCGCACATCAGTTGAGAAAAATTACTTATTTACAGAAACTAAGAAAAAAAATTTAATTTTTTTTTCAAACATTTCGGTCTTTTTTCGTTTATTTGTCAAACAAATTAAAAAGACAGTGGTGATGTGTTAGTATTGTATACACATCTATAACTTTGAGGCTTGTATTTCTTTTTATCTTTGCTCTTTATCCATGCCTCCAAATGAAAATAATGTCCAACAAAACCGCTTCACAATACTTATCTGCACAATGGAAAGTTTAGTAAACCTAAGAGACAAAAACAGTTTGTACTTCTTATCTCTGTATCAATGTGGAAACCTTGATGCGTTTTGCATAAAGAGGTGCTTGCTCATAAAGTCAATGTCAACTCCGCCACTATTCTCCGGAGAGAGAGGAAACCTCCAACCCACATTCAATCATACAGGAGCTCTTATCGCACACATCTCAGATAAAAGCGACATAAACATTCAAAAGAGAGGCATAAACATAATGGCTTGATGTGGCTAGAATGAGCACAGTTCAGAGAAGCTGACAAATCTAAAACTCCCAATATGATCCAGTAACCGAATAAAGCTAAAATAACAACAATAATCAAAACAATAACCATACTTTATAAAGAATAGAGTGACCCATAGTGGCCAAATAGACTTGGTGCAGGGTATATGAGTCTACATAAATTATAAAGATGTGCAGAGGCATAAATTACTGCAAAATTCAATACAAACAAAAAACATCCACACCTATCTCACAATAGGACGCTGACGAGTATAAGCCTAGGGTGTCCATCTGGATGCCTCACTGTGCCCATGTCTCACTGTGCCCATGCCTCACTGTGTCCAAGTCCATGCCTCACTGTGCCCATGCCTCACTGTGCCCATGCCTCACTGTGTCCATGCCTCAATGTGTCCATGTCCATGCCTCACTGTGTCCAAGTCCATGCCTCACTGTGCCCATGCCTCACTGTGTCCAAGTCCATGCCTCACTGTGTCCGTGCCTCACTGTGTCCGTGCTTCACTGTGTCCATGCCTCACTGTGCCCATGCCTCACTGTGCCCGTGCCTCACTGGGCCCGTGCCTCACTGTGTCCGTGCCTCACTGTGTCCATGCCTCACTGTGCCCATGTCCATGCCTCACTGTGTCCAAGTCCGTGCCTCACTGTGTCTTTGCCTCACTGTGTCTTTGCCTCACTGTGTCTGTGCCTCACTGTGTCTGTGCCTCACTGTGTCTGTGCCTCACTGTGTCTGTGCCTCACTGTGTCTGTGCCTCACTGTGTCTGTGCCTCACTGTGTCTGTGCCTCACTGTGTCTGTGCCTCACTGTGTCCGTGCCTCACTGTGTCCGTGCCTCACTGTGTCCGTGCCTCACTGTGCCCATGTCCATGCCTCACTGTGTCCAAGTCCGTGCCTCACTGTGTCCGTGCCTCACTGTGTCCGTGCCTCACTGTGTCGGTGCCTCACTGTGTCCGTGCCTCACTGTGTCTGTGCCTCACTGTGCCCATGTCCATGCCTCACTGTGTCCAAGTCCGTGCCTCACTGTGTCCGTGCCTCACTGTGGTCATGACTAGACTGACGTTTAACACAGGAGTCTATGAAAGGGGTGACCGGCTTTGAAAAATCGGTGCTCCCCGACCGTAGGTCCCCGGGACAACAAACTTTGCAAACTTGTAGAGGAAGAGTGTGGCTACATGTGTGCTACTTGGGGTCCGGCGGACCCAGTGGCCAGCCGTTACCGCGTCCCCAAATTCCGAGAGATCAGGCACAAAAAGGTGACTCGAGTATAAGCCGAGGGGGGCATTTTAAGCACAAAAGATTTGCTGAAAAACTTGGCTTATACTCGAGTATATACAGTATTTTAATCATAGTAATAAGAAAAATCCTATTTGAAATTCAAACCAAATGGGTTCCAAGATTTCATCATAAACAAACTATTTGCCTCCCTCCTACAGAGCCTTAAAAAAAACAACAACAAAAAAAAATCCTTCTTTTATAGCCCTGGTGCAGTAATAAACTCATGTATGAGCCATGATTTTGCACAAAATATCTAGCAGTATTAGTAGTTCTATTTTTTTTTGTCCCATCAAATATAATGAAGCTGAAAGGTGGAGTCTGGTTTGCTAGTGATCTCTGCTGAGGTGGGTGAAAAAGATAATCCTTCTTGTGGCTGCAGATATTTAACATTTAATGCTGTTTATTGTCCCAAATAATAAAAAATTACAGTGTAATGAGCAATGTGCTAACCTACTAACATAGCCACACACGTGTATTTTATCATGGTTACGTGATAGTTTACGTTTTTGGTGCTGTAGTTGAAATCTGCAAAGAGATCACACAAATACTTATAAAGCCTAGTACACACAGTGGGCCTGGCTGTTGTCGTAAAATCTGACTGTACGCTCCATCTGACAATTGTTGTCAGATTTTCTGCCAACAAAGGTGGGATAGCATGCTTTAAAATTTTCCGACAACAAATGTGTGTTGTCCGATTATCCGATCGTGTATACAGAAGTCCCTGGAAAAAAAATCCAAAGTACAAACATGCATGCTCAGAAGCAATGCTAACCATGACACAACCAGGGGTGGACTGACCATTGAGTCACTCGGGCACTGCCCGAGGGCCCCATGCCACTAGGGGGCCCCATACGGGTTGCCAGGCTCAGTAAAACCAGGGACAGTATGTAAAAATCTATTTTTTTTTTACATCTGTCCCTGATATGTCTGAAACCGACATACTTTTGATGTGAAAATCCAGAGATTTTAGCTGCCTCGCCTCTGTACTGCCACCTGGCGTGGTGGCCATCTGTAAGCCCGGGGGGGCCCATAATCTTCTATTGCCCGGGGGCCCCATGAGTTGTCAGTGCGCCCCTGGACACAACATTAGCAAAAGTTGCCCAAAGGGTGGCGCTAAGGAGCTGCAAAAACACGTAATTTCATGTTTGTTGGCTGACAATTCTTTGCTGTTTTGTATGCAAGACAAGTTCATGGCCAACACCCTTTGGATAAAAGTCTTATGCCGCGTACACACAATAATTTTTCGTGTTCTAAAAAATTACGTTTTTAAAGGGTCTAGAAAAAACAAAGTTTTTTTTCAACTTGATCATTAAAACGGCGTTGCCTACACACAATCGTGAAGAAAAAAAAAGTGCTCTAGCAAAGCAGGGTGACGTACGACGGCACTATAAAGGGGAAGTTCCATGCGGATGGCGCCACCCTTTGTGCTGCTTTAGCTGATTTAATGTTAGTAAAAGACGATTTGTGCTTTTCTGTCTGTTACAGCGTGATGAATGTGCTATCTCCATTACGAACGGTAGTTTTACCAGAACGAACACTCTAGTCTCATAACTTGCTTCTGAGCATGCGCAGATTTTTCACGTCGTTAAAACCCACACACGACCATTTTTTACAACCCGAAAAACGACAACGTTAAAAACGTAGTGAAAAAATAGAGCATGTTCGATTTTTTTTTATTGTTTTTTGCCCATTTTTTAGAACTCGAAAAATGCTCTGAAGCCCACACACGATCGTTTTTAATGACATTAAAAAAAAAACTAAATTTTTTAGAACCCGAAAAATTATCGCGTGTACGCGGCATTACGCTTTGTCCGGAAAATCCGATCGTGTGTATGAGGCTTTAGTGTGTAAAAAAGTTGGAACAGCAAAATAATTACATTACGTTGTGCGCTTGAACTGTTGTAGACCACTTTTCCATACAAGTGTTGCAAATCCGAGAACAATGTGACCAATTCATTCCTAAAAAGGCACATACTGTAAGTCTTTTAGGTGATGTATTTTGCACCTATCCTAAAAAATGTGCTTATCATTCACCTCTGAATCATCATTATATCTCACAGAGTCATCATACAGATAGATGATATTTGATTAGTATCAGTATTAAATATGTGGGAGATTATTCTCTGTATGATTTTGTTTTTTAGCGCCTAATACATCATTACTGGAACAGTTAAAAAACATTTCGGTATCGGCAGACGAAATAGAAAAACCAAGCCCACGCATCCAAATAATGAAGGAGAGTGATCCCAAGCCTGGCAAAGCAGGTCTGATAGAGGTGATCTCTAGTACGGAACTGAATGAGGAAGATCTGCTTACATCTCCCCAACATGAGCTGTCTATTGTTAACAACCAATCCAGGGAACCACAGAAGATAATACTGACAGCTGCATTACATGGAGTTCGCTCTGTTTCAGAGTGTGATCTAAGTGTGTCTAAGGTAACATAAGAAACCTTTCTAGAATTAAATCTGCATAATCTTAAAGTAGAAGAAAAGCCTAAGGGTCCTTTCACACGGAGCGGACCGTTTTTCGGTCCGCTCCGTGTGCCCGCCAGCTGAGCGGGGGGGTCTCCGCTCAGCTGTCGGCGGACGGGGCGGTCCCCGCACATTGTGCAGGGACCGCCCTGTCTCTCCTCCGCTCTCCCCTATGGGGAGTCGGATGGAAACGGACCGTCTGTCCGTTTGCATCCGATCCGTTTGGCCGGACGGAAGAAAAATAGGACATTCTTCCGTCCGCAAAAACGGATGCGGATCGAGCGGACGTTAGCGGATGCATCATCCGCTAACGGATCCGCTCCCATAGGGACACATTACAAGTCCGTAAATGGACTTGTAATGAGCGGACCGTTCGTCCGCTAGTGTGAAAGGGCCCTAAAGCCTCGTACACACACTATGATTGTTGGCAGGGGGATTGTCTGTTGACAGATTGTTGTCCTAAAATCTTACCGTTAGTATGCTATTTTTGACAATTGTTGTCCAACTTTCGGCCAACAAATATTGGATGACATGCTAGTAAATGTTACATGCTAGTAAATTTTCGGTGGACAACGGTTTGCCATCTGATTTTCGTATTGATCAGTACACAAATCCGTCACACAAAAGTACAAATACGAATGCTTGGAATCAATGCTTGCCAAACACGAAATTAGCATAACGGGCCCAAAGGGTGGCACTCAACAGCTGAAATTCCTTGTAGTGCGTCACTACGTTCGTGTCTTTGGCACAATTGTGTACCCTTAGGGCCCTTTCACACGGGGCGGATCAGTATTGATCCGCTTCCGTGTGTCCGTTTGCTCAGCAGGGATCGCTCCGTAAATCCCCGCTGAGCCGTCGGATGACAGGGCGGTCTCCGCACACTATTTTTTCTCCACTCTCCCCTATGGGGGAGCCGATGAACACGGACCGTGTGCCCATATTCATCTGATCCGCTCTGCAGACGGAAGAAAAAATAGGGTTTTCTTCCTTCTGCAAAAGCGGTTGTTTGCGGAGGTGGACAATTACGGGTGTCAGCGGATGGTCATCCGCTGACACCCGCTATCCCATAGGAATACATGTATGTCCGTATTTCATCTGAAAACGGATGGATGAAATACGGACATATGGTTCACATGTGTGAAAGGGCCCTTAGTATGCAAGACAAGATCCTGGCACACACCTTTTTGAGAAAAATCAGATGCTCGGTTGGCCAACAATTGTACCGTGTGTACGAGGCTTTAGTTTAACTATTCTTAAAAAGTTTCTTACCCTCTCCTCCTTCCAACCCCCGCCTAACTAGTATAAGAAATGTATACGTTTCCCTATTTTAATCTACTCTGGTCAAGTCACATGATCCTGCAGCTCTCCTGTGTCATTGAGCGGCGGCTGTAGGAGAGAGGAGGGAGCAACTATAATGACTGGGCCATGGGAGCCTAGAGTTGATATCAAGGCGCCTGAATCACGTGACCAGTGTGGATTAAAAATAGGTGTGTGTGTGTGTTTGTGTGTGTACACCTATTTTTTTTATATACAAATTAGGCAGGATACGTAGGAGAGGGGAGGGAATCTTTTTAAAGGATGAGTTCACCTTCGCGAACATGTTACATGTTGCACCTATTTTCAGGGTGGAACATGTAACATGTTCCTATTCCTGCACCTGTCTGCCCGATCCCCCTCCTCCCTGTGACAGCGGGCCGGGGATCTTCTCCACCCACACAGCCACGTCATTCATTCGCAGAGTTCTGTGAACAAATAGACTACAAGTACCAACAGCCTTTGCGACCAACGGCTTGTGGCTGGTGAACATCCTCGCACTTCATTGAATCTTCCTGGATTAGGAAGGTATCGGAAGTACGGGTAGACAGCTACAATGACAGTCTACAAGTGCCTGACATTGCACTTGTGGTCTGGTGATCGCTGGTGCAATGCTTTACAGGCTCCTAAGAAAAAAAAATAGTAAATGCACATTTTTTTTTACCTGCAAAACATATTATTTTTATTTTTAAAAGCTGAACTTATACTTTAAGAATAGTTAGACTTAAAGTGGATGTAAACCCCCAAACATTTTTTTTTTTTTGATGTCACAATGTAGAGTATAATATTTCATCTCATTTGTGCCCAGTCTTGCCACACAGAGTTAATCCAGCGCTGAGTAATCCTCTTTTATGTTCAGCGAAAACGAACAGCCTTCCAGATAAAACCCTGCCTAAATCAAAAAGTCCGGAATCTCTCTTCTTGCTTTGAGTGAGAGGTTATTTACAAATATAGCTAGGACATGTTTATCATATGTTATGTTTTGTTTACAATAACATGAGGTGATAGAACATCATAACACATCCTAGTAATATACAATGAACTTTGGATCACCTCTTGTTATGATAAACATGTCCAAGCTATATTTGTAAATAACCTGTTACTGAAAGCAACAGAGATCCGGACTTTATAATTTGGCAGGTTTTTATCTGGAATTCTGTTAATTTGCACTGAACTTTAAAAGAGGATTACTCAGCGCTGGATTAACTCTGTGTGGCAAGACTGGGCACAGATGATAGGAAATCTTATACTCTACATTGTGACACCAAAAACGCAAACAGGATGCGAGTGAAAGAGACTAAAGGAAGTCAAGAACACTAAGATAGAAAAAAAAGATGAAAACAATGGGCCAAATTCACAGAGCGATTACTCCTGTCTATCTCGCGTTAGACTGGAGTACTTTCGAATTACGCGCGTTTTTTCACTACTCTGAAACCTCAAACCATGAAATTACGGCTGCGGGCTTCATTCCGACTGGTTTACGTGTTTGTACGCCTTCGGATCTATGCTGCAATAAATTTGCGGCCGCTGGGTGGAGTTCCCGTCGTTTTCCGCGTCGGGGTATGCAAATGAGCTTTTGCCGACGATCCACAAAGTTACGAGCGTCAATCGCAATCTCTTACGGCATCTTTAGTCATCTTTTTGCCTCGTAAAGTTATACCAGCTTTTTGCTGGTCTAATATTAGACAGCCCATGTTAAGTATGGCCGTCGTTCCCGCGTCGAATTTCAACGTTTTCCGACGTCTTTTTTTATTTTTGACGTAAAACGTCCGGGAATAGGAATGTCCGTAAACTACGCTACTCAAACAACGAATGACGTATCGACGTTATTTCGCGCAATGCACGGCGGGAAATTTCTGAACGGAGCGTGCGCAGTTCGATCGCCGCAGGGACGCGTCTAATTTAAATGCTTCACGCCCCCTAATCGCGTATTTCGATTACGCGGCGAGAAATACACTACGCCGCCGTACCGTAAGGGACAAAATCTACCAGGATTCGTCATACAGCCTGGTAAAATACGGCAGCGTAGTGTATCTATGATACTCTGCGCCAATGTAATTGTATCTGAATCTGGCCCAATATTTTGTAGAAAAAATGGCAGTTGTATATTATATATAGCACTTTAGCAACCTAGACGTCATCCACTTGAGGTTGAAATTTTCTTTAATGGGCTGGTTTTGAAAATGTGGCAAACATTATGCCAATACTTTATTCTAAGATTTTTTTTTAAATCTGCTGTGATATTCTATCTGGAAAATAGCAGTTAGGCAGGTCAGGTGTACACATCTGACTTCTGTCCAAAGCTTTAAAGCGACTCTATCTCTTTACAGAAATAATCGGGAGAATTGCTCCTTGCTGTCTTCAAGTGATACAGCCCCTGGCAACATCTTTGGCATTGAAAGTTAAATCCTACCTTTTGTAATACAAAAAAAATGTACACATATTGCAAAAAGTCAAAATGTGCATTTATTTCTATTTTTTTTCAATTGAGCCTTCAAAGCATTGAAATCATGGTCAGTGGATTGCAGGTGCAATGCTTTGGCTCCTGCAGACTATTCCAACTCGGATCCATACTCTAGTACAGACCGTCAGCTATGGAGCTGGAGAAAGTATCAATAGACTACAAGTGTGGTGATGGCACTGCACTTGAGATCTATTGAGAAACAGTCTCTCTGCTGTGGTGGCTGATGGGACTTGTCGTTTTTTTCATTCACAACTCTCTGTGAATGAATGACATGGCTGTTTGGGCAGAGTCCCACACATCAATGGCGAATTAAAATCTGACAACAGGAGCCAGAGGGCAGAAGCACCAGTGGATTCTGTAAGTGGGCGCTGCAGCCTCTAAACGTGTTTCACGTTACCCTCTATATGTGGGTGTAACATGAAACATGGTCTGAAATGTGCAGTCAGCCCCCCCCCCCCCTCCCCCTTTTTAAAAAAATTTTTTTTTTTTAGTTTTCAATGTTTTGTACAAAAAAAAAACAGACCATAATAAAGAAACAATAAACTTAGTGCACACCATAAGTAACATTATTAAATATTACGGTGGTGCTACTGTGCAATGGGTCATAATAGACAATCGCATGCTAACAGATACAGCAAGTTTAACATCCCAGATCCAGAGAGGTTAGCATAAGTGTGGAGTTAGCTTTTAACAATTCTGGGATTAAATATCTGCATTCCCCCCGTTACATTCAATGGTCTCTTCCACTGACCTGGTGGGAGGAACCACAGCATGTTGCAGGGGAAGCAGCTATTTGATACCCCCTGAAGTGTTGAATGCTAAAGATTGTGACGGATGTTTTAACACTCGCATCAGCAGAATGCGGACCCACCAAAGAGGTAAGTATCTATAGTCTTCAAATGCAGGGAGAAACTGTTCTGAATAGTTTGGTAAAGTACCAGAGCCTGTTCTGAAGTTCTGAAAGAAAGCCTTACAGTTATATGAAATAAATCCCTTCTGTTTGTATTTTAATTCATTCTGATTTTATTATATTATGACAATACATTATAGATTATAATACAGGCAATGATGTGTTCATATAGGTAATACAGTTATTTTGTCTAATCACTTTCGGGTATATTTTTGTTTCCATACATTATTCAAAAAGACTATACAAAACAAGACTGGGGAAGACAAGACTAAACAGGACAAAACAAGACAGGACAGGACTAAACAAGACAGGACCGAACTAAACAAGGCAAGACAAGACTAGACTAGACAACACAAGTCAAGACATAACAAAAAAAAAAAAAAAAACAAGACAGGGTTAAAAAATTTAGAATTAAGAAATGGCAGCAAAAAAAAAAAACCACCACGCCCCGCTAATTTGTTTTGTTCCTACAAGTGATTTCTAAATTCTTGTTGTTTCTCTATATACCCTCCAGGGGGCCCAGGTCCGAAGGTGCTCCTCATGTATATCCAATTCAATTGCTAAAAGTGATTCCATCTTCTCAATACCATCCATTTCATTGGCCCATTCCTTAACTGATGGGGTTTGTATTGAGCGCCAGTGCCGCGGTATAACTAATCTTGCTGCTGTCAACCAGTGTCTCAAAAGACCCCTTTTAATATTCTTATATGATCCTGGTAATATTGAGAGCAAAGTGATTTGTGGTGTATTTAATATTGGTTCCCCAGTAACTAAAGTATAGAGCTGCATATTTTTTTCCCAAAAATTTAAGATTTGGGGACATTCCCACCAGATGTGGAGCAATGAACCTTTAAATGAATTGCATCGCCAACATATGTCTGATTTATCTGGGTATATACGCTTTAATGACATTGGGCTCCAATACCACCTGGAAAGAAGTTTATAATTTGTCTCTTGTGCTTTAATTGTTAGTGACATACCATGTGTTAAATTAAATGCTTTCTTCCACTCTGCATCTTCAATTTGAACATTTAACTCATTCGCCCATTTCCTTGTGTATTCAGGAGGTTCAGGGTGTTTTTTAATGGCTAATATCTTATAGATTGAAGATAAGACATGTTTTGGTTTTGAGTCTTGTAGCAACAGAAGTTCAAACTGAGTTGTGTCTCTATACAAACATGTATTTGAGGGAAGAGAGGATAAGAAAGATAATAGTTGCCGATATTCCAACCATTGAGTAAGTGAGGGTTTCTGTGTAAAGATTAGGTTTAATATAGGTGGGAATGCTGCCTGGCAAGTAATCTGGCACACTCTACGATGTGATTCTTTGTTCCAAATGAGGAAATCTTTACGTTTTAAGGCCGGCGGAAATCGTGGGTTACCAAATAAAGGTGTCATAGGTCCCACTAATGAGGAAAGTTCCAATGTTAAGATTGTTTTAGTCCAAGTTTTTAATAGATGGGATGTTAGAGAAGGCATAGTAAAACATGAATCTCGATAGATATCACTATTCCCAAAATCTAACCAAGGAAGAGCGGTAAGATCAAATTGATTTAACCCTTGCTCTATTAGTACCCATTGTTTAGTGTTGGAGGAGTGGAACCAGTTCACTATCCTTGTTAATACTGCTGCTACATAGTAATGGTAAAGATCAGGTGCACCCGCTCCTCCGTTCACTTTGGGCAGTGATAGTAATTTCTTTTTTAATCTATGTTTTTTATGGCCCCAGATAAATTTTGTAAAGGCCAACTGTAAAGTAGAGAAATAAGATCTAGGAATAAAGACAGGCATGGTTTGGAAAAGATACAGAAACCGAGGTATTATATCCATTTTTAGAATATTAATCCTCCCAAACCACGAATATTGATTGTGATCATATTTTTTTAGATCCTGTAAGGTTCGTTGCATAAGAGGAATATAATTTGTTAGATATAAATGGTTCAAGTCGGAGGGGATTAAAATACCTAAGTATTTCAATACCGAAGAGCAAATTTTGAAAGAGAAACTATTTTTCAGTACCGTCATTTGTTGTGGACTGAGTGACACATTGAGAATAACTGATTTTGATATATTTGTATTTGTCTGTTTGTATTTTAGGATGATTTATTGCTTGAAGTTCCAGGAAAGTATCGACTGCTCTTAAACCTTCCTGTGTTGGTCAATGAGGACTCAACCACTGCCACATACAACAAATCAAATGACACTTTGACTGTTACAATGTTAGTAGCAGATAATCGAGGAGTATAATGAGTGGTCTTCCAACGCCACCCAGTGCACAGTTCATGTCTGAGTGCAGCAAATATGGAGGAACAAGAAGTTGTGCCATTCTAGCTTTCTACAAATATCTGCAGATTTGGTCACAAATGTATTACTGAGGACGTTATGTCACACAAGGCAATTTTGTTGGTTTGCATAATTTATTATATATATATATATATAGTCAGTCCCCAGGTTACAAACATGATGGGTTTTGTAGGTTTTTTCTTAAGTTGAATTTGTATGTAAGTTGGAACAGGTAAATTTTTTATGTGTAACTCCAGCCAAAAAAAAAGTTTTTATGTTTTGGATAGCATAGGGAACTGGCCATGTAGTGATGTGGGATTACTAGTGATGTGGGATTACTGACAGGCCCGCCGGACAGTACCGTGTTTCCCCGAAAATAAGACCTAGCAGTATTTTTGGGGAGAGCTACAATATAAGCCCTACAAGTGATTGGAAATTGCTAGAATCCTCACTAATGCAGTGTTGTATAGTATGGAAGGTGTGTGTTTGCTGTGGTCTGCTTTTATCAGGTACCTTCTTTTAGTGCCGCTATATGATCTCCAGCTGCTCTCCCCTTATCTTCTGGCTGTCAGTGGGGGATCTCGACCCCTCCTCCAATTTGCATTGCTCAGAGCGGGCCACGGAATCGCCGCTCAGCTAATCTTCACTGCTTTCCCCTTATCTTCTCCTGGCTGCTAGCGGGGGATCTCGACTCCCCCTTCCTCTGCATTGCTCAGTGCAGGCAAAAAAGGCGCCGTTAATCTGATCTCTTTGCTCTCCCCTTCTCCTGACTGTCAGTGGGGGATCTTGACCCCCCTCCCTCTGCATTGCTCCAAGCGCATAATGGAGAGCGCCGTTCATCTTCACTGATCTCCTCTTCTCCTCCTGTCAGTGGGGGATCTCAGGCCCCCCTTCTGCAGTGCTCGGTGCAAGGAAGACCGCTCAGGCAAGTCATGGACTTTTGGAGTGTATATTGCTGCAGTGGTGAGGATTCTGGCAGTTTACAAGCACTTTTGCTATTATTCATACTTGGCACATTGCATGGCAAGCCCTACCCCAAAAATAAGCCCTACTGTGTATTTGGTGGCCAAAATTATTATAAGACTCTGGCTTATTTTCGGGGAAACACAGTAGGGGGGCAGCATGTGGTAATCAGCAAGATAGGAGCACAGCGGTTTCCAGCACCAGCATGATGACACGCTGCCAGGTCTTAATTACGAGCTGCATATTTGTAATTTGGGGACTGCCGGTAGTGAGGAAGAATTAGAACCTTGTCAGGTTTTTGTTGTAAATGATTTAAGACAGAGATATCGCAGCACAGACGAGTCACATGAATGTAGCTACAGTATTGTAAGCGTTTAGCAATACAATGAAACACTGTGCAAGATTACATTGTAAACACAAGTACAATAAACAGCTTTACATGGCATAGTGTCTGGTGTGTTTTATAAGATGTGAGATACACATCCATGTTACTTTTTTTTCCATGCCAAGATATGCTCAAAGATCAAAAGACGGAGAGAAGAGTATAAAGAATTATGGGCGTAGAAAAAAAAGCCACAAGATTAAAGATAAATATATCTCCATATCCTTTTATAATTACCGTATTTATCGCCGTATAACACGCGCAGTCAGATAACACGCACCCTAACTTTAAGAGGGAAGTTTCAGGGAAAAAAAACTTCCACAGACCCCTGTGTATAACACGCAGGCACAGTTTGCTCTCTATTTTCAGTGTAAAAAAGTGAGTGTTATACGCCAATAAATACAGTATGTTGCAGTTTAAAAGGAAACATTTTTTTTTGCTGAAATTACCGTTTACAGGGTATAGAGACATAATACTTAACTGATTCCTTTTAAAAAACGATAAAAATCAATCATAATGTACCTGTAGTTTTTTTAGCTTCGTTTTTGCATGTTATCCTGTATCTGTGCTATACAGAGGCATAGAGCAGGGATGGTTTGGAAAACTAAACTAGAAGCTCCCAGTATTGTGGTCCTCAGGAAACAGACAACCAGAAAGTGTCCAAAACAGAGGAGAATTACAGCAACATCAGAGCAAAAACGAACAACGAGGACATGAAACCAGGAATGCAGGTCACACATAACCTCTTCAGCGCCCCATTGTGGTCAACTCCCAAACTGCAATTGTCATTTTCACAACAAACAATGCATTTTTAATGCATTTTTTGCTGTGAAAATGACAATGGTCCCAAAAATGTGTCAAAATTGTCCGAAGTGTCCGCCATAAAGTTGCATTTACGAAAAAAATCGCTGATCGCCGCTATTAGTAGTAGTAAAAAAATAATAATAATAAAAATGCAATAAAACTATCCCCTATTTTGTAAACGCTATAAATTTTGCGCAAACCAACCGATAAACGCTTATTGCAATTTTTTTTTACAAAAAATAGGTAGAAGAATACGTATCGGCCTAAACTGAGGACAATTTTTTTTTATATATTTTTGGGGGATATTTATTATAGCAAAAAGTAAAAAATATTGCATTTTTTTCAAAATTGTCGCTATATTTTTATTTATAGCGCAAAAAATTAAAACCGCAGAGGTGATCAAATACCACCAAAAGAAAGCTCTATTTGTGGGAAAAAAAAAGGACGCCAATTTTGTTTGGGAGCCACGTCGCACGACCACGCAATTGTCTGTTAAAGCGATGCAGTGCCGAATCGCAAAACCTGGCCGGGTCCTTTAGCTGCCTAAAGGTCCGGGTCTTAAGTGGTTAATGCATTCTATGCATTAAGGTGAAAAACCTCCTGTGATGTAGCAGCCCCCTCTTTACTTGCCTGAACACGATCTTTCCATTGGTGGGGACGAGCACACACGCTCAAGTCTCTGATGGGCTAGCCGCTAGATTGATGGCAGTGCAGCCATTGACTCCTGCTTCTGTCAATCAAATCCAATGACGAGGGCGAGCACAGTCCTCCTAGGCATGGGAGTGTGCCTGCATGAGTGCCCCGAGGGACCCCAGAAAAGACGATTTGGGGCCACTCTGTGCAAAACCATCTGCACAGTGGAGGGGAGTATAAAATGTTTAACCACTTCAGCGCCAGAAGGTTTTACCCCCTTCCTGCCCAGGCAAAATTTCAGCTTCCGGCACTGCGTCACTTTAACTGACAATTGCACGGTCGTGCGACGTGGCTCCCAAACAAAATTGACATCCTTTTTTTCCCCACAAATAGAGCTTTCTTTTGGTGGTATTTGATCACCTCTGTGCTATAAACAAAAAAAAGAGCGTCAATTTAACCACTTCCATACCGGCCTATAGGGGAATCACGTCATGGTGATCCCCTTGCCGATGAGACAGGACGTTGCACAACGTCCTGT
The DNA here is from genome assembly GCA_029574335.1 of Rana kukunoris. Lineage (NCBI taxonomy): Eukaryota > Metazoa > Chordata > Amphibia > Anura > Ranidae > Rana > Rana kukunoris. Next base: position 65,457,910 of record CM056058.1, on the reverse strand, counting down.
CTTCACGGCGTTCTAGGGCGCGCGCGCGGCACCACCCGCGATCCCGCGCGCGTGCCCGACGGCCGTGATTGCCGCCGGGCACCCGCGATTTCCGGAAATCACGGCAGGAGCGTGGATCTGTGTGTGTAAACACACAGATCCACCTCCTGTCAGCGGTGAGGAGACTGATGTGTGTTCCCAGTACAGAGGAACACACATCGATCTCCTCCCCCTGTGAGTCCCCCTCCCCCTACAGTTAAAACATACTTTAGGACACATTTTAACCCCTTCAGCGCCCCCTAGTGTTAACCCCTTCCCTGCCAGTCACATTTACACAGTAATTAGTGCAGTTTTATAGCAATAATCGCTGTGTAAATGTGAACGGTCCCAAAAACGTGTCAAAAGTGTCCGATATGTCCGCCGCAACGTCACGGTCACAAAAAAAAAAAACGCAGATCCCCGCCATTACTAGTAAAAAAAATTAAATAAAAATGCCATAAATCTATCACCTATTTTGTAGACGCTATAACTTTTGCGCAAACCAATCAATATACGATTATTGCGTTTTTTTTTTACCAAAAATACGTAAAATACGTATCGGTCTAAACTGAGGGGAAAAAAAGTTTTTTTTAAAAACAATATTGTGAGATGTATTAAATAAAAAGGAAAAAATATTGTGTTTTTTTTTAAATTGTCGCTCTTCTTTTGTTTATAGCGCAAAAAATAAAAACCGCAGAGATGATCAAATACCACCAAACGAAAGCTCTATTTGTGTGGGGAAAAAAACATAATGATTTAATTTGGGTACAGTATTGCCTGACCGCGCAATTGTCATTCAAAGTGCAACAGCGCTGAAAACTAAAAATTGGTCTGGGCAGGAAGGGGGTGAAAATGCCCTGTATGGAAGGGGTTAAAAAAAAAAAAAAAATTTTTACTTTAATAAATATCCCATATATATATATATATATATATATAAAAAAAAAAAATCGCAATAAGCGTATAGTGACTGGTTTGCTCAAAAGTTATAGCACCTACAAAATAGGGGACATCATTTTTTATTTTTTTTTGTAATGGCGGCAATCTGCGATTTTTTTTTATTGGGACTAAAACATTATGGCGGACACATCGGACACTTGACACATTTTTGGGACCATTCACATTTATACAGATTAGTGCTATAAATATGCACCGATTACTGCATAAATGTGACTGGCAGGGAAGGGGATAACCACTAGGGGGCAGGGAAGGGGTTAAATGTGTAGCCTAGTGAGTGTTCTAACTGTAGGGGGAGGGAGGTGACCGATCTGTGTCCCTATGTACAAGGGACACAGCATCAGTCTCCTCTCCCTGACAGGATGTGGAGCTCTGTGTTTACACACAGAGCTCCACGTCCCTGCTCAGTTACTGGGCAATCGCGGGTGCCCGGCGGTGATCGTTGCCGCCGGGCACACGCATTGAGTTCCCAGCAAAGCGGCACTCTCGCGCGCCCCCCCCTGGCGGCTTTAAAAGACAAGGACGTCATATGACGTCCTCTCAGAACAGCTGAGCTACCTTGCCGCCGTCGGCTGGTAGATAAGTGGTAAAAAAAAAAAAACCTTTAGCTGCCCTTAAAAAAAAAAAAAAACATCCTGTTCTCTTAAAGCACAGTGCTTGTGCTGTGTAATTTGGCCCCCTGTATCACCTTAAAAAAAAAAAAAATGTCTGTTCCTGCCTGGCTATGCCCTCCCCCCTATAAGCGGACCACAGTATATCACGGCTTCTAAACCCTGACATTGTTGTCAGTTTATGTGCCTCCATCATCCACATCCCTGCTCTGTCCTCTGTCTTCTTCTCTGCCCTTCCCCCTCCCTTCCTGCCTGCTCATGTCAGCGCCCACCCCCTCTGCTCCTGCTGCTCTCATATGTGGTTTTTCATGGACTTCCTATAGGAAAACACATAGCAGACTTTAAGCGAATTTAAGGAAAAGTCAATCATTTATTCAGCCATAGAAATGAAAATAAAAATCCATATAATAAAAAACGTATGTACCCCCCCCCCCCCCCACCCCATTTTTCCCAGATGTGCTGGTAAAACTGTCACTTATGCTACTGTCCCGGCCCCCGGGGTCCAATGCTGTATCTGGGCGATTCTAATGCTGCAATGAGCCCAGCCATGGACCACCTTGGGGGAGGGGGCAGATCCTTCAATTCCTTTACCGGCTGGGCTCAGGTTCATGGACTCGCCAAGATATGGAGATGGAAACATCCGGATATGTGTCAATATTCTTGCCATTCGGATTCTTTCCACACCAGGTCTCGCATAGACCTGGCATTTGGTACACAAGATATTCTCCCAGTGGTCTCTGCCATATCCTGCCTATCTAGGGGTGTATCGGATCATGCCCCCCTGGCGATGGATCTCCTTTTTCTTCCAGGCTTAGGCCCTAGTGTGTGGCACCTGAACTCCCACTGGTTGGATGATGAGATAGTACAGGGAGAATGTACAAAAAGGTATAGTGTGCTACTGGAAAGAAAAGGCGGGCACAGTGAACCCGCTTACGGAATGGGAGGCCTTTAAGACTACATCGCGGGGTACTTTTATGTCCATTACTGGCATTCTACATAAAAACACCCAACAACATACCGTAGAATTACAGACAGCTATGACATCTTCAGAAACTACCTATGCCTCTGACCCTAGACCAGCTAAATAGATATACTTGGCTGCAATGACGTAGGGCAGTGATGGCGAACCTTGGCACCCCAGATGTTTTGGAACTACATTTCCCATGATGCTCACCTACACTGCAGAGTGCATGAGCATTATGGGAAATGTAGTTCCAAAACATCTGGGGTGCCAAGGTTCGCCATCACTGACGTAGGGAATATGAGCTCCGCTTACTGGACCTCGCACAAAAATGCATACCACACAAAAATCTTTAGGGCATGGTAACAAGGCTGGGCGCCTCCTAGCTTATTTGACTAGACCTGAAAACTCTTCCATTTATATCCCACGAATTATGACTGCACAGGGACAGATTAGTGACGCTCCAAGGGACATCATGATGAAGTTTCTGGATTTCTACAAAGACCTGTACTCCTCCAGAGCAGAATACACAGACTCCCAACTCCCAGACTCAATATGACTACTTGGCCCAGATATCTCTCCTCTTCCTCTCGGCTGAGAGCAGTGGAGATTTAGTGGCACCTCTCTCTGTTAAGGAATTTGCGATGGCCATTTCACAACTACTGACACATAAGACACCAGGCCTAGACAGCTTCCCTGCTGAGTGGTATTCCCAGTTTTAACACTTATTATGCCCATCTCTTCTGCAAACTTATAATAAAGCCGACTGCTGGGATTCTACCCCACACTATGAGGGAGGCCCTGATTATTCCATTACTGAAACCACGCAAGGACCCTCTTAAATGTCACTCATACCGCCCGATTTATCTTATTAATGTGGATATTAAAATCCTTGAAAAAAAGTTTTTCCCACCCATCTGAACACTGCAGTTGCGAAATTGGTCAGGTGTGATCAAAGGGGCTTTATACCTGGCAGATCTACAAGAATATTTGTAGACTGTTTCACAATCTCCAATATCCCCACTAATGCATACCTACCCGGGCCATTGTGTCCTTGGACACATGTAAGGCCTTTGACAGTGTGGGATGACCTTAGCTTTTTCAAGTACTACAGCGATAAGACTGCTATACACCGTCCCACAGGCCTGCATACGAGTAAACTCCCACACTACAGACACCTTTTCTATTACCAGAGGCACTAGGCAGGGGTGTACGTTGTCGCCCCTCCTATTTGCTCTGGCTCTGGAGTCGCTGGCTGTGCGCATCCGCTGCTTCCACCAGATTAGGTGACTTCCTATCGCTACCATAGAGGAGCAGATTTTGGTTAATGCGGAACACACCCTGGTGTACCTGGCTGATGCCCAGGACTCACTAAACATGCTGGTATCACAGATAGAGCACTTTGGGTGACTACACTGGGTTTCGGGAGAACTGGGTAAAATCTAATTTTTCCTCTAGACCCTGATGCAACTTTTTAGAGTCACCCAGACTCCAGGTGGTGTCTTCTTTCAGATACCTGTGGGTCTTAGTGCAGTTACCCTTGTCCTCCTATATTGAAAACAATCTGTGTCCCTTACTGACCCAGCTACAAATACAGACTAAGCAGTGGATGGACTTACCCCTAGACCCCCTTAAAATGATCCATCTACCTAAGCTGTTATATGTACTAGACAACGCACCCTGTAAGGTCTCTAAATCCATCTTTAAACGGATAGATACAATATGCACAGCATTCCTGTGGAATGGTAAATCCTAAAGGGTGGCGCTAGAGACAGTACGTTTACCAGCGCATATGGCGGGTTTACCGTTCCAACTTTTATTTATATTATTCGGCTTCCCAACTGGTCCACATCCATGACTGGCTACACCCGGTTGCGGCAAATGCCTGTACATTCACTGATGGAGCCATTGCCGTCTCTATGGAGACTCTATAATATTATATACAGAGGTCGGGCTCTGGCCCGCCTAGACACGTCTATGCCAACTTCCTCACTCTCCCTGTTTAAAATAAATTGTTTCCAACATTTCCAAAGAGTCATGGCCAACATCCCCTAATAACCTTCTGTGGTTCAACCAACTTTAAAGAACTATGCTCTATACCTGACCTGCAACGATGGTACTCCAAGGGAGTTAAATTTCTGTGCCAGAGATTTAAATCCCTCCAACAGATTCGGGCTGATTTTGACCTGCCATGCTCATATATGTTCTTCTACTACCTACTACTTCTAACACCGACACGCCATTCGTGCCCAGTTTGGCTATTTGGTAAATCCCATCGTTATACCTCAGAGAAAGTACTGCGACACCTTGACCCCACAAAACGTATCGCCACATATTATGCTGCCCTTATGACTGACTGTAACCCCAGATAAAATGGGCCTCTATAGACTCTACACTCACAGGAGATGAGTGGTCAGAATTCAGTGATACATAGAAGACCTCAGTAATATCATCCAAAGGCTGTATCATTAACAAACATTTTTCATCTATCCCACTTAACCCCTGCTAGGTTACATAAAATGGGCTTGGCTTCCACAGTGGACTGTTTTAGAGGTAGTGGCCAAGCGGCAGACTTTATACATTGTTTCTGGACCTGTCCAATAGTTCAGAACTTTTGGATAGCGATGGGGTCTTTCATTATATCAGTAATAGGCCTCCCAAACATTCTCCACCCCAAAAACTGCCTCCTAGGCATTTTTGGGGGTTTTCACATTTCAACTCATGCAAAGAGACTTCTTCATAACCTCTATTTCTATGCAAAAGAAAGCCATACTATTGTCCAGGAAAGGATCACAAGTACCTCTAAAACCCCTTTGGTTAAAACTGATTAATGACTTGATACCTCTATACAAACTCACGTTTGAGATTCAGAAAAGAACCAAAACCTGTCTCAAAATATGGGGCAGATGGCTGGCCAGCCCTTTAACCCTTACGCCAAATGGATAACCTGCTGTATAACGTTCCTACAGATGCAGTGCAACTAAACCATGTACACCTGGTAACTCTGTAACTAGAGAAATGCATATTGACTACTCCTTGTAACTTTACATTTAACCCCCTCAATACAGGGCACTTTCACCCCGTTCCTGCCCAAGCCATTTTTCAGCTTCAGTGCTGTCACAATTTTAATGTGGTCATGCAACTTTTTAGCCAAATGAAATTGTATTCATGTTCCCCCCACAAATTGGGCTATTGGTGGTATTTGATCATCTGTTTTTTTTTTTTCCCTGCTATAAACAAAGGAGCGACAATTAAAAAAAATAAAAAGCAATATTTTTTACTACTTGCTATAATAAATATCCCCAAAACTTCCTTTTACCGTAAAAGTACATTTGTGACGTTGATTCATTTTTATGCATGTGTATCAAACCTACATAAAACTATAGGAAACATGCCCAGTCGGTGTGTTCACTCACTGCTGCAATAACGAGGGCAGCAATCAGGAGGCACCAATTCATTCTTTCACACGAGCCCATTTCACAAGTGATATAAAGAAGATAGAACAAACCATGGCTAAACATACATTTATTTATTCAACTGAAAAAAATGCAGACATATTTTTATTTATATGTGACCTGTTCTTGTAGTACTGGACAGTCACCATTTAAAATCATTCCAGGAAACATTGACCTTTGTAAGACGTTTACAACGTTGATGATATCCACACATCACAGTTCTGTGGAGATTGAGAACAGTTACTAGAGTGGAGCACTGGTTGTCTGTACAGAATGAGGATAAAAAAAAAAAACTAGTGGGGTCACCAGCTTTTTTTTTTTCTTTTGTTCATTTAAATAATAATAAAAAACAAAAAAAAGTTATTCATGTTTGCTGCGAGTGTTCAGAGATAAGAGTATAAATAGTTTGTAAATGTAGAATAGTTGAACAGTTGATCCGAGGAAAAAGGTAAACACTCATTTATAGCAGCATAGTTGTTGGTTTTTCCAGGAACTTTTTGAACTCGGCCAACCACTGAGCACCAACTGCCCCATCTACCACGCGGTGATCGCAGCTCAGGGTGACAGACATCATGTTGGCAACATCAAACCTGCAGGAAAACAAGAAACAATTAATGAGGAGCAGGTCTCACACACGAGAGAGAAAATAAAACATCTTCAGCCCCTTTGAGATGGAGCGAATCTGTCCAAGTGGAACCCCCCTGTTCAGCGGAGGATCTCGCCACTGATGCTCACTGAGCAGGTGGATGACAGGTCCGTGTCTGCTCTGCATAGCAGACATAGACCGCTCTCCTCTATGGAGCGATTGGATGAAAACGAACTGCATGTCTGTTTCCATCCGAGTGGCTTTCGATCTGATCCGTTGCACATATTGCCTTACGCCTATTTTCAGAAAAGGTTATCAGATAGGGTGCCAGGCGTGTGTAAGCGACACATGTCCACTGACATCTGCCACTCCACATAGAACAATGGATGGTCCAATCAGTCCGCAGGTGTGAAAGGGGCCTAATGCATAGGTTTGAGGTTTTTTCTTTTTTGCACTTATATGTGAAAATAAACATGGCCAGCACCTTATAGGTAGGTTTTGAACTTGACATTTTGTTTTCTTGATTTTTACAAAAGCTGTCTGAACATGTGGACCTTTAAAAATATTGGAGGAAAAATAATGAAAGTAAATCCACCCCCCTGACAGTCGCCTAAAAAACTGAAATGTCAGTTTGCTGCAATAGAAGAGCTGTTATACTCATCTGTTTCTTCTACCATTGCTTCCATCAGACTCTTCAGCTTTTTGACACTTGCAGGAGTGTCAAATCTTTGCATCTTCCACTATGCCCTGTGGTTCCATGATCCCACACTTACAGAATTATAGAAGAAGACAGCAGTGATAGGAAGTAGGGTTCAGAGGATGGAACCAGGGTGTGTAGTGGGGGTACACAGACCTCTGACACTTTCTAACATATTGAATGCTAAAGTGTATTTGAACTATGGAAGGAGACTCAAGCTGCCAGATAGGCGAGAAGAACAGTTCTTCTGTTGCAGGGAACTGACATTTCAACGTTATTTTTCCTTTAAAAGTTTAATACTTTACTGCGCATAAAAGCGAAGCATTCAGCAACGCAGCGATGTAATACAAAGGACTAAAGCTGTACAGGACAGATACAGGCAATATTTGGTACCTTTTGAGGGGGGAGCAGCTACCTGGATTTGGCAGTGGGTGTGGCGAAATGAGATGGAAGTTCGGCCCACCTCCGCAGCCTTATGGGACACATCACATATCCCAGAAGACTGCGGTTCATTCCCAAAGCACATTAGGAAACCGGCTGTGAAGCCGATTGATAGCTGATAGCCAATTGAAGAATCGACTCAGACGAGGCTGCCTAATATAAAGACAGCAGCTACAGGGGGAGTTCCACTTTAAGGACTCGTCCTCCACTCCTCTTAAAGAATTGACACAGGTTTTGATAAGTCCCCGCTCCCACTTCCACTCTGACCGCCAAGTTGATCAGAGTGGAAGTTCCCCCCCCCCCTTGCAGTCTTCTGGGACATGTGACAGGTCCTAGAAGTCTGCATTCACCAATCACGATCCACCATTTATTAGAAGCTGCAAGCTGTCCATAGTGAAGACGCAGGTGCCTAGGAAAAAGAACAGTGGGTGAAACTGAGTTTTTGTAGCTGCTGATTTTTTTCACAGGAGACAAGAACTCCTCTTTAAATACCTGTACACAGAGTTTGTAGAGGCCTGGAGGGGCTGTCCAGCTTAGGATAGACCTTAACCAGCACACCCCCTCAGTACAGACTCCCCCCCTCTCCACTAAGTATAGACCCATCCCACCCCTCCATCAGGAATCTCCTTGCTCAGTACAGAACCCCATTCCCTTGCCAGCCTATGCCCTCAGTATAGACACCCCAGTGCAGACCCTCTTCACTCACGATAAACCCCCTCTCAGTATTGACCCCCTTGATACAGACCCCTTCTCAATATAGACTTTCCTCAGTACAGGCTGCCTCCCCCACCTTAGTACAGACCCCCTTTCTTGGTACATACCCCCCTCCCCACCTTTGTACAGACTCAACTTCCTTCCAGCCTCACTTCCCCATCCTAGAACTGTACAGATCTCCAGAATGAGTCTCCCTCGGCTGAAAGGGCCCTGTGAGACAGCATGAAGCGCTGCTGCAGTACACATATAATAGGGACTTTCAGAGCCTTGCAACACACACACACACACTAAAAATATTGTCCAGCACCTCCCATCACCCTTTGCAGATCGTGCCCCTAGAAACCACATTGGCCCATTTAATAAGTGGCTGTGGGCAGATTTTAACAATGTCGCTGAATAGAGAGCCCCGAGCCAATGGGAGAGGAGGGGTGTGGAAGGCATAGTGGAAGACAAGCACTGGAACAAACATTCCACCACTCGGCTGCGGAACACAAGTGGGATACGAGCCAGACTTTGGGATTTTGTTGAGATTTTGATGCTACGCCCATATGCTTGTACACACAGGCTGACAATTTCTAATTCAACTGGTAGCATACTAAAAAGAATAAAGAAGCAATAGATTCTATTCTTACCCTTTATCATTATCTGCTGGAATTAGTCGGTTCTCCGTTCCTCCCACAGCAAGAATACAGGCCTGAGGCGGGTTAATTATGGCAGAGAAATTTTTTATTCCATACATTCCCAGGTTAGATACCGTAAACGTTCCACCCTGAAATATTACAAATGGGAAATAAGAAAACGAAAAATGTCTACATTTAATTAGTAAACAATTAGGAGACTATCAAAACATACTATGTGTACTCAAAACCTCTAATTGTTACTTGACTGCAGCAGGGAAATTTCAGGTATCCAGCCCTGCTAGAAAGGGTTGTGTGATGCCCAGGGCTGCGTAAAGGATTAGGATTGGGTGGACAGAAATACAAATCCTCTGGCAGTTAAAACAGCAAATGTACATGTTAATTTGTGCACTTGGCCGTTTGCCTATAAGATCTCTAACATTTCCTAAAGTACCAATTATACTCCCTGTATACACTTTTTTGCATCATCTGTCATCGACTGTTTTTTGACAATGATATTCTACATTATAAAGCATTGCTGCCATTTAGAGCAGCTTTGTAATTTGTATTTGCAGATTTTTCCAAACCAAACTCCAGTTTCCTGGTGTTTCATCCGGAAGACAAATTTACATGGAAAAAAAATGAGAAAATGAACTTGGTTACATGAAGCCAATTAGCAGGGAACATACCTGGAATTCATGTGGCTTTAGCTTGCCTTCTCTTGCACGTACGGCCAAAGACCCCACATCTTTGCTGATGGTTGCCAGACCCTTTATATGAGCATTAAAGACTATGGGTGTGATCAGTCCAGCAGGGGTGCTCACTGCCACATTTACATCTACCACATGATTCCTGTAAAGATACAAGCATAGCTTTAATTACCTACCCAAAAAGCCGACTACAAATCTCTCTAGATTTACGGCATGTAAGCTGGGGAGTTGCATATGCCAGGGCTGCCCAATTGCCCATGTACAACTCAGTCTACCCAGCCTGTATTCTCTGCTCAGCTCTAGCTGTGTACGCACAGCAATTTCAGAGGGCAAACAGTACTGGTAGGAATGGGAGCAGTTACATTTCACCAATATATATTTTTTTTATCAAAAGCAAGATAAAATGTTCCTCATCTCTGGGATTAAATATACATAACATATATACATAACATGTTCAGAAATACTCTGTTCCCGAGTGTTTCCAAGTCTCTCCAGCACCCCCCCCCCCCCATCTCTAGCCACATGTGGTATTGCATGCCATAGAAGTTAACGTGGAACAAATCATTTTGGTTTCCATTGACCTCTATGGGGAAACTCGCTTTGATATGCAAGTGCTTTGGATTACAAGCATTCTCCTGGAACGGATTATGCTTGTAATCCGAGATTCCACTGTACTACTAAATGTGCTGAATAAAATATACAATAAAAGCTGCTATATATACTTACTGTCGAATAATTGTGTCCATCCAGGAGGAGTTTGCCTCGGGTACTTTCAAACAAGATAGGGCAGAAGCCTTTATGATGAAATCGTTTACAGACAGCTTGATGTTTTCAGACTTTGTAACCTAGAAAGTGAAGACATACATAATTAAACAATCTAACGTAAAGCCATTACATTACATTTGTAGGTGCTCAATTAATTTACCAATACCATTTAGGGACTTTTTAAAAAGCCTCTTGCTATACATGTGATTTTTCAGGCCTAGTGCACACCCCATCTTATGTGTATTTCAATAAGAACACCAGCAGACACTTACCAAATAACAGCTATTTCACATAAAAAGCAGATCTGTTAGGGTAGGTAGGTATTGAAAACGTTTTTTATCCTTGCTTCATTACTTGGCTGTTGCCCCGATGCAGCCAGTAAAGCACCTGATAAACAATTTTAACTTCTAAAGAATCTAAACACATGTTTCTATTTAGACAGGTTCTTTTAACACCAATTGTGTAATCTATTTAAATCATGCTAATGCATTATTGCAGAGTCTAGACCAGGGGTCTCCAAACTGTGGCCCGAGGGCCAGATGCGATCCTTTGCTAGCCTTTATCTGGTCCTTGGGGTACTATTCCTTCCACTGACACCAACAATGGGGCACTATTTGTTCCACCGACACCAACGAGGGGATACCATTTATCCTACAAATAGGGACACTACTCCTATTGAGAACCAACACTAAGGCCATATTTATTCACACTCGTGCCAGACCCGTGACATTTTCTGCCCCTGTTGGCCACATTCCAGCCCTCCTCAAGTCTGAAGGACAATAAACGGACCCTTTGTTTGAAAAGTTTGTAGACCCCTGGTCTAGACGATAACCGACAATAAAATAGCCACATTTGTGCATATAAATCTATAGAAAATGTGTTGAAGTATAAGCCTCTTTCTGGATGTGAGCGTATTAAGACATTCCCCAGCGCAGCGGAATATGTGAACTTTGTTAGATATCTTACTTAAAGTAATTAATGCCGCAAGAATATCTGTAGCAACTGTGACACCTGGAGTTAGACAATTCCAAACTTCCGGGGCCTCTCCTGCCTAGTGTAAAGAACGTGATGAGTGACATCCCAGAGTTATCTTTGTTCCCAGTCAATGCTTGTTACAGGGAAACGCATCGGTTGGAAAGACTTTTTGTGACATCACCACGCATTAGATGACAGTTTGAAAGCTTGCGCCTGTGTCTGTATTGATTTCTTTGCCGTTTGTGCAAAATTTTATATACAAGGAACCATTTTTTACTGCACTATGAAGTTTCCTCTTTTCTAAACCCCTTACATATACTGGAGAAATACAAGATAAAACAATTGGAAGCTTTGGAATCTTTGAAATCATCTTTACTGTCTGTGGCGGAGGAGAGTGGCTAATGGTCCAAGCGGAACGAGTGGAATATTACAGGTCAACACTGTGTATATCAGACATGTTTGATCCTCAGAATCTGGGTCCATCTTGTCCGGTAACATCCATTTGCTGAGATAGCAGATATGAAGGAGCGGCATTTAGAAGTTTATATGAAAATGTTATTCGTTGGCCTGTCGGTCCTCTATTATAAGTAATTTGCAGATACCCTAGTCCCACATATGACAAACTTTTTTAATTTCAAGACTCAAGGCACCCCTTTGGGTACACAACTTAATACAGCATACATTACGGTTATTCCAAAACCGGATAAAAACCCAGAAGAAGTCTGTAACTATCGCCCCATTTCCCTGATAAATAATGACCTAAAAATTCTTACAAAAATTCTAGGTCTCCGTATCTCCTCTTTCATTAATAAATATATTCATAAGGACCAAGTCGGATTTATTCCAGGTCGACAAGGCCCAGATCAAGTGAGAAGGGCAGTGGACATTGTCTCAATTTTGCAATCCAACTGGGACGGAGGTCCGAAACAAAAAGGCTTTCTCTTAGCTCTTGATCTGCAGAAGGCTTTTGATTCTGTGTCCTGGCAATATCTTCTCCCCCTACTAGAACGATGGGGCTTTGGCCCGAGATTTATGGGGGTAATACAAGCTCTCTATTCTAAACCAAAGGCCCAAATTCGAATCCAAGGGTACTACTCTTTTCCAATAGACATAGCCAGGGGTACCAGACAGGGATGCCCCCTCTCCCCAATCATTTTCGCAATGGCAATTGAAACCCTGGCGATAGCCATTCGACAGAACCCTGACATTCAAGGCGTTTCATGTGGAGACCAAACTCATAAATGTGGGCTCTTTGCCGATGACTTACTACTATTTCTAACTTCTCCTATTACTTGCCTACCAAACCTTTGCAAGGTAATTTCGGAATTCTCTAAAATCTCAGGTCTCCAAGTCAATTATGCCAAATCACAAGCCTTGAACGTATCCCTTCCACCTTCTACAGTATCCCTCCTCCAACAGTCATTCAAATTTGAATGGTGTCCCTCATCTACCAAATATCTAGGGATTTCCTTAACAGCTCGTACAGAAACCCTTTACACAAATAACTATCCTCCCCTATACCGAAAACTTACAGCCGACATGAATAACTGGGCCAAATATGATCTTTCCTGGCTGGGCAGAATTAACTCTATAAAGATGACTTTGCGTCCTAGAATTTTATATCTATTCCGCTCCCTTCCCATCAGAAAAGACCACGTGCAGACTTTACAAAGCAAAATACTCAAATTCATTTGGGGCAAGTCAGGTTACAGAATCCCCCAAAACACTCTATATAACCATAGGAAAAGAGGAGGACTAGGATTACCGCATCTATATAAGTACTTCGTAGCTGCCAGACTGGCTCAACTATCCGTAGTTTACTCCAAACTGGATAAACCAGACTGGATCCACATAGAGGGGCAAGCCGTCCCCCAGTTCTCTCTAGAATACTTACTCTGGTGCCCCCAAAAGAGAAGACCACCCATTTTGTCCCCCTCCCTTTCTCAATCTTACGCCCTTTGGGATAGAATTCGTCACCTTCCAGCCCTGGTTTCGAAAGGGCAACCTCTAGCCAGTGTATTCCAAAATCCAGATTTCCCACCTGGAATGGACAGGAAGGCCTTCAGTTGGTGGTTGGATAAGGATCTGTACCGCATAGGACACTTCTTCACAACCAAAGGCCCTCTTACCGTAGACCACTGTGTGACTAAATTGGACCTCCCTGACACTGAAAAATTCAGATTCAAACAAATATCACAATTCCTACACACTTTATGTACGGATAGGCCTCTACCTCCCAAATTCACAGATTATGAGCTCTGGTGCGGGCAGACCATGGGACAAAGGGGAGGAATATCTGTCATCTACTCTTCACTCACCCACCCGACTGAGAAGTCTTCTTATATGATGGCTTGGGAGGCAGACCTCCAACTAGGGTGGGACTTGGAGACCTGGCAGGCAGCTTGTTCTGATTTTTTTCAGGGCATCTTAAATACTTCCCTGATGGAAGCAAACTTAAAGGTCCTTATGAGGTGGTATAGGACTATCCCGCCAGGCTTGCGGCCATCTACCCATCATCAGATCCCAGCTGCTTTAGGGGTTGTCAACTCCTGGGCTCGATGGTGCATGTCTGGTGGGAATGTCCCAGAATCAGACCAATCTGGAAGAGAATTTTTAACCTCATTTGTACAGTCACTGGTTGCTCGGTCCCCAGGACGGCTTCTGTAGCTCTCCTAAATGCTCGGATTCCGGGTATATCCAAGCCCAATCAGAAGCTGATCCGATTCATGCTCCTCGGGGCTAAAATTACCATCGCAAGGGCTTGGAGACAACCCAGGGTTTCCATTGCAGAAACAAACCGCAAGATGTTGTGGATCATGGTGCAGGAAAAGCTGGCCAGCATTCTTTCAAACACGGAACAGAAATTTGAAGCCGTGTGGGGACCATGGGCGTCCCATTGTGGCATACCTTTGGCGACTGGGGGTACACCCCGCGCAACCTGCATCCTTCAGCACAAGTTAGGCTCATGCTTCCCTTCCTTTCCCTTTTTCTTACCCCCACTCTTCTCTCTCTCTTTTCTTACCTCTATTCTTTTAAGACAGTTGTATGACTAGAGGGTAATGTTCTTTGTTCTTCGTCCGGTTTTTCATATGGGCAATTTGGTAACACTATAGGCCTATCTTATTTCGTGAGTATGAGCTAGAGGTTCAATGAAGCCAAATTCGAACAAACTAATTTCCTTTCAAATAATTTTATAGGAAGAGGCGCCTGGCTGGGACACAGAATGATCCCATTAGGGGTGTCCGGGACAGGGAGGATTCCCCTGAGCGCAAGACCACCATATTCACTTCTTTTTCCACCCTTTAATCTGTTATCAAGCTCGTTGGATTCCTTGAATCAGATCACAGTTGGGCAATTTGAAATCAATTGAGTCATTGTTACTGTCATTATGAGTCATTGAGTCATTGTTACTGTGATCTTTTCCCAAGCCAAGATGACATCTGTCTCTTCTTGAGCTTGGTGGATCATTAGTTAAGAGAACTGAGGTCTAGGATTGGGTCCGTTATCCCCGTTTGGCTTGGGAACTGTAGACAGACTAAAAAAGAACCCTTAAAATCTGGGACTGCAGTCATAATACTCACTGCCAAATGCTGGAATATAGCTTTGTGCCAATTAGACAAAGGCTCATTGGAGGAATTTTATAAGAAAAATTGGAAGATGGGTTCAAAACTCCAGTTTGTAACCAGAGGAGAAGATCTCTAGTACCCAGGTGTCCAAGATCTTCCAACACTATCTTTGAAAAGCTTAAAAGGTGTAGAGCAAGGTTTCTTACATTGTATGTTAATGAGAACATATTCGGATAAACAGGTTTTGGGTGCACAACTACTTTGTGTTTGTAAAAGATTAGGAATGGCTCCTTATAAAGCCAGATACACACTACAGTTTTTTTTTGTGCAACCCAGCAGGTTGCACAAAAAAATAAAAATAAATATTGACATAACCAGTCAGAGCCGCTGTAATAACCATTTGAGGTTAGTCCAGCAATCTCCCCCGATGAGCTGTTGTGTTCTGACAGGGGAGCGCCCCCCCGCCAGAACACTCCGATCAGTGCTCTCTTCCATTGGCTGAGAGTGCTGATCTGGAGTCGGTTGCCTGCTGGTTTTCCCAGCATGCACCTCCGACAGACACATGGGCCAAACGTCGGCCTCTTTTCTTTTCAGCTACCCGTGGTCTCCCAACATTCAGCTCATGTTTAGGGGGCTTAAGATAGCCATTAGTTCAGAGACACATCTCACAGGCCACTGAGAAGCCCACTTTGCTGGAGGGATCATCTAAAGATTGCTCCCTCATGGAATGAATGAATGAAAAACTTATATAGCGCGACACATGCAAACTAAATCGCCTCTGGGCGCTCGTTGTTCCAGTATCTCATAACCTCAAAAGAGCAGAGTTTTAATCTGTCTTCTGAAGGTTTGGTGGTTTTCTTCCAACCGAATGCTGGTTGGTAAAGCGTTCCATAGTCTGGGACCTTGGACCGCAAACCTTCTTTCTCCTTTGGACTTAAATCTGGCCTTGGGTACTTTGACCAAATTTTGGTCGCTGGATCGCAGAACGCGATTGGGATTGTGGGCTTCTATTTTATCGCAAAGATATTGCGGGGCTTTTCCATGGATGCATTTATGAGTCAGACAGAGAGCTTTAAAAGCAATTCTGTCTTTTACTGGCAACCAGTGGAGGGATCTCAGAGAAGGGGAGATTGATTCCCATGGTTTTTTTCCAGTCACCAGTCTGGCAGCCGTATTTTGGATGACTTGTAGACGAGCGATTTGGTACTTTGGGAGTCCGAGGTAAAGGGCATTTGCATAGTCCAGTCTGGAGTTCACAATTGTTCCCACCACGACTGCTACGTCTTCTTTGGGAATGAATGGAATAAGTCTGCGTAGTAGGCGCAGCAGATGGTGAGATCCGCTGACTACTGACCCTATTTGTGCGTCCATTGTCATGTGGCTGAAAGGTTGCTTTCTGCAGGGCAGAGAGAGAACTAAATTAAGATACTAAGGAAGCATGGGGTGCAGTTAAGTGTAGTAAATGTGCTGAATGTCAGATGAGTATGCTGGAAACACAGCAGCTAATCATCCCTGTCAGAATACAATAGCTCAGCAAGGGAGATTGCTGTACTAACATCGGATTGTTCCTACAGTGGCTCCGACCAGAGCTGTCAGTTTTTTTCCCCCCAATTCAAAACTAGTGGTTTGTACTAGGCTTAAGAGGGGACTAATCTGAGAATCACCTTGAATAAAAATAGGAAGGGAAAATTAAGTCAGAGTTTTTTTGGAGAAAAATGGACAAGGCCGATACATTCCCACTTAGGAGTACTTTACACCAAATTGTGGTCAAGTCCCCTTCGTAGCAAGGCCAGAATGTGAGGTGCAGAGAAATCTCTGAGACTGAAGTGCCTGCGCTCACACCAGGCAAAGAAGCATTTCCAGTTACAATAACACAAGTTATTAGCGGATAAATACTTTTCCAGGAATCCTTTCCTACGGGACGGTCACATGAGCTTACAGTCCTGGAGGAAGACCTGGGAAAGTAAATTTTTCTGGAAGTGTCTATTGTGGCTTTGAGCAATATGCTAATGAGAGAGTCAGATACTCCTGTCCCTCAAGATCTAGAGCTGCACGATTAATCGTAAAAAAAAAAAAAAAAAAATCACAATCTCGATTCAACTCCCCTCACAATGTCTATGCAGCATTTCCCGGATTTATTCACATAACAAGTGCAGAGAGTTATCTGCCCAAAAAAGAAAGAAAAAAACCCACATGCAACCTGCCAAGTTTTTTACAACATTGTCAGGTGCTGGGAGCAAACTATAAACATTGTAGCATTTAGTTATTTTAAAGGGATGAACTTCGGGCTGTAAATTAGGTCAGTTTAACCACTTAGGCTGCATTCACACCTAATCGCGGCGCTTTGTCCCGCGAATTGCGGCGACAAATTGCGGCGTTTTGTACCGCGATTTGCAGCGACAAAAACACCACGATTTTAACCCCCAGGTCCACATCTCCTATGCCGAAAGCCAAAGCCACCTGAAAAAAAGGGTCCGGGTCTTGTTTTGAGCTTCAGGCGTACAGCCATTCGGCATGGAGATGTGAACCAACTCCATAGAGGGCAATGTAAAATCAGCCCTCCAGCGTATATGGGGCTGCTGCGGCGTCGGGCTTCAGGCATTAAAACGCCTAGGTGTGAATGGAGCCTTAAAGACCAAACCTTTTACTGACACTTGTTTACAAGTTAAAAAAATGTTGCTAGAAAAATACACTTCAATGAATAAAAAAATAAAACGGTAACGTTAGCCCAATTTTTGGTATATTGTGAAAGATGATGTTACACCGTGAGAATTGTGATCTTTATTCTAAGCAATTGCGATTCTCATTTTAGCCAGAATTGTGCATTTCTATCAAGACCTAGGCTTTAACACTCCAGTAAAGCCAGTGACAGAGAAGTAGAATGGAACAGGGGACCTCTGAGACAGAAAAGTCTAGCCCGTTTGGAATAGGCCAACGTTGTCTCCTTCTTATTGTTCTCCCCGGAGGGCTGTTTTTTGTACAAGTTTGAGTATGCCTGTGTACCAGGTTTTCCTGGACCAGTTTGGTGCAATGGGAACTATGTTTTTTTTTTTTACTTGCTCCATTTTGTTAAGAGTTGATGCACAATTCGCACTAGAAGAATTCCATTCAAATGGAATCCATGGTATTATCAGAGCATCAGATCTGAGTGCTGGCGGATCCATGGTAGTGGCTACAAACAGGGGTAACCTGTTGTTGAACCTGTATGATGTCCACATATAGGAGTTCCTCATTTCTGGCATGAGAGACTGAACATGTTGGGGTAAAGAGCTGAGGTAATACGCCATCCAATTGTCTACTCCGGTGATGCGAGCACTGCCTTCTGAGAGGACGTCATATGATGTCCAGTCAAAAGGTAGATAGGCTTGTCCGGCCGTTAGTCTGCTATGGGCCAGGTGGGAAGGTGTTAATTAGCATGGCCTTTGGTTTGGAAAGGTTAACTGTTAAACCTGACAATTTAACAAATTTATGTAACGGTTATTAAAGCGGAGGTTCCGCCAATTTTTAGTTTTTTTTAAAAGCCAGCAGCTAAAAATACTGCAGCTGCTGACTTTAAAAAAAAAATGGACACTTACATGTCCAACGCGCCCGCGATGTCAGCAGACGAGCCTGAGCAATTGATCGGTCCTGGGCTCCTTCCACTGCCATCCTGGGTAAGGGAATCAGCTGCCCGGTTCCCTACTGCGCATGCGCGAGTATCGCGGCGCACCATCACTGGTCCCCACTCTCCGCTGGGATGTAGTGGGGCCGGACTCCCGCAGGAGTCAGAACCAGGAAGTGGTGCAAATACATGTCTTAGACAGGTATCTGCACCCCCTCCCCCCTGAAAGGTGCCAAATGTGAAACCGGAGGGGGGAGGGTTCCAAAAAGCAGGAGTTCACTTTTTGTGTGAATCTCCACTTTACGTTAAGGAGAGATGCGACGGGGGTAAGAAAGGAACATCATAAAATAATCAACAAACATGCCGAGTCTATAGTCATAAGAGTCTATCCCTTATCCCAAGATATTAGAGTCCATCTTGATTGTTGTGGCTAGGGACTCTATTGTGAATGCAAATAACAGATGGGACAGGGAACATCCATGCCAAGTGCCTCTATTCAATGCAAGAAAATCTGAGCCTGAAACCTGGTTTTAGGCAAGTGGTATAGAGCTTGAAAACTGTATAAAATTAATTTATGAAGCAAAGCAGTCATATATATCCAAGTAACACTATCAAAGGCTTTATGAATGCCTAAACTTAAGTAGAAAATTTATCAAAGTGAGCTTTCACATTTTGAATTATATTAATCACTGAAAAAATATGATTTGTGATTTGTCTGTTAGAAAAGAGAATCTGTTGATCTGATCAAATTAGCAAAGGGATGATAGTCTGTCTACAAGCAGTCTACTAATAAATCTTGAGATCATTGTGAAAAAAAAAAAAAAGAAGGATTGGCCAATTTGGGGGGCAGGAAAGGGCAAATTGCTTATAGTATGAGGCTGTCAAGCCATCTCACCCATAAACAGTTGAAGTTTCCCAAAATTTAGACCCACGCTGAGGCGGTTTTAAAGGTGCTTTTGTGTTAATATAGCGCCTAAAAACTGCCTCCCTTTCATTTCAATGGATGCTTTCACACTGGGGCAGTGCGCTTGCAGGGCGGTAAAAAAAAAGATCTTTAAGAAGCGCCTAAAAAACACCCCTGCCCATTGAAATGAATGTGCATCACTTCTAAGGCCGCGTACACACGATCGAATTTATCTGCTGAAAACGGTCCGATGGACCGTTTCAGC
The DNA here is from genome assembly GCA_029574335.1 of Rana kukunoris. Lineage (NCBI taxonomy): Eukaryota > Metazoa > Chordata > Amphibia > Anura > Ranidae > Rana > Rana kukunoris. Next base: position 65,438,070 of record CM056058.1, on the reverse strand, counting down.
AGACAAATTCGATTGTGTGTACGGGCGAGCAGACAGGTTTTTCCAGCAGACAAATTTTAAAGCATGCTTTAAAATCTGTTTGCTGGGAACCCGTCCGTCCGACATGTCTGCTGGTTAGTACACTGTTAGTACACTTCGTGGAAGTATTCTACTGGTATTCTACTGTCTGCCGGCGGGGATTTTGGTTTGATCGTGTGTACACGATCAAACCAATATATCCCAGCAGACAAATCCGATCAAAACGGTCTGTCAGGCCGATTTGATCGGATTTATTTAGTGGCGCAAAACTGCTCTTTTTTTGTTTCTTTTCAAGGTCACATTAAAAAAAAGCGCACCGCTTGCACCACAAAAACGGCTGCCGTTTTATCAGCAGTTTTTGCAGTACTTCGGTGTGAAAGGGGTCTTAATAATTCAATATAAATACAATATTTATCAAAGTATATTGATAGTTACAACCACAAAACTCCCATACAAGGGATATAAGGAAATATCGTTGTTTCAAAGATTAGAAAAAAGGTAAATGTTAGGAATGTTTTGGGGAATGTTAGAAAGTTTTGAAGGATTCTCTCACACAGCAAATAATGTTCTTACCTCATTTAGTTCCTTTCGCAAATGTAGAATTTCTCCCATGTTAATATCGATTGAGAGATAGTAGTGAGGTATCGTCTGTTTGGACTGCATAAGTCGCTGTGCAATCACCTAGAAACAGCAGCATTGCAGACAGGGTGTCAGATTATATGTTCTGTAAAGCACTTTTATCCTCAGGTTTACAATATTTTACACCAAGAGAATGAACATAAGATTAGCAGTCATCCCAATGTCACTCAATACTTAACCCTAACCCATGAACATGGCTAAATATACAGTAGAAGTCCATACACTATATAGAAACCTGACAAGGAAATAATCAATTTTCCTGGAGTTCAGCTTTAAAAGGCTAATTTTCATATAAAAATAATAAAACTTAAACACAGATTTTATATAAGTTTGAATTGGCATCTTCTAGTTATTCACCTGGGATGCTGACCACAATCCTTTGTGCCAATGTGATGTCTGGTCAGTGAGGGAGAAATGTACATATCTTGGAGCTACTGTAGGTCACAGAGGTGATAATGCACATATGCTGCGTGTCTGATTATTTGAAGGTGCATCTAGTCTATGCGTGTGCAACTACTTCCCAAAAATAGATTAAATTATATTTAGGATTTTGGCTACAACAAGTATTGATAGACCTGGGTACCTAGGATACATGCCACTTGGTCCTTTCTTTTGTAACTGTTATAAAACGTTCCCATATTACTTTATTGGGTGAGAGCAATTGTCCCAATAAACCCCACACCCACCCTGCTGTGCATCTTAGGGTTGGTTTATGAATCTTGTGAGGGAAGACTAGAAAACAATATGAAGTGCCCCAATACTGACACCGGGATTCACCTCAAGAAAACAAGTAATAAGCTACGGCTCACACAATGGAGACGGTGACTGGCTGGCTCAACTAGAAGTTCTCGGCTGGCTGAGGAGATGGGGACAAGCAGAACTCCTGGAAACAGCCAAATGAGGTGGCCTGGCTGTGAGGCACTGACAAGTCAGGGGGTTCTCTATGGTTGGCTGTAAATATTGAGGAGATCATGGAGGGAGGAGGGCATAAAAGTGGATATGACAATCCCAGAACATGCATGTTAAATCCCAATCCAGTGCTGGTAGTTCTCATATCCTAATGCCGCGTACACACAGTCGTTTTTTGTGATGAAAAAAAAAAAAAACGGACGTTTTGAAAAACGTAATTTAAAATGATCGTGTGTGGGCAAAACGTCGTTTTAGGTCTTCAAAAAAAACGACCAAAGAAAATGAAATTTGAAAAACATTGTTTTTTTCATGAGAAAAAAAACAACGTTTTTTACAAGACAAAAAACGACCGTGTGTGTGCGCGGCATAACAGTTACGTAACCTAAAAATGACATTTTATGACAATATTCCTATTATTAAAATGTTTATAACTAATTTACTGGATCCCTTTCTAGGAACTCGATTTCTATATTTTTTTTTACAGTAAAAGCCCAATTTCTATATTTTATCATCTCTTGGTTCTTCTCAAGGACACAAAATAGTTGAAAAAAAATCATAAATTATTAAAAATGTAATGAAATGTAGAACTTTGTCCCAACTTATTACCCTGACTGTATTATATAACTGCACAGCCATACATCTTGAAAAGGTGCTACATAACCTTACTAAGCTGCCTCAACACAAAGTGCAGAATAAGACACAAAGTCAGTTTTGGCGAAAAAGTCAGCTGTAGGGAAAACAAAGGCGATACTGTGGACTCGTCTATTGCCCTCTGCCTGCTTTTTTTGGGCACAGTGTTTAGTAAATAACATTTACTTACTCTAAACTACTGTTTAGAGTAACATTGCTACAAAACCTGTGCAAGACACTAAGATTATCCAGAAAGGTTACATCAGGATGCCTCGATTTCTCTTCTGTCCTTTAAAAATCATTTCCAGCTTCAGATATTTGGGAATAATAATATAGCCACCCTTTTCCTTGTACCTTAAAAATAATTTGGACCCTCTTATTAGTAAACTAGAGGGCGCTCTAAAAGGTCTGGGCCAATATTTCCCTAACCCTATTATAGAAAGGTAACGCCTGGGACTGCCCCAAACATGCCTCCGGCAGAAATAGTCCAATTTCTTTTCTATCTCGGTACCCAAGGATTAGGCAAGAATAAAATTAAAAATATAAAATTAGAAAAGCATGCATGATTAAAAACAGGGAAAGGGGAAGAACAATTTTTACAAGAAAAAACTGTATACTGTCAATAGTTACAGCCATTTACGATTCTTTAAAAATATTCAAAAGGTCGATGAACCCCAAAGATCACAGGGGGCACCGGATAGTAGATCTGGACAAGGTCCTCTACATGTTTTGTGGCGTGCACAGCTTCCTCAGATCTTTACACCACAAAACATGTAGAGGACCTTGTCAAGATCTACTATGCGGATCTATGTGATCTTTGGGGTTCAATCGATTTTGAATCTTTCGAAAGAATCATGCAAAGCTGTAACTATTGACTATTTTTTTGTAGAGCTTTTTTGTAAAAAAATAAAAAATCTTCCCTTTTTCCTGTGTTAATCATGCTTTTCCAACAATTGTTATATTTTTAATTATATTCTTGCCTAATCCTTGGGTACAGCGTCCAATTTTTACCACTTCTGCCAGGGGCATGTTTGGGGAAGCCCTAGGCCAGGGGTGCCCAACCTTTTGAAGTGCAAGGGCCACTTAAGCGACTTAACTGGTCGCGGGCCACAATGAGCGGAGCGGGCGGATGCCACTTCTTAGAGGTGAATGGAGGGTCCAATTGGGTCGGACTGACCGTGTAAAAGGGGCCCTTTCACACTGATGTGCTGCGGTTTACTCTCACCATGGGTGGTGCAACAGTGTACATTTGGCTTTTATGCACTTTGCAATAGACTTCTATTATATTCAGAAAGGTTTGGTGCACTTTCACAAAGCTCACCAAGCTCACAAGTAATAATAGAAGTCTATGGCTCAGTGCAAGTAACAGACACCAGCACTGCTCTGCATCTGCGGTTTTGTTTAAAAGCAACCCAGAAACCACCAGAGAACAGATATGCCCATATATACACTGTCATTTTAGTAATAAACTGACCTTTAATAACAGTATTCTATCCCAGAGCAGGAGGCCGTAGGCCACATCAGAGGGCTCCGCGGGCCATATGTGGCCCCCGGGCCACTGGTTGGGCACCCCTGCCCTAGGCATTCCACTTCAATATTAACCATTGTGGATGATGGTACCAGCCCCTACTTGTATTATTAAAATGGTTTTCCTGCCACACTTCCTCTATATTACATTCTGTTTTCATAAATGTTTGCTCCATATCCCCTTTTCTTTGTTTTGTACCTATAAACTCTGTATAGAATAAAGTTACCCAGAAAGAGGCGTGTATGAATTCTTACCTTCCTAATATTGCTAATGGGAATATCTGTAAAGGTTCCAGTAGGAACAGCTGCTACGGCTGGAGAGGGCTGTGAAGGTGCTGGGGCTGGAGCAGCAGCTGCAGGAGCCTGAGCATGCAAAGAAAAAAAAAAAAATAATAATAGAGAGAATAAATTTAATAGCAAGCCAATATTCAAAGTCAAGTGATACATTTTTACATTAATATCCAGTATATAAAATGCAATAAATCCATTTCACAGAATATTTGCAGTGACTGTATTGGCTTTATGAGTTCTGCACTGTAGTTGTTTTGTGGTGTCCTCTGGATTGACTTACACCAGCCATACATGGTTCGAATCTCGGGCAGTTCAGCAGAAACCGGACAAGATTTGAACCATTTATGGGAAGGCTGAGAGTACCAAGTTGATCAATCGATCAACTTGGGTACAACCAGCCTGCAGGATTCTCTTGTGAGTATCACTAGTGGCTGCTCTAGCCGATACCGGTAATCACGGTCTTCTCCCAGCGGGGACAGCCGCGAGAAGACAATGGCCCAGCAGGAGGGATTCCCGCATCAACACCATTTGTGTTGATGGGGAAAATTGAGCCAATTTCTTTCCTGCAAAGAAATTTGCTCCATGTATGGCCAGTGTTCTGTCAGTATGGGTCCCCCGTCGAATAATGCCCAGGCTGGACTGCAGAGGTGCAGCGTATCCACGAACGGAGCCGCCGAAAATGTCAGAGGATGAACAGCTGGTTTTGTACCTGTAGACCGCGCATGCGCAAACACGTCACTCGCTCCCTCCCGATGCTCGGGGCAGGTTATTCATTGCATACAACAAGGGATGGATGCTTTTCGCAAAGGGGCAGATGTATTCTTGAGCAATGCTCTTTTGGGAAATGGTTCTCTCAATAAACTACACATCTTTGCAGGGCAGATTCAATGAAGGACCCTCTTATTTGTACACTTTTGTGAGTACACTATTACACGCCCCACAAAGACGTATAGTTTTTTGAGAAAAGCATCCGCCCCTTGTTGTATGCAATGAATAACCTGGCCCGAGCATCCGGAGCGAGCAGCGTGTTGATTGCGCATGCGCCGCCTACAGGTACAGAACAGCTGTTCATGCTCTGAGATTTTCGGCAGCTCCCTTTTTGCCTGCACAGTCCAGCCCAGGCATTATCCGACGGGTGACCCATACTGACAGGATAGTGGCCTTATTCCAGACACTTCATTAAGGAGGGGAGGATCCTGATCAGAGAACAATCACCCAGTGACTGCAGCTGGACATAGTGGAGGGGAGTCAATCTATTCTGGCAGGTTTTCCATATTTGATGACACATAGTCGAGCAGAAAAGCAGAATTATGTTATATATAGACAAAACTTTGCAACATGCAGATTCTCTTTTTACCTAAAGGATAAAAGTGAAGTACTCCAAGTAATCTAGGGCGCTTTTTGGACCAGAGCATCACAAGACTTTCTATGACAAATTCTTGTGTGAGAAAATTCAAAAGAAGCTGCCACATTTACTGGACCGCACACTTATTCCAGATCGGGCTGATCAGGTTTAGCTTTATCTCCAAGCATCTACTACACAGCCCAGAATACAATGGCTGCTCAAATTGGATGACTGTCAGAGATTTTGCTTAAAGTGGAGGTTCACCCTAATATTTCACTCTCTATGAGCAATACTGTCTCCCATTGACCATTACAAATCAGTGTTTTTTTTATTTTTTTTATAAAGGCTTACCGTTATATGTTCTCGAATGTGGCCTGTCAATCAACTGTCCCCGCGGATGAAAGGGCGTCCCTATGTTTCCCCCGACGCGCTCAGTCTCCTGGGAATTAGATGTGACGTTCCCAGGAGACGATCTCTCATGAAATCCCGCGATATTTCCGCGGTCACGTGACTCGGCAAGCTGGTCATGTGACTCGGCAAGCGGGTCATATTGACGCCGGCCGTTGCCATGGAAACTGAAGTGTTTACGGCACCGCTTGCCGTCAACACAGCACAGCAAAGGACATGCGCGGGATACAGCGGTGCATGCTGGGACGCCAGCATTCACCGTCGTATCCCGGAAATGATTAGTGCTGGGCTTCAACGTGCCCAGCGTGCCATGAAGCAAAATTAAAACTGCCTGAAGACTGAAATCAAACATATCGTTTGGCAGTATAATCGCATCCTGGGGGCCAATACATTAGGACACACGGGCTGCTAATTAACAGAGGTAAGAGGAGCATAAAACGTAAAAAAAAAAAAAAAAAAAAAAAAAAACGAAAATCGATTGAAACACCGCTTTAATGACAATATCCATCTGAGGGCTCTTTCAGACGGAGCGGATCTGTATTGATCCGCCCCGTGTGTGTCCGTCTGCTCAGCGGGGATCATCCGTAAATCCCCGCTGAGCTGTCGGCGGACAGGGCGGTCTCCGCACACTGTGCAGAGACCGCCCTGTCTTTCCTCTGCTCTCCCCTATGGGAAATCAGATGAATACGGACCGTGTGTCCGTATTCATCCGATCCGTTCCGCCAGACGGAAGAAAAATAGGGTTGTCTTTCTTCTGAAAAAGCGGATCTTTGCGAAGACCGATCTTTACGGAAGTTAGCAGATGCATCATCCGCCAACATCCACAATCCCATAGGGATGCATTACAAGTCCCTAAACGGACTTGTAAAAAATGGACCTTTTGTCCGCCCGTGTGAAAGGGCCCCAACAATCCCTAAGAATAAATACACCAGTCAATCAGAATTTAATTCAAGTCTATATAACAAACTCATATAGGAGTAGTGGAAGGTAAAGGGCATACTCACACTTACAGGAACAACCTTAAGAGGCACAAAGGATTCAATATCTTTTTTTGTAATCCTGCCATCTGGTCCAGTACCTGAAACAACCCCCCCCAGAAAAATACTGCGTAAGAATTAAATCCAGCACATAAATAAAAGATAATGAATAGCTTGTTGTCTGCTTCACGAGCCAAAAAATGCTTAAGGTCTTTGATCGTAGGGAATATAGGAAACATGCGAGTGATTACGCTGACCTGGATGTATTAGTTCAGTGTTTTTTAACTCCAGTCCTCAAGGCACACCAACAGGTCATGTTTTCAGGCTTTACCATTATTTTGCACAGGTGATGTGATCAGTTTCACTGCCTAATGGCCCGTACACACGATCCGAATAGCGTACGACGGATCGTACGACTTTTTTCGCTTAATAGTCGCAAGTGAAATGAAATAGGTTATTAAAGTCACGAAAATTCTCGTACGACAGAAAAAAAAAAAAACGGAAGTGATGTCATGTGTTGTAATGTATTTGAATTGTATTGTCGGATGACAACTGTACTGACTAAACAAAAATCGTACGATCTGACATCGTACGAGGAAAACTTTCGCGCTTGTCCGATCAAATAATATCGGATGAACGGTCGTGATCGGCTCTTGAAAGTAGTGTACACACGATCCAAAAATCGTACGATCCATCATCGTACGATGGTTTTCGTCCGATATTCGGATCGTATGTATGGGCCATTAGTAATCACCACAGCCATTTCATCTGAGGGAAATCCTGAAAACTTGACCTGTTTGTGTGCCTTGAGGACTGGAGTTGAAAAACACTGTATTAGTTGATTAGCTACATCGCAAATGACTGTTCAAAAAATTGATCATTGGTCACTATTTTGATACATCACAAGTGTAACGCAGCACAGCTTTCATTTTTTCCTATCGTTTTAGTGTGTGTGTGTGTGTGTGTGTGTGTATCTTGCATATATAGTTGCAGCATCACTTTTTTCCATTTATCATTTTCTCTATTCACTTCATGCACTGTGATCGCGCAGTATTTCCTTTACACATAAAAAATGCTTAAGGCCTCGTAGGGAATATAGGAAGCACGTGAGTGATTACAAGCTGACCTGGATGTATTAGTTGATTAGCTAAATCGCAAATGGCTGTTCAAAAGAATCAGATGATCATACTCCAGTTATTTCTGAATGGTATTCATTCATATAAGCAATACACAAGAGATAGCTGAAATCCTACTGCATTTCACAAACAGAAATTAAGTGCTTCTGTGCTTTATATGTGTCTGAGGTCTCCACATATCTCATGTATTACTTTTATGAATGAATACAAAAAAAGAGGAGGCATGGAAATAGCTGATGTGTGGGTCTTCCGATTCTTTTGAATAGTAGTTTTAAGCAAATGAGATAGACAGGCACCTGGCTTACAGAAGGCAAGCATGGGTCATCCTGGATTGATACACTGTTTTCTACTAAGGTTTAATACTGACAAATGTATAGTTCTGTACCTGGGGTTAAAACATGCATACATCATATAATCTACAACCTGGGGAAATAAAACTGGGTATTGATGAAGAATTTGAGAGTCCTGGCAAATCCTAGATTTAATATACCAATCAATGCTTTTGCAGTTTTTCATTCACTCTTTTCGGTTCACACTAGTGCAATGCGAGAACCCTGGAAATCCAGTGCCGGTTTCCGCATCGCACCTGAACCCCACTGTGGTTCACACCGAGATCTGCAAATCGCTGCGGGTGTCAATCTAAAGTTAATGACACCCCCAGATTGGTCAGCAGATCGCAGTGCGAACTGAAATAATGCAAGTGATAAACTGAATTGCCAGCAAATGTACAAATTCACTGAAAAACACAATAAGGGCTTTCACACATTCGGACCCGTAGGTCCGTTTTTCATCCATCCGTTTTCACATGAAATACGGACATACATGTATCCCTATGCTATGCGATTGCGGATGTCAGTGGATGGACATCCGCTGACACCTGATCTCATCGGTGTACGCTATGCTCCGTTTCTGCAGACGGAGGAAAATCCTATTTTTCCATCCGTCTGCAGATCGGATAAACACGGACAGACGATGCGTGTTCATCCAATCCCCCCATAGAGGAGAGTGGTGATCTGACAGGGCGGTCCCTGCACAGGGACCGCCCTGTCATCTGCCGGCTCAGCAGGGGTCAAAGGAGTGATCCCCGCTGAGCAAACGGGTGTTAAAGAAGCAGATCCTCGCAGGATCCGTACGCGTGAAAGAACCCCAATTGTTTTTTTAAATATTAATCTATATATAAAATTTTGATCTCATCTTTAGCTATCCAGTGCATAATATTGAGAGAAATTATTTAAAGCTGTGATTTAATTTGCAGTTCTAAGTATTGACTTCCAATGCAATGTGTCTGTGCCTATATATAAAAAGGAAAGAAATATTGCAGGATTACACAGATAATTTGTGAGCCCCAGCTGGGTCCTCTGCAGCTCTGAACAATTATTCTAAAATACAACATAAAAGAAATGTGGCGGCACAATCTGTAGCATGCTGTAATATACCTTTTACTTGTTTTACGTCGATGCCTCTTTCTGATGCCAGCTTTTTGGCCAATGGACTCACAAATACCCTCCCTTTGGGTGCAGAGCTTGGTGCAGGTGGTGGTGCAGATGGAAAAGCTGCAGCTACTGGTGCTGCTGGTGTGAAACCTGCAGCCTGTAGATAACACAATTTAGAGGTAAATGCAAACACAAGAATAAAAAAAACAAAAACAAATGCAAGCTGCAATTGCCAACCTCTACTGTGGAGAACGAACATTACTGCCTGTCATTGTAATGCTCTGGCATCAATCATTTTGGAGAACAGGTATAGTAATAATTAAATCTGAAGTCGGTTAAACAGTATAACTCAAAAGTGCTGAAGCAAGACACAGCCAGGCAACTAGCATTTTCAGGAGGGCAGTATACCTATAATCCTTTTCTTAGAGTACATTGCAGGACACAAAAGGCATTTCATGTTCATGACTACTTGGGATATCCCAAAGCAATGACCATCAGGGCTTGGCAACACATTTATAAAGCCACATGCACAACAGTTTTGAACATCTACTTGATGGAGTTTAAGACCAAAGTAGCAACCTTACAAACTTGCACAACAAAAGCTGGATGCTGAATTGCCCAGGAAGCACCGACTCTCCTGGTGGAATGGACCTTAACTGGGAAAGGGAGATACCTAGCTCTTAAAGGGGTTGTAAAGGTAAAAAAAAATAGCTTCCTTTACCTTAGTACAATCCTACTTCACTTACCTCATCCTTCCATTTTGCTTTTAAATGTCCTTATTTCTTCTGAGAAATCCTCACTTCCTGTTCTTCTGTCTGTAACTACACACCGTAATGCAAGGCTTTCTCCCTGGTGTGGGGAAAGCCTCTTGAGGGGGCTCTTTGCAGATAGAGAAAGGAGCTGTGTGTTAGGGGGCATCTTGACACTCCTGCTCCTCCCCCCCTCAAGAGGCTTTATCCACACCACGGAAAAAGCCTCGCATTACTATGTGGAGTTACAGACAGAAGAACAGGAAGTGAGGATTTCTCAGAAGAAATAAGGACATTTAAAAGCAAAAATCGAAGGATGAGGTAAGTGAAGGAGGACTCCCTTTAAGCCTGAAGGCCTGAGAAATAGATTGATACCAAATAGGCAAGGACCACCCAGCTGAGAGAAGCGTCAGCACAAGCCAGAAGTGGCAGTCTCCTCCAACAGACAAGTGTCACAGATACTTAATGTGGGCACATCCGTCACCTAAGGACACTAAACCTGAGGCTTGGCTGAGCTAGGAGAATTTATGCCTGGGTGCAGAATTTCTGCCTTTTTGGCCAGTGTCCATTTGCGTGAAGGTGAAAGCATAACCCAGGTAGTTATGAATATGAAGAGCCTTGTGATGTTCAAGAAATATTATTTTTGAGATTAAATGATCATAAGATATACCTACATCGGTATTGTTATAATAACAGTAGCTGGGGTCTGCTTCCTCTGCACTGGTTGCACTAGCAATTCGCCCCCCGCCCCAAGAGCATCACCAGAAACCTACTAAAATGAATGTACCTAGAGAAAGGAGGCACTAAATTTAATAGCCCTAGGAAGATGGATACCAGGAGATCTAAATAGTACATTTAAAAATAGTTCCCTGAGGAAGTACAGTGCCTGCCGCCGAGAATGTGTTTTTAACACGCCAGCATCGCGCTGAATCTCGGCGACAGGCTGCCGATATCTCGCACTCGCTGGAATAGTAAAAGCACATTCCAGCGAGTGCGTCATAGAAGCGACGGGGATCCGACGCGGATTCCCGCCAATTCTACACGTGGGCGGAGTTTGTTATGAATCCTGAAGGAGAAATCCCCGCCGGATTTTTAAAGAAAAATCCGGCATGGGTTCCCCTCTCAGGAGCATAACGGGCCCTTAGGTCTGTTATGGGTTGTAAGGAGACCCCCTACGCCGAAAAAACGGCGTGGGGGTCCCCCCACAATCCATAACAGACCCGTATCCAAAGCACGCCGGCCGGCCGGTCAGGAAGGGAGTGGGGGCGAGCGAGCGCCCCCCCCCCCCCCTCCTGGGCCGTACCGGGCAGCATGCCCTCAACATGGGGGGGTTAGGTGCTCTGGGGCAGGGGGCGCACTGCGGCCCCCCACCCCAGAGCACCCTGTCCCCATGTTGATGAGGACAGGGCCCCTTCCCGACAACCCTGGCCGTTGGTTGTCGGGGTATGCGGGCGGGAGGCTTATCGGAATCTGGAAGCCCCCTTTAATAAGGGGGCCCCCAGATACCGGCCCCCCACCCTAAGTGAATGAGTATGGGGTACATTGTACCCCTACCCATTCACCTGCAAATAAAAAGTGTAAACACAAATAAACCACACAGGGTATTGAAATATTTTATTAGTTGGCCGCCGGGGGGGGGGGGGTGTATGATCGCTTTTATAAAAGCGCCCCCCTCCGGCGGGCTTCTGTGGGGGGTGGGTGCCGCCGTCTGGTTCTCTTCCGCCGCCGGGGGGGGCGCTTTAATAAAAGCGCCCACCACCCGGCGGGCTTCTTTCGACGTCTTCGGCGGCTGGGGGGTCTTCTCCCGCTCTCCGGGGGTCTTCTCCCGCTCTCCGGGGGTCTTCTCCCGCTCTCCGGGGGTCTTCTTCTTCAGGACTCGCCGCCGCTAACTTTGTGTGTTAGCTCAATTACTAGCGGCGCCGAGTCCCCTCCTCTGTGACGTCTTCTTCTTCTCCAGATGTTGACGCGACGCTTCCTTACGCTGTTATGGCTGGCGCGCGGCTTTCAGCGAGTTATATAGGCCTGTCTTGTGACGTCGCAGTCCCATCATGCTCCGGTAGGTAGCACGTGCTACCTACCGGAGCATGATGGGACTGCGACGTCACAAGACAGGCCTATATAACTCGCTGCGAGCCAGCCATAACAGCGGAAGGAAGCGTCGCGTCAACATCTGGAGAAGAAGAAGAAGACGTCACAGAGGAGGGGACTCGCCGCCGCTAGTAATTGAGCTAACACACAAAGTTAGCGGCGGCGAGTCCTGAAGAAGAAGACCCCCGGAGAGCAGGAGAAGACCCCCGGAGAGCAGGAGAAGACCCCCGGAGAGCAGGAGAAGACCCCCGGAGAGCAGGAGAAGACCCCCGGAGAGCAGGAGAAGACCCCCGGAGAGTGGGAGAAGACCCCCCAGCCGCCGAAGACGTCGAAAGAAGCCCGCCGGGTGGTGGGCGCTTTTATCAAAGCGCCCCCCCCGGCGGCGGAAGAGAACCAGACGGCGGCACCCACCCCCCACAGAAGCCCGCCGGAGGGGGGCGCTTTTATAAAAGCGATCATACACACCCCCCCCCCCGGCGGCCAACTAATAAAATATTTCAATACCCTGTGTGGTTTATTTGTGTTTACACTTTTTATTTGCCCCCTGCCCCAGAGCACCTAACCCCCCCATGTTGAGGGCATGCTGCCCGGTACGGCTCAGGAGGGGGGGGGGGGGGGGCGCTCGCTCGCCCCCACTCCCTTCCTGACCGGCCGGCCGGCGTGCTTTGGATACGGGTCTGTTATGGATTGTGGGGGGACCCCCACGCCGTTTTTTTCGGCGTAGGGGGTCTCCTTACAACCCATAACAGACCTAAGGGCCCGTTATGCTCCTGAGGGGGGAACCCATGCCGGATTTTTCTTTAAAAATCCGGAGGGGATTTCTCCTTCAGGATTCATAACAAACTCCGCCCACGTGTAGAATTGGCGGGAATCCGCGTCGGATCCCTGTCGCTTCTATGACGGCTTTGTCTCCATCGCGGCAAGCCAGCTCGGCGCTGGCTCCCGCGATGGGGCTCGTAGGTGGTCAATCTCGCCGAGAAAAAGAGCGAGATTGACACAATATCCCAGTCACCTACTGTAAGAGAATGAACACCAAAACATTTGTTTTTCAATCAATACAAACACTGGAAGAGGGCTGCCATGTCAATATGGAAGAAGTCTATGAATAAATCCACCAAGAACCAGGTGGCAGTCAAGTCTAAAAAAAACAAATCTGAGCTCTCTAGGCTTATGCGGAAGGGGCAAACCTCTAGGGGCAAGGTTTATACTCCGGGGGCTGCTGTATTCCCCAACAAACATTTATCTCTTCTTTCCAATCGCCTGGTAAAGGTATATGTAAGCTCAAGAACATAAATGCAGTGCAGTATATGAGTATTGAGGACAGGAAATTTATTATTGGCAGAACCACCAAGTAAAAAAAAAGAAAAAAAGGCCTGAAACAAAAACAAATGCACCCGAATATAAGAACTGCTAATATATTTTTTCTTTGCTTTATGTTTTTATTTCATAAAATGTTTTAATGTTAGTAAAGCAGGAGGGTGGCAGTTTGCTTTCTGTAAGATAGTGGTGAAAATAAAAAATTATGATAATAATGGCTTAATGTGACAACGAGGGTTTAAAATATTTGCTTTATAATAATGCACCTGAATGGAGGGAGCGGGCTTAATGTCTAAGGCTCCAGCCGTCTCTTTGTAATCGGCAAAGCTTCCAACATCTGATTCTTTCTCCACTATGATACACAGAGGAGTTCCAAGTGGTACGTCCCGCGTGCCCTCCGGTACCATTATCTTTGCCAAATACCCTTCTTCTTGCACCTCGAAACCTTGGAGAAACAGATCAAAAGTGTATTCATTGCAACAGTGAACAGACACCAGTTCATACAAAAACATAAATGGAATTCTGCAAGAGTTTAAACAAAAAAAAAAAAACACACCTATTTTCGAGTACCTGGAAATACTTTGAATCAAATACTTTTTTATAAAGAAAAAATGGCATGTACACAACACATACCAAAAAAGATACAGTAAGGATAATGGGTACAGCATTAAATGCAAATAGGACATACTAGTATACAGTGCCGTTCCTGACTTCCCTGGGGCCCTAAGCAAAATGACATGTCATGGGGGCGCTGCCGACAGTGACATGTCACAATAAAGATTAAAAGTTGAGAAGGGGGTAGAGGGGGCGCTGCCGACCGTGACATGTCACAATAAAGATTAAAAGTTGAGAAGTGGGGGGAGGGGTGTTCTGCTGTCGAAAATTACATCTTACATTAAAGTGAGAAGCAGAGGTGCTAACTTCTTACCTCTTCTCCCATGCAGCTAGTGAGTTGAGAAGCGTGGTGAGGGGCCGAAAATGACTTCTCACCATGTGGGGCCCTCTAGTAATTTGGGGGGGCCCTTCGCAGCTTTGCGGGGCCCTAAGTGGCTTGCATAGTGAGCCTATAGGGCGGATCGGCCCTGCTAGTATATATTACAACTCTCAACAACTTATTGGGCAGGTTAGGAAATAATTTAAAACAACCTTTCATATAACCACTTGATAACAAAACTCTTGGGTGAACCTCTAAGTTTTATGTTCTCCAATTATCTTTCTAACATTCTGGGTGCAGCATGGCTGCTTGGTGGTTAGCATGGATGACTTGCTGTTCTGGGGCCATACCCCAGCCTTTTTAGGAAAAAATTTAATACATCAGAATATTATCAAGCATCACAAGTGATGACTAGGACACTGAAATGCACCTAGATTAAGGCTTACCTATAGGTGCAAGAAATATCTCCTTAACCTACACGGTTAAGGAGATATTAAAAAAAAAATAAAAAAAATAATACGGCACCGTTGTCTACGGCGCAGGCGCACTGATGGTGCCGTTAATGAATGGACTCATGCTTTTGATGTCCTTGTGGCTTCGGCCATTTACAGCACCGGAGCTGCGATACACGGAAGAGAGATGGCGGCGACGGAGGAGGGGAGTGAGGACCGATGTGGGGGCTTCGATCTCAGGTAAGTAATTCATAATGAGCTAGTATGCTATGCATACTAGCTCATAATGCTTTGGTCTTGCAGGGAGTATTTTTTTTCTTCAGAGGGTTTACTTCCTCTTTAAAGTGGTTATAAATGCTAAAGAAGGTTTTTTACTTTCATGCATTCTATGCATACTGCTCCCCACCCACCCACAATACTCACATGAGCCCCCTCAACCCAGCAATGTGCACAAGAGCCTCGGCTGTCCTAGGTCTCTCTCTCTCTCTCTCCTCAATGGCAGAGGCACAGCAGTGGGAGCCATGGGCTTCCACTGCTGTAAATCACAGCCAGGGAGCTAATGAGAACAGAGCAGGACTTGGGAGCAAGCATGCACCAGTGCCCCCATATCAAGCAGCTTGCTATTGGGGGCAGGAGCCAAGAGTGCCAATGGGGGATCTGAGAAGAGGATGATTGGGGCTGCTCTGTGCAAATCTCTTGCACAGAGCTGGTAAGTATGATACTTTTTTTTTTTAAACAAACACACCTGATTATCATCATTTTTAACAACATTTACAGTTAATACCTTAAATGGCAAATATAGTAATCTGTACATTTCACACAACACTCTGTAGTATTACATTTCATAACAAATGTGCTTTTACCTATAGTGGCTTTATCGGTTTCAATCTCTGCCAGCAGATCTCCTTCGCTGAGCTTCTCTCCAACCTTCTTCTCCCATTTCTGTACTGTCCCCATTGTCATTGTTGGTGATAGTGCAGGTAATAAGATCTAGAGATGTGAAATAAAACAGATAAAGTCTTAGTAAAAATGATAAAGAGTCTTCTGTAGTTCTGGGATCCATTCCCATAAGGCATCCTATCTGCATGAAGTTTGTGCATTTTTTCTGTGTTCGTATAGATTAATTTACTGGGCCTAATGGTTCAAACCTGGCAATAATGTGTGCATCTGTACATTACGGAAAACTTACCTAAAACAGACAAATGGCAAAACAGACAATTTAATACATACACATTACATCTTCTGCCCTTTTTGTTTTAACTTTGGATAGCAAAAAAACATTTCAGTAAATACCTTAGACAGCCCACTTCCTGTTTCTTGTCTGGAAAAAGGCCTAGGCTCATGACATCATGCACAGCTCTCTCTCTAACTCTATTGAGAGTTTGCTAGGAAAAGAGAGGGGGGCGAGTCATAAGAGGGCCAATGGGAGCTGCAGGTGTGTGTCTGTGTAAATCCAGAAAGTTATCAGGCAGCAGCTTCAGCTGCCACTCACAGTTAAAGTGATTTCAGCCAGACTCAGTGGAGGGAGATTTCTGCAGCATATTTGGCATGTACAGAATCACAGTATATATAAAATAATATGCAAAGTGGTTTGGAGGGAAGCTTCAGAATGGCAAAGATGTTTTTATTACAAATTATGTGAGCAGACTGCAGTTGGAATCTATTGATGCGAACCTACATCATGCGTTCAAAAGAGCAGTCCATGCAAGTGAAACAGGCCATTGTAAGGCTTGAAAAAAACTAAAATCCAGCAGATAGCAGCAACATTAGGAGTGGCCAAATCACCAGTTTGGTACATTTTAACCGGTTCCCAACTGACTCACACAGATATAGTGTGGCTTTTCCCAGAAGAGCCACCAGAGGGAGCACACGCGCCCTCGGCACGGTGAGGAACCCGATGTGCATGGCCTGCGATGCGCTGTCCGAAAAGAGAAGGACAGGTCGTGTCTTTCTACAAAGTAGAAAACACAATCTGTCATCGCCTATAGTGACTCCCCTTCCCCCCACAGTTAGAACACACCATGGAAAACAGTTAACCCCTCGATCACCACTGAGTGTGAACCACTTCCCTGCCTGTGACATTTACATAGTAATTAGTGCATCTTTATAGCACTGATCGCTCTGTAATGTCAATGGTCCCAAAAATGTGCCAAAAGTGTCCGACCTATCTGCCGCAATACTGCAAAAAATAAAATAAAAGAATATAATCGCAGATCACCGCAATTACTAATAAAGAAATAAAAAACGCCATATAAATCTTTCCCATCGTTTGTAGATGCAATAACTTTTGCGCAAACCAATCTTTTTTTTTTTTTTTTTAACAAAAATATTTAGAAGAATAGATATAGGCCTAAACCAAGGAAAACTTATTTTTTTATTGGGATATTTATTATAGCAAAAAAGTGACTTCCGGCAGTCATTGCCAGTAAAGGATTCTCAACAAAATATTAAAAACATGCATTTTATTTATGATTATATTCTTTTGTCCAATTACATTTGAGCCCCTGAAAATGGGGAGGGGGGACTGTGTATGAAAATAGTTGCAGTTCCTAAAATTTGTACTAGATATTTATGTTCAACTCCTTGAATTAAAGCCGAAAGTCTGCACTTCAAAATTAAATTTGGATTGTTTATTTTATTCTGGTGGCATAAGGAGCCAAAAGTATGAAAATTGTGCCCGTGTCCAAATGTATACCGTATTTAATCGGCGTATACCGCGCACTTTTTTGCCCTGAAAATCAGGGCAAAATCGTGGGTGCGCGATATACGCCAATACCCACTTGCCCGTGCCGAGTTTGAATACTGCACCGGCATATACCGAGCGCAGTACACTCGTGTATAGTCGGGCAGGCTCGGCTCCTCTCACGCTCACGTCCTGGACGTACAGGACGTGAGCGCGAGAGTAGCCGAGCCTGCCCGACTATACACGAGTGTACTGCGCTCGGTATATGCCGGCGCAGTATTCAAACTCGGCGCAGGAAAACGGGGATCAAGCGGGGAGGACGCCGCAGACGGACGCCGGACCCGACGAGGCCGCCGATGGACACCGCGCAAGACACCAAAACTGTAAGTACAAAAATCTTTTTTCCACAGGAATGCGGGTCCACTTTAGGGGTGCGCGCTATACGCCGGAGCGCGCAATACCCCGATAAATACGGTATATGGACCTAACTGTATGTTTCCTGTTTTACCTGTCAAAGATTTGAAATAATTAAATTCTGTTCAGTCAATCTTGTGCTTTGCAATAAGAGGCATCATCCTCCAATTACAATTATTTTGGGGTCTTTGATGAAAACTGAATAGTTAGGTTTATAGAAGGAAGTGTGATGTGCACGGCTGTTGTGGTGGCCACCCATGTTCCCATTTTTAGACTAGCGTCTAATTTTTAATAAATGTAGTGGATGCGGGTGTTTTTTTCCCCAAAATACAGTACAGACCAAAAGTTTGGACACGCCTTCTCATTCAAAGAGTTTTCTTTATTTTCATGACTATGAAAATTGTAGAGTCACACTGGAAGCATCAAAACTATGAATTAACACATGTGGAATTTACATAACATAAAAGTGTTAAACAACTGAAAATATATGTCGTATTCTAGGTTCTTCAAAGTAGCCACCTTTTGCAGCAGACACATCTCTAGAACAACTGTTAAGAGGAGACTGTGTGAATCAGGCCTTCATGGTAGAATATCTGCTAGGAAACCACTGCTGAAGTAAGGCAACAAGCAGAAGAGACTTGTTTGGGCTAAAGAACACAAAGGAATGGACATTAGACCAGTGGAAATCTGTGCTTTGGTCTGGTGAGTGCAAATTTGAGATCTTTGGTTCCAACCACCGTGTCTTTGTGCGACGCAGAAAAGGTGAACGGATGGACTCTACATGCGTGGTTCCCACTGTGAAGCATGGAGAAGGAGGTGTGATGGTGTGGGGGTGCTTTGCTGGTGATACTGTTGGGGATTTATTCAAAATTGAAGACATACTGAGCCAGCATGGCTACCACAGCATCTTGCAGCGGCATGCTATTCCATCCGGTTTGCGTTTAGTTGGACCATCATTTATTTTTCAACAAGACAATGACCCCAAACACACCTCCAGACTGTGTAAGGGCTATTTGACCAAGAAGGAGAGTGATGGGGTGCTGCGCCAGATGACCTGGCCTCCACAGTCACCGGGCCTGAACCCAATCGAGATGGTTTGGGGTGAGCTGGGTTGCAGAGTGAAGGCAAAAGGGCCAACAAGTGCTAAGCATCTCTGGGAACTCCTTCAAGACTGTTGGAAGACCATTTCAGGTGACTACCTCTTGAAGCTCATCAAGAGAATGCCAAGAGTGTGCAAAGCAGTAATCAAAGCAAAAGGTGGCTACTTTGAAGAACCTAGAATATGACATATTTTCAGTTGTTTACACTTTTTTGTTATGTATATAATTCCACATGTGTTAATTCATAGTTTTGATGCCTTCAATCTACAACTTTCATAGTCATGAAAACTCTGAATGAATAGGTGTGTCCAAACTTTTGGTCTGTACTGTATGTATTTGTAATTTCATTATTTGCGGATAACTAATTAAAGTTTATAGTTTCAATAGCCGTTCCCCAGTGAAGAATTCTTTCGGGAAGGTTTTCCTTCCTCTTTTTTTGTTTATGCTTTCACTGAATTCAAAGGAGCACTCATGGGGGTTAAGTATTTACAAATCCCCCCAGTGATGCTGTAGTTGACACATGAAGGGGAATTTATTACTAATTAGTAGTCTCCTCCACGTTGCGGCTTCACTTCCCGGTTCCTTACTGCGCATTACGCGAGTCGCTTGGCGCTATGTGAATGGGCGGATGTCTCCTGGGACACACACACACACACACCAAGGTCCCAGAAGACACCGCTCCCCATTTCCCAGGAGGCAGCGCGAGGAGGAGAAGAAAAAAAAAGACCACCGCGGACGAGGAAGTAGCAGATTAGGACGATCTGCCTAGTAACAGCCATTTCTGGCAATATATATATATATATATATCTATCATATACACACATACATACGCCTTTTTGGCTATTTTTTTTTTTTTTTTTAGGGTGGACCTCCGCTTTAAGATGTATTTTGTAAGATGTATGGGAGGACCTTGTGTTTTTCTTCAATAAAGAAATACGTAGCAGATCAATAGCACTGATTAGGTTACATAAAATAATACATTCACATGGGTGTCAAGGTTACCTTCAGGTGGGTAGGATAGGAACTTCCAGGGGCTTGAACTGCTGCTGGGGGTGGTGCCTGGGCAGCTGCTGTTGGGGTGCTTGAAGGGGCTGCAGCTGCAACAGTATCCAAGGTGTAGTTTTTGAAGGCATCAATTAATTCTGGCCTATGGAATAACAAACAAAATCACTTGACTAGCAAATGATCCCTATATAACGGAACCTTAAGGCTGGGTTCACACTTGTGCAGTGCGTATTTCAGCTCTTTTATCTCTGCAGATAGATAAGGGAAGTGTTCAGCAGATTAGCTCCATTTTTGCTGCGAATTTGGAGACCTGGGAGAAGTTCCGAGTGAGAGGAGAGTGGGGGAGAAATGTATTGAGCTGAATGACAGAAATTCCTGAAGAGAACTGAACACATCTGCGAATCAGCTGCGTACCCATAGAAGATAATGGGACTGAATTCGCACCTGAGCCGCACCGCAAGGCCTCCACAACGCATACGGATTTCCGGCAATGCGCAGTGCGCATATGCACATATGTGAACCGGCCTCATTGAAAACAATGTATTTAGAAATGTTCTGCGTTTTGGATGCGGTTGAAACCGCAACCAATTCGCATAGGTGTGAACCCAGCCTAAAAAATCTCATAGTCAAGGTAGTGATACAGATCTGATAGATTTGTACAGTGATCCTATGACAATAGGATTCCTGAGGCAGTTTTCAGGCGTTTTAGCTCTAGAATTAGTGCCTGAAAACTGCCTCCCATTCATTTCAATTTGTGCTTTCACACGGTCGGTGCGCTTGTGGGATGGTCGGAAAGGTCCTGCAAGCAGCATCTTTGGGAGTGTTGTATACAGCGCTCCCAAAACGCCCCTGACCATTGCAATGAATAGGCAGCGCTTCCGAAGTGCCTAAAAAGCGATTTGCAAGTGCCACAACATGGGAGTTTGTAATCCCTTCTTTGGGGTTAAAAGCGCCCCACTAGTGTCGCTTAAACAGCACCATTAAAACAAGCAGCACTTTAGCGCTGACGCATCCCCAGTGTGAAAAGTGTCTTAGCCCCCAAGTATGAGAGGTTATTGTAATCACTGGTTTAACCACTTCCCGACCGCCGCATGTAGATATCCGACCGCCGCATGTAGATATACGTCGGCAGAAGGGCACGTTAAGGCAGATGCACGTATATATACGTGCCTGCCTTTGCGCGGGTCAGGGGTCCGATTGGGACCCCCCCCCCCCGCTACATGTGGCGGTCGGAAACCGTGGGGAGTAATCCGGGACGAGGGTGCGGCTATTCGTTTCTAGCCGCCCGCTCACGATCTCTCCCCGAAGCTGAAGAACGGGGAGAGCTGTATGTAAACACGGCTTCCCCGTGCTTCACTGTGGCAGCTGCATCGATCGAGTGATCCCTTTTATAGGGAGACTCGATCGATGACATCAGACCTACAGCCACACCCCCCCACAGTTGTAAACACAAACTAGGTGAACCCTAAATGCTACAGCGCCCCCTGTGGTTAACTCCCAAACTGCAACTGTCATTTTCACAATAAACAATGCAATTTAAATGCATTTTTTGCTGTGAAAATGACAATGGTCCCAAAAATGTGTCAAAATTGTCCGAAGTGTCCACCATAATGTCGCAGTCACAAAATAAAAAAATAATCGCTGATCGGCGCCATTAGTAGTAAAAAAATTATCAAAAATGCAATAAAACTATCCCCTATTTTGTAAACGCTATAAATTTTGCGCAAACCAATCGATAAACGCTTATTGCGATTTTTTTTACCAAAAATAGGTAAAAAAATACGTATTGGCCTAAACTGAGGAAAAAAAATGTTTTAGATATGTTTTTGGGGGATATTTATCATAGCAAAAAGTAAAAAATATTGCATTTTTTTTCAAAATTGTCGCTCAATTTTTGTTTATAGCGCAACAAATAAAAACCGCAGAAGTGATCAAATACCACCAAAAGAAAGTTCTATTTGTGGGGAAAAAAGGATGCCAATTTTGTTTGGGAGCCACGTCGCACGACCGCGCAATTGTCTGTTAAAGCGATGCAGTGCCGAATTGTAAAAACGCCTTTGGGCATTTAGCAGCATATTGGTCCGGGGCTTAAGTGGTTAAGGAGCAAAAAAGCAGAGCATGCAAGCAAATATGCTTCGGTCCTCACAATCATTAAATCGACCAGGGAAGCCCTTTGTTTTTTAAAAAGTCCACTTAAAAATTATATAACAATAAAGAATAAAAAAGCAGACGACGACCATCTCTAAGCAGAAAACATGACTGGTTGGGGATACACCCTATAATTTCATGCAGATTCCCAGGGTTATTTCTGTAGATCCCTCATTGGCTCCCTAAAAATTATAGATTTGTAAATTATGGGCCAGATTCACCAAGGACTTACGACGGCGTATCTCCACGTACGCCGTCGTAAGTCCGAATGTGAGCCGTCGTATCTATGCGCCCGATTCTTAGAATCAGTTACTCATAGATTTGGCCAAGATACGAGCGGCGTATCTTGGGTGTATATTTACGCTGGCCGCAAGGGGCGCTTCCATAGATTTACGCATCGAATATGTAAATTAGGCAGATTCGCCGATTCATGAACGTACTTCCGTCCGCTACGCCGTTTACGTTAGGCTTACGTCCGGCGTAAAGTTACCCCTGCTATAGCAGGCATAGGCAATGCAAAGTATGGACGTTGGAACAAGCGTATCTTTTTGCGCAAGTCGTACGTGAATGGGGCTGTGCGTAGGTTACGTTCACGTCACAGGCATTGAGCCGGCGTAACTTAGGGGAAAAATTCGACGTGATACTGAGCATGTGCGCGAATGCGCTGTACGATCGGTGCTTCATTTACATGGGGTCATGGCTCATTTCCATAAAACACGCCCACCTCTTACACATTTGAATTAGGCAGGCTTACGCCGGCCAATTTACGCTACGCCGCCGTAACTTACGGAGCAAGTGCTTTGTGAATAATGCACTTGCCTGTCAAAGTTGCGGAGGCGTAGCGTAAAATAGGAAATGCTACGCCCGCACAAAGATACGCGCTCCTACCTGAATCTGGCCCCAACGCTGTGGAGTTGATTTACAAAAACTGTTGAGTGCAAAATCTGGTGCAACTCTGCGTAAAAACCAATCAGCTTCCAGGTCGTTTTGTCAAAGCTTCATTGAACAAGCTGAAGTTAGAAGCCGATTGGCTCCCATGCACAGCTACATCAGGTTTTGCACATTCCAGTTTTAGCAAATCAACTCCACTGACATGTACAATTTATAAACAAAAATGAGCTTACACAGTATACAATCAGTAATATCAATGGATATGTGCTTGTCACTCACCTGTCAACAGTGATGCAAATTAGGCCACCAATTGGGACATCTTTTGTCCCTTCAGCCACTAGGATTTTGGCCATGTAGCACTCCTCCATACATTCAAATCCAACTGTAGCTTTGTCTGTCTCAACCTACAATACATACAATATATTTAAATGACAGTAAACCAACAAATGCTAGAGGTCAACCGATATGGGTTTTTCTCTGGCCCATGCCGATATTTAGAAATCAAGAGGCCGATATATGATGCCGATTTTTTGCAGCCAATGTTTTAGGCCGATTTCTTCTTTTTCTGGCAGGTGTCACTGACAGGTGGCGCTGGAACGTGGCACCGGCAGGCAGGGATTGGCACTGACAGGTGGCCCTGGTTGGCAACGATTAGCAGGTGGCACTAACTGGCACTGGTAGACATTGGCAAGTGGCACTGGCAGACACTGGTTGGCAATGGCAAAAGGCACTGGCAGGCATCGGCAGGTTTCACAACCGATGGTGAAACTGTAAAACTGCTCTCTGCAACGCCGCGCGTGTGAAACTGTATGGAGAGAGAGGAGCTGAAGCATTCAGCGTGAGGTGGGCGGGACCCAGCAGCTATCCAGCCAATGGTTGGTCTGTTTAAGAAAGGGGTGGGAACACATACACATAGCAGCCCACCCAGATTCCATCCCATTGCAGGTGTTGGATAGCTAGGTCCCGCCCACCCCGACATTCAACCTCAATTTTGACAGCTCCTCTACAGTTTCACATAACACGGCACTGCTTTGCCAACAGTGTGGAGAATAGAGAAGGATTTGCCACACTCTGCAGGCAGAGGTGCAGTGACTGCAGTCAGTGTTATATAGGCCTAATTTGGAGAATAATCGGCCGATGCCCGCAGAGATGATCAAATGCCACCAAAAGAAAGCTCTATTTGTGGGGAAAAAAAAGGACGTCATTTGCGACCTGCATTTAGAGTGTCCTTAAATGGGTTGTAAAAAGGTACAATTTTTTTTCCCCTAAATAGCTTCCTAAATGTCCTTATTTCTTCTGAGAAATCCTCACTTTCTGTTCTTCTGTCTGTAACTACACACAGTAATGCGAGGCTTTCTCCCTGGTGTGGAGTGTCATGCTCGCCCCCTCCCTTGGACTACAGAAGAGTCAGGACGCTTTCTATGTTGCAGATAGAGAAAGGAGCTGTGTGTTAGTGGGCGTCCTGACTCTCCAGTAGTCCAAGGGAGCACGACACTCCACACCAGGAAGAAAGCCTTGCATTACTGTGTGGCGTTACAGACAGAAGAACAGGTGAGGATTTCTCAGAAGAAATAAGGACATTTAAAAGCAAAATGGAAGGATGAGGTGAGTGAAGGAGGACTGCACTAAGGTAAAGGAAGCTATTTAGGTAAAACATCTTTTACATTTACAACCCCTTTAAGTTAACATTGATACCTGCTGCAGATCGCACAGAACCGCACAGAACATGGATTTCCTGCACCTGCAGTGAACAGGCCCTCAGACCAGCTTACAACTGTGTGTTCAACCAAAAAAAAAAGAAAAAGAAGCCAGAAGCCTCAATTTCGTGATAGAAGAAAATACAATGTATCAAAGTAAAACATTTAGAAATCAAACCTCAGCAATCAGCTCCCCCTCACTGATTTTGTCGCCTTCCTTCTTTTCCCAGCGTGCAATGGTTCCCATCGTCATTGTGGGGGAGAGGGAAGGTAAAAGCACCTGTACAAAGAAAAGATCCATTAGTAAGAGCCCCAAATAAAATGTTCATTTGTAAATAAAGATTTATTACATCCAATTGCCAAATATCCTGTGTGGGCATTCTACAGAAGAGGATCTAGCCAGAGCAAGTGATGGGTAATGAATGTGACCGCCGCGGGTGGGCTGGCAGTGTAAAACATCTACAAGTGTAAAGAATGAAAACCAAGCTCTTTCACAAAACTCTTTTTGGATATAAATCAGCCTCTCAATCTTTTCAACACAGATGAACCCTTGAAGTAACGGTCCGGTCTCAGGGAACCCCTTCTAAAAATGACTATAGATACAACTCATGATACATTAGATCACGGGTCTCCATACTTTTAAAGCAAAGGGCCAGTTTACGGTCTTTCCGACTTCAGGGGCCGGATTCTGACCAGTTGGGGTAGAAAATGCCCCAGGGCCGAGCATCAGTGAGAATAAACATGGCCCCAGTGTTGGTGGGCAGTAGGAGGAGGGATAGTGCTCCATCATTGCTATTAGTCTAAGATATAGTGCCCCATTGTTGGTGCCATTGGGAGGAATAGTGCCTCATATCATTGGGAGCAATACTGCCCCAAGGGCCGGATGAACGCTAGCAAAGAGCCACATCCGGCCCTTGGGCAGCAGTTTGGAGACCCCTGCATTAGAGTGATGGTCAGTGGGAAGAACGCTCCTTACACTTGTGGTCATTGGGAAGAATTACCCCCTTACAGATAGCTAAAAAGATCAATGGTGTGAGTGGGGAACTTATCTAAGAGGCAGAAATGTTTCATTACGGTACTTAAAGTGTTACTAAACCCAGGACCCTGCATTCCCTATGGCAGGAATATGCAATTAGCGAACCTCCAGCTGTTGCAAAACTACAAGTCCCATCATGCCTCTGCCTCATGCTTGTGGCTGTCAGAATCTTGCTATGTCTCATGGGACTTGTAGTTCTGCAACAGTGGGAAATCCGCTAATTGCATATCCCTGCCCTATGGTCTGGTCTCCCACAGTAATCAGAATATGGAAATTAAATTATTTTAGTAAATATGAGCTGCTAAATACCTTTTTTCATTAGCAGTCTATAGCAGTCTTGTGACTTCTATCAATGTGTGGTTAAAGCTTGTAGGAGGAGTTTTCGTTCTGCTCTCACGGTCCTATAAAATTTTAGGACCCCGACCCTCTGTCTGGGCAGTGCTGATTGGCCCAGTGCTGATCACATACACTCTCGCAAGAAAAAAAACCCTCTAGCAATACACACCAAACTGAGCATGTGCAGCCTGACTCCTTCCATTTATATTATCTGGAAAGGAGACACTGGAAGAAGGTGAAGATCAGAGAAGATCAGATCACACAGCCTTTTTACACAATGTAGAGGATTATCCCCTTAGGTTCCACGGCGAGTATAACAAGCATGCTTTACAGCATATACAAACTTATTTTACTGTTGTGGGTATAGTAACACTTTAAAGTGGTTGTATAGTCAGTTTTTTTTACTTTTACCTAGCTTTACATAGCTAAGCTATGATTAAGCACAAAGTTTTAGTGCGAAACGCGTCAGCTTGTACCCTGTTTACTGTGGCATGTATCCTGTGATTTTATTTTTACAATAAAAGCAAAAAATTTTGGAGTGCGGCTGTCCAGACATCCCTCTTTCATTTTGCATTATTATAGGCTAAGCTATGATTAAGCACCAAGTTTTAGCGTGAAACGTGTCAGTGGTACCCGGTTTGCTGTGGCATGTATCCTGTGATGCAAGACATACACAAATAAAAATAAAAAAATGCAGAAAAAGACAAATGAGGGCATTAGGTGGCTGGCATGCAATAGATTGGATTGTAGCGTTCTTTGTATAATCGTATACCGCCGATGTTCAAATGGTCCATATGTAGTTATATAAAGTTTTCATGTATGGGACTTTAAGCAGGGCTCGACAAATCCCAGGCGGCAGGTCACCAATGCGACTAGAAATTTCACCCTGGCGCCTGGGCTTTGATCAGTGTCTGTATTTAGTGAGGGGGATCTATAATGTGGGAGGGGGATCTGTACTTAGTGGGTGGGTCTTTAATGAGAAAGGGGGGTCTGTAGTTGGTGGTGGGGGGGGGGGGGGGGGTGATACCAACCCTAGTAACGACACTGGGGCTCATCACTGAGTCATATCAAAAAATAAAATGGCGCCTAACTTTTTTAGTTGGCTCCTAGATTCAAAGCAAATTTATCAAGCCCTGCTTTAAGAACCATGCTGTAAATAAGACGCACAGTTAGATCCAATATAATATGTCAGGTGGGCGATTATTGAACACCCCACACTCCTCCGCAGTAAGGATACAGTGAGAAGGGGGCAGGCGGACATATTGTCGTCCCCCCGGAGTCTTGCATTCTCGCACTTATTTTTAACAGTAAACTCAGCTGATATAGTGAAACTCAGTATTTTGAAATCCGTCAGACAGTTTTCATATTGGATTTTCAAAGCAGCGTCCTGTGAGATCAGCAGGCTTGCCACTGCTTTTAAAATTCAGCATCCTAATTGTCAGACAGATTTAATAATACAGTGGAACCTTGTTTACGAATAACGCGCTTAACCACTTAAGGACCGCCTACTGAACATATACGTCAGCAGAATGGCACGGCTGGGCACATCAACGTATATATACGTTGGTTTCTAGTACCCAGCCGTGGGTCGCGGGCGCGCGCCCGCGACCCGGTCCGAAGCTCCGGGACCGGGTCCCGATCGCCGCTGGAGTGCAGCGATCGGTCCCCGGAGCTGAAGAACGGGGAGAGCCGTGTGTAAACACGGCTTCCCCGTGCTTCACTGTGGCCGCAGCATCGATCACGTCATCCCTGTTATAGGGGGACGTGATCGATGACGTCACACCTACAGCCACACCCCCCTGCAGTAGTAAACACACACACATTCAACACTAAACTCCTACAGCGCCCCCTTGTGGTTAACTCCCAAACTGCAACTGTAATTTTCACAGTAAACAATGCAATTTAAATGCATTTTTTGCTGTGAAAATGACAATTGTCCCAAAAATGTGTCAAAATTGTCCGAAGTGTTCGCCATAAAAAAAAAAAAAAAAAAAAAAAAAAAAAAAAAAAAATCGCTGATCACCGCTATTAGTAGTAAAAAAAATAAAAATAATAAAAATGCATTAAAACTACCCTTATTTTGTAAACGCTATACATTTTGCGAAAACCAACCGATAAACGCTTATTGTGATTTTTTTTTTACCAAAAATAGGTAGAAGAACACGTATCGGCCTAAACTGAGGAAAAAAAGAAATTATATATATTTTGGGGGGATATTTATTATAGCAAAAAGTAAAAAATATTGCATTTTTTTTTTAATTGTCACTCTATTTTTGTTTATAGCGCAAAAAATAAAAACCGCAGAGGTGATCAAATACCACCAAAAGAAAGCTCTATTTGTGGGGAAAAAAGGACGTCAATTTTGTTTGGGAGCCACGTCGCACGACCACGCAATTGTCAGTTAAAACAACGCAGTGCCAAATCGCAAAAAGGGGCAAGGTCCTTTACCTGCATTTTGGTCCGGGTTTTAACCGGTTAACGAGCAAAAAAAGGGGATCGGACTTGGTTTACGAGTGTTGTCTCGCAAAACAAGCAGAATTCAAGCTAATGGGGTGTGCAGTACCGCATTTGGCCAGAGGTGCGGGGGCGCCGGTGACACTCGGAACAGTTTGGAGCCATTCGGAAATATTTGAAATCTCTCTGAAATACTCAGTTCCCAAACCTGAGATCAGTGGAGCTGTTTCTGAGTATTTCCGAGGCTCTCCGGCGCCCCCTCCCACCTCTGGCCACATTCGGTATTGCATTGCCATAGAAGTCAATGTAGAACAAATTATCTTTGTTTCAATTGACTTCTATGGGGAGACTCACTTTGATATGCGAGTGCTTTGTATTACAAGCGAATCTCCTACAACGGATTATGCTTGCAATCCAAGGTTCCACTGTACTGAATTTCACTCTGTAAGCCGAGTTTACTGTAAAAAAAAAAAAGAGTGAAATGCAAGACTCTGGAGGGTGTAACAAGATGTCCGCTTGCCGTCTTCTTACTGTGGAGGAGTGCGGGGTGTAGCAAGATGGCGACGACTTTCGTTACCAAATCTGACGGGTTGCCTAATGTGACAAAACACCTGCTGTGTTCTGTGACCTGTGTCTCCCATTAGACAGCGGGGGGGCATTACTTAGTTTGACACAATGTGGAGCGATCTTTCCCCAGAAGAGGGAGCAGATACCTGGATTTGACAGTTATACACTCCCCTCCCCCCCTAAAGAGGTGCCAAATGTGACACCGGAGGGGGGGGGGGATCTGATCAGCGGAAGTTCCATTTCTGGGTGGAACTCCGCTTTACATATTCAGGGCACGTGCTTCACATTGCTCAGGGGTGATCTACAGGACAAATGTGAGTTTCATCGTGTGTTAGGGCTTGTTTACACTAGTGCCAATGGCTCTCACTCCTCTAAAAAGTGATTCACACTTGGATCACTTATTCAGAGGCCCTGGACAGGCAGTGAGGAGTTGATTTGTTGCCTTCTCATGGTGTGGCAGTGTCACCACGTTCCCTTGAAATACCATCTGCTGAACGTGGGGGGGGGGGGGTATCATTTCTGTCATGTACACCCCCCACCAGCACCTTTCCAGTCCTTGCGTGTGGGTAGATGTGCCAACTGGCTCTGCCATGGGTACATCTGTCACCAGAGGGGCAGGAGACTGGCCAGCAGAGCAGGACTGAAGATTCACTTTAAAAGGAGATTGTACAGTGTATGGCCATTTTACGAGAGATTATACAACCTGATTGGACAGTGTATGGCCATTTTACAGGAGATTATACAACCTGATTGGACAGTGTATGGCCATTTTACAGGAGATTATACAACCTGATTGGACAGTGGACAGTGTATGGCCATTTTACAGGAGATTATACAATCTGATTGGACAGTGTATGGCCATTTTACAGGAGATTATACAATCTGATTGGACAGTGTATGGTCATCTGCAACCAGATTGAACACTCTCTCTCCTCCTGTCAGCATGCAGCCTGGTATTGGTCTGCAGATGTGGAACTACAAGTCCCAGCACTGTACAGACAGGTTGGGGTAGAATCACAGCTCCTGTAGACACTCTGATTAGTGAACTACAATTCCCAGCATGCCTTGGCACTGCTCTGCACGCAGGGCCCTCTGGGACTTGTAGTCCTCTCTCTTACCTTCTGGTGGGGAGGATAGCTGTACCACCTCCGTCCAGTCTCCTCTACCCTCCTCCCCTGTAGTCGGCCTCCTCCGGGCACACCGGCTGGGACACAGTCCAGGGCTCTGAGGCGGCAGCCGGTGCTCATATGATATCTCCGCACTCGGGCCGCCGTGTTCCCGTGACCCCGGGCCGGCAGGGAGGAGCGGAGCGGGCCGCGGAGCCTCAGGCACAGGCGGAGCATGTTTGCGGAGAGGAACACTCAGGGCCTGGGTTCTCTCCTTCTTCAATGACCTCCCCGGCGATCCGGGAACACTCACGGCAGTTGCTTCCACCTCTACGTTCCCCTAGGGGGCGCGCTCACATCGCGAGAGTCAGCGGGCGCCATCTTGGTACACCCGCGTCCCTAAAAATGTACCGAGAGACACATTTTCTTTTCAGATGCCAGATATCTGATGGTCTCGGTCACACAAAGTGTTCGCTTTTTATTTACTCGGTTTTATAGTATTGTACGGTGTGGAGGTTGTCATGAAGATTGTGCTCGCTGATTGAGAGGAGCAAGATGGCTGTAAGCGTCTTCCGGTGGCTTCATGTTTAATTAACCTCGAGGAGATGGGTGGAGCAAGATGGCTGACGGCGTGGCGTCGTCTAGACGTAAGAACGTTAGGGTGGGTGTGTGAGGGGCGTGGTAAGCAATGACAGCGGAGACAGGGTGACACCTGGAGGAATGTCACTATATCGCTCTCTGATTGGATAGAAGACTGAATGGGTTTTATTTAGCTGGGAGCCTTGGACAATTATTGGTGAATGTGAAGTATAGCAGAGTAGGATCTATTCTTTATCTTTAACCACTTCCATACCAGGCACTTACACACCTTCCTGCCCAGGCCAATTTTCAGCTTTCAGCGCTGTCGCATTTTGAATGACAATTGCGCGGTCATGCTACACTGTACCCAAACAATTTTTTTTATAATTTTGTTCCCACAAATAGAGCTTTCTTTTGGTGGTATTTGATCACCTCTGCGATTTTTTTTTTTTGCGTAACAACTATAAAAAAAAGTTTTTATTTTTTTCTGTTATTTTTTTTTGTGAATAACGTTTTACGTTTTCTTTTTCGATTACGGGCACCGGTGAGGTGGCACTGATGGGCACTGGTTAGGCGGCACTAATGGACTCTGATAGGCGGCACTGGTATGTGGCACTGATGGGCACTCATAGGTGGCACTGATGGGCAATCATAGGCGGCACTGATGGGCACTCATAGACGGCACTGGTCACTCATAGGCAGCACAGATGGGCACTCATGGGCGGCACTTATGGGTGGCACTGATGGGTACTTATGGGTGGCACAGATGGGCACTGATAGGTGGGCACTGGCCATGGATGGACACTGTGGTGTGGCAATGATGGACACTGAGGGGTGGCACTGATGGACACTGAGGGGTCCATATTACCAGTCAGTGCCCATTTGTGGGCACTGATTGGCATCTATTCTTTTTTTTTTTTTTTTAATGCCCTTTTTATATTTTTTACTGCATTTTTTTTATTTATTTCCCTTTTCTTTCTGCACTTCCCTGGTGGTCCAGTGTGGGCATCCGAGGGGGGGCTGCACTGATAAACAATCCGATCGGCTCTCCTCTACTCGCGTCTGTCATTTCACACTGGAGCCATGTTTTAGGTGCTTTATTGCTAAATATAGCACCTGAAAAATGCCTCATCTGCAGTCCCAGTGTTAATACCTGAGTGCTTCCACACAGGGGCGCTGGAAGGACATTAGAAAAAGTCCTGCAAGCAACATCTTTGGGGCGCTTTAGTGCTGGGACTTGTAGTTCCACATCTGCAGACCAATACCAGGCTGCATGCTGACAGGTGTACACACTGCTCCTCTACCGCCCCTGCCTATTGAAATCAATAGGCAGCGTCGACAAAGCGGCGTGGCAACGGCGCTTTGCGGGTGCCTTTAAACCTTTATTTGCAGTTAAAAGCATCCTGCTAGCGTCAGAAAATCTCCTCTAAAACTACAGTAAAGCGCCGCTAAATCTAGCAGTGCTTTATTTCTAATGTGGCAATGCTGTCAGTGCTTCACAGCCAGTTTCCTACTTCTCATGCACCAGTCATGCTGCACTTTGTGCACTTTGGTCATTCTGCACTTTGGTCCCGCCATCCTCTGGGACCTGTGTGTGTCCCAGAAGGCAGCAGGGGGATGGAGGAGAGGCCAGACATACTTGTAGATCACCATGGTGATCTTACCCAGAAGTGGGAGCGGGTACCTGTGAAAACCAGGTACCCTGTCTCCCTAAAAAAAAGTGCCAAATGTGGCAGTGAAGGGGGGGAGGGGTGTAAACAAGCAGAGCTTCCCCTTTTGGGTGGAGCCCTGTTTAACCTCAACTGGTTCCTCTCATAGTGATGTAGTTCCTGACCAGGGGCGGACTGACCATTGAGGAACTCGGGCACTGCTCGAGGGCCCCATGCCACTAGGGGGCCCCATCAGGGTTGCTAGGCTCATTAAAACCAGGGACAGTATGTAAAAATCTGTGTTTTTTTTTACATATGTCCCTGATATGTCCAAAATCTACATGCTTTTGATGTGAAAATCCCGAGATTTTAGCTGCCCCGCATCTGTACTGCCACCTGGCTTGGTGGCCATCTGTAAGCCCCAGGCCCCATAATCTTCTATTGCCCGGGGGCCCCATGAGTTGTCAGTTCACCCCTGTTCCTGACCAGATCCCGGATCTTCTGGGTCTGCATTTCCAGCCCAGGATTTGTCCCATTAACGATTTGAAGATTGAAGGAAAGTTCTTAAAGGGTTGTAAAGGATTTTTTTTCCCCCCTAAATAGCTTCCTTTACCTTAGTGCAGTCCTCCTTCACTTACCTCATCTTCTTACCTTATTTCTTCTGAGAAATCCTCACTTGCTGTTCTTCTGTCTGTGATCAAGTGGTTAAAGTCTGCTGCCCGCTAACATAGGAGAGCCAGTCAGGGCTCTGCAGGGATCCCAACAATAATGTCAGAATCCACACAGATGATTGATTGGCATCAAGCTCAGCCTCGCAACTCACTGCTGAAAGCCTGAGCCAGCCACTTCCATGCCCTGTGGAGCGCTGGAAGGGCAGAGCAAAGAGCAGTCACTGACAATCGCTGCTCTGTAATCTGGATACCCAAGAACTGAGCACTCAGCGGTCTTTGATCACTTACTATAGAGCTGGCAGGGGACAGTATATGTGTTTGTTTTTTCCTTTCCCACACTTCTTTTTTTTAAAGTTTAATTGAAGTGTATTATAAATTGAACTTTGACTTGGGTCTGGAACTGTCTATGCATTTGAATATGACATCCCAGTGAATGGGTTGAGACACCACATCTGTGTAGCGTGGTCATGTTTAGCATTCACAAGGGCGTACTACAATGCACACGCTTGCGAGGGCCGTGTTTACCCGCATGGGAAAGTACAGGTGTTCCATGCATCCCTGTGCAGGTAATCCTATTGATGTCAATTGGTACGCAATGGCTGCACAGACACAGCTACTGCTCTCAATTTGCATACATGAGGGCTTCACACTGGTACAACGCGACAATCGTACCACTTTGGATCTGACTTTTCCCTGTGACTTAAAGTCTGACATGTGTCTGAATTCAATGAACAGGGATCAGAGTTTGATCCCCGACAATACCAGGCACTGCATCTGGTATGAACCTTTGGAAGAATTACACGCCAAATGAAAAAATAAAAACGGTATGGGTTCCCCAAAAAACATCATGGGTGCCCCCCTTCAAATCCAAACCAAACCCTTATCCGAGCACACAGCCTGGCAGGTCAGGAAAGAGGGTGGGGATGAGCGAGTGCCGCCCCCTCCTGAACCATACAAGGCCGCATGCCCTCAACATGGGAAGTGGGTGCTTTGGGGTGGGTGGGTGGGGTTCTGCACCTTGTCCCCATGTTGATGTTGATGAAGGGCCTCTTCCCAACTACCCTGGCTGTTGGTTGTCGGGGACTGCGAGTGGGGGGCTTATCAGAATCTGGGAGACCCCTTTAACAAGGGCGTGTACACACCATCGGATCAAATTCCCCGCCGCCGGACGGCGCGGTGACGTGGCGGTGACGCGGCGGTGACGCGGCGGTGACGTTGACGCCGCCGCGTCACCGCACCAGGAAGTAAAACACTTCCGCGAATGCGCCGAATCCATTCGGCAGCGGCGCGGCGGCGGTGGGGGCCGACATGTCTGCTGGTAAGTGTCGGGCGGACAGATTCCCACCGGATAGATTTCAAAGCTTGCTTTGAAATCTGTCGGGTGGAGAAATCTGTCCGCTAGCCCATACACACGAGCGGAGATGTCTGCTGAAACGGTCCATCGGATCGTTTTCAGCGGACATATCCCCTCGTGTGTACGCCGCCTTAGAGGTGGAACCCATGCCGTTTTTTTTTTATTTGGCGTGGAGTTCCCCCTCAAGATCATCAGCACAAGTCGCATGCCAAAGTCAGATCAGTCAGGACGGCGATACGACTTTGCTCTGACTTCAATGATATTCATTGGTCTGAAATAGGATCAAAGTCGGACCAAAGTGGTACAGGGAGCATTTTAAAAGTTGGACCGACTTGTGTCGGACCAGTTAAGATTGCTCTTATAGGGAACCATTGACATGACTATGTGTCTATGTCTATGTGTCTATGTTGCTGGATCCAATTTGGCATGAATGGGAATACCTGCATGGAGATACACGGAACACCTGTGCATGAAAACACGGCCACGAACGGCATACGCTGTATGTAGTACATCCCATGGGAATGAGGCCTTACAGTCTACGGCTATTCTGATACTCAATATCTGTTTCCATCTGTATGGTATTCCAGTCTAAAGCCTTGTACACACGCACGGTTTTCTCGGCAAGAACCAGCAAGAAAACTTCTGGCAGAGCTTTCTTGCAGAGTAAACTGTGCGTGTGTACGAGGCTTTGAGGTTTCTCGTCAAGAAATCTGCCCAGAATCTCGACGAGAAAAATAGAGAACCTGCTCTCTATTTTCTCGTCGTGACTCTCTGCAGTGTTTAAAGCCCTGTACACACTGGCCCAGAATCTCTTCAGGAAAAAAACTTTGTTTTGCCCGACGAGATTCTTGGCAAGAATCTCTTGCCACCCGAGTGTACAGACTCTCGTTCCAAAGAACCGCGGTTCTCTTAAAATTAAAGAACGCGGTGACATCATTGCGTATGACGAGCATGCGCTCGTCACATTCGATGCTGTTGCCACCATCTTGCTGCACCCTACCTATGCCTAGGAAGCTACTGCGCGTGCGTCAAAGTTTCCATGGCGACAGATAAGTATACACACTCTCGGGTTTCTTGGCAAGAAAACTGCCAAGAATCTCACAACGAGAAAAATAGAGAACATGTTCTCTATCTTTCTTGTCGAGATTCTGGGCAGATTTCCAGACGAGAAACCTGAAAGCCTCGTACACACGCTCGGTTTACTCGGCCAGCAATTTTATTGCTGGTTCTTGCAGAGAAAAATGAGCGTGTGTATGAGGCCTTAGGCCGCGTACACACGGCAGGGAACCTCGACGGGCAGAACACATCGTTCCGCCTGTCGAGGTTCCCTGCCGGCCGTCGAAATCGGCGACCCGCCCGTCGGGAATGGCAACCAGCCATTCTTCCAGGCGGGCCGTCGAGCAAATAGAGAGCGTGCTCTCTATTTCTGCTCGACGGCTTCCCGACGGGAAGCTCGCAGAGAGTGTACACACGGCCGAGGTCCTCGCTGGAATGCAGCTTCCAGCGAGGTTCTCGCTGGTTTCCAGCGAGAACCTCGGTCGTGTGTACGCCGCCTCAGACTAAAGCCTTGTACACACTATACGATTGTTGGCAGGGGGATTGTCAGTTGACAGACCGTTTTCCTAAAATCTTACCGTTAGTATGCTCTTTTTGACAATTGTTGTCCAACTTTCACCAACAAATGTTGGATGACATGCTAGTAAATTTTTGGTGGACAACAGTTTGACGTCTGAATTTCGTATGATCAGTACACAAATCCGTCACACAAAAGTCGAAGTACAAATACGCATTCTTGGAATCAATAGTCACCAAACACAAAAGTAGCAGAAGGGGCCCAAAGGGTGGCGCTCAACTGCTGAAACTCCTCGTAGTACGGCACTACATTTGTGTTTGTGGCACGACAATTGTGTACCATTAATATGCAAGACAAGATCCAGGCACACGCCCTTTAACCACTTCCCGACGGCCGTACGAATATATGCGGCAGTCGGGTGCTGCTAAATCTCTGACTGGACGCATATATGCGTCCTGCGCTGTTCCTGGCCACTAGAGGGCGCGCGAGCGCTTCCGGCGGCGCACGCGTGCCCGCTGGTGGCGTGCGCGTCCCCGCCACATTCCTGGGATACTGATGCGCGTGCCTGGCGGCCGCAATGTCCCCCAGGCACTCGCAATTGGCGGTTACAGGGACAAGGACATGGATCTCTGTGTGTAAACACAGAGATCCATGTCCTGTCAGGGGAGAGAGGAGACCGATTTGTGTCCCTTGTACATAGGGACACAGCATCCGTCACCTCCCCCAGTCACCCCCCTCCCCCCACACAGTTAGAACACACCCAGGGAATACATTTAACCCCTTCCACGCCCCCTAGTGTTAACCCCTTCACTGCCAGTCACATTTATACAGTAATAGGTGCATTTTTATAGCACTGATCGCAGTATAAATGTGAATGGCGCCAAAAATGTGTCAAAAGTGTCAGATGTGTCCGCCATAACGTCGCAGTTCCAATAAAAATCGCAAATCGCCGCCATTACTAGTAAAAAAAATTAATAATACAAATTTATACTAATTCTGTCCCCTATTTTGTAAGCGCTATGACTTTTGCGCAAACCAGTCACTTATTGCGATTTTTATTTATTTTTTACCAAAAATATGTAGAATAATACGTATCGGCCTAAACTGAGAAAATATAATGTATTTATTTTTTAAATGGGCTATTTATTATAGTAACAAGTACAAAATATTGACTGTTTTTCAAAATTGACGCTTTTTTTTTTGATTATAGCGCAAAAAATAAAAACCGCAGAGATGATCAAATACCACCAAAAGAAAGCTCTATTTGTAGAGAAAAAAGGACGCCAATTTTGTTTGGGAGCCACATCGCACGACCGCGCAATTTTCAGTTAAAGCGACGCAGTGCCAGAAGCTGAAATTTCACCTGGTCAGGAAGGGGTATACGTGTCCAGTAAGGAAGTGGTTAAACAAAAATCAGTCGCTCGGTTGGCCAACAATCATATCGTGTGTACCAGGCTTAAGAGTGTATCATTCAGTCTGCTCTCCAAATGTCATCCATTTCATTGTTATAATTTCTGTATTTGTTACAAAAAGAAAACACACACAGTTTTTGATATTCATTATCCTTTATATACAGAATATACCATAAATTGGATTGACTTATACCCATTTTTATGTACAACGATGGGATTACAACCAATTCCCAATACTTCATAATAAAAATAAAGCTAATAGTGACATTTGCTCAGTACGAACTTGAGGCAATAAAACAGTAGCAAACATACAAGTCATGTATAGAAATGTTGGTTCTCTTATGGTATGGCATAGAAAGACATTTACCAGTGTAAAAATAGTCACAAGTTTGGAAAATGCAGTAATTACATTGCTCTACAAATAGCTCACAGTACTAGAAAATTGAGACATGCAAGCTTATTCAGTGAGGCAGTATGAAGTGTAAGGACTGTCCATTCAGTCTACAATACAAAGATCTGTAGAAGACCAAATGTGAACGGTACCTATTGGCTACAGCACTTTACACACAGTCTATACACTTTTAAATGCCTTGCTAAGAACAGGCCCAATGGAATTTTTAGTATCTGAAGATAAAACCACTGTACATTCATGTACAAATCATCATAGTGCCGACACACATACCTGATGGGTGAGGATAAGTGAATGCTTTCTGGTAATCCTAAACTAAAAGAAAATCTATCTATTGACATTTCTGTGACATTTTATACTCTAATAACTGCTTTATAAGGATGAACTGGCTTTAGGTGATAGGTAGATAGTTTTTGATTTGCCGAAGGATTAAAAAAATAAAAATATAATGGCTTCCCCTAGATGGTTGGAGGAATCCTCCCAACTGTGTTTTTGTATTCTGACAGCAGGGACTCCTCTACTGTCAGAATACACTGATCAGTGCTGCATGCACTGATTGTATGTAATATTCCCGTTCCAGAGAAGCCAATCATTGGATTGTCTTCTCTCGGGTAAAAACACCTATAGATGGATCGAAAATTGGCCAGTCATTGCTGAACCGCCCGGTTTTCAATCACTCTATGGCCAGCTTAAAGCATGCCATACACTAGTAGAGATGAATTTGACATTTTTTTAGTTGTAAGAACTTTCATTTGATATTATAATAAAAAAAAGGGGTCAAATCGACGTTCGTTTTCAACTGCAATTTTTCTATCGGTTTTTTAACCATACAAAAAATTTAAAACCGGCTCTATTTTTTTTCACCGATGGGAAAAAAACTGATGGGGCCTACACACGTTCGGTTCGACGGATTAAAACAGTCCATTTCCAGCAGACGAACCGATCGTGTGTACAGGGCATAAGTCATATTTGGTCAACTGTGCAAATTTGAATTCGAATAGGTTCAGCTGTTATTGCAGTGTTGGGTGGAGGACTTTGGAACCCTCTGTTTTACAGTAAAGACTAGGCTTTCAAAGGAATGAAATAAAATTTCTCTAGAATTCCGAATAAATGGCTTCATCACTGCTTTCCCAGGAATCATAAATATAGCAAAATGTCACAGACACAAGCAGCCAACAAAACACACATCACTATATCACAATCACTAATACAACTGCCTTCAAAATTCATACTGAAAAAAGAAGTTACAAATATTTACAACAAATTATCCTTTAAACTTTCCAAAAACTAGAAACAGCAGTCTTTACAGGCACTTTAATCACCATTATGTCGTGTTAAAACCCACATGGCTACTTGCGAGCCTATTGCTGCACTAAAATATAGTACTGTAATGACTTGGACAGCCACAGATCATTGTCACAGGTATAGTAAACAAATATTCAGCCTTTTATTTCAGGGAGATGGAGCAGGGAATGTGATTCCAGAACAAAACTGTATCATCTCTTTTTGTTTTTGGATTATAGTGGATCACCTACCACAATTGCCTCTTTAGGCCCCTTGCACATGAAAGAGTCTAGCTGCAGTGTGTCCCTCTCTGTAGTTTAGCGTACTTAGAAGAGACGGGTGCAGCATCCATTAAGCCCAACTGCTTGCAGCCTGTCCAAGTCTATGGCAGGCTATGGCTGAACGCTGTACCAAGTGGTACCTGTGTTTAAAGCACTAGGTGTTCAGAGGTGAATGCCTGAATGCAGGTCATCTAAAACATGGGGAGGGGCGCACTGCAGCTAGAAAAAACAGTTTTCATCAGATCTCTCGCTGCACAAGCCCCTCCATGCTCAGTGAGCAGAGAGGGACCTGTCACCCACCAGCTCAGCGGAGAGATCTTCCACTGAGCTGGTGGACCTAGCGACTGAGTCCGCCTCGTGTGAAAGAGGCCTTAGGATGATGCTTATGTTTAAAAAGATTTTAACATTCCATGCTTTATTTTAGTGCTTTAACTTCTGTAGTGCAATCAGCAGCAATTGGAGTTCCCACTTTGGAGCGTACAAACGGTCGGATTGTCCGACAAAACCCCGCCATCACACATTTGTTGTCGGAAAATCCGATCGTGTGTACGAGGCTTAAATACTGTAAGTGCAAAAAGACATACATGGGGGGCAAGTGTAGAAAATGTCATCGTTCATAATGTCTGTCTCATCATCTTTTATTTGTATCATTCTTATTCTTCATTGCTTACTTATATTAGTAAATCAAACCATTGGGAATCATAG
This sequence comes from Rana kukunoris, assembly GCA_029574335.1. Taxonomy (NCBI): domain Eukaryota; kingdom Metazoa; phylum Chordata; class Amphibia; order Anura; family Ranidae; genus Rana; species Rana kukunoris. Next base: position 65,397,863 of record CM056058.1, on the reverse strand, counting down.
GGAAAGCCTTGTATGTATGAGGTATAGAAGATTTCCATAGCAGCAGTCTATGACGAGTCTCATGAAATGCTGTTGTGAACTTCCTGGGGTGACTTTAAAGTGATGATCTTATTGGTACTCAGTGGATATCACACACATGATTATAGCAGCACACCAGAATGAAGAAGGAGGTAGTCAGGATAAATGTAGAAAATGAATGAATGCTACAAGTGAGAACAGACGTGTGGTCTCATAGGCTGCGTACACGCGATCGGTTAAACTGATGAGAACGGTCTGATGAACCGTTTTCATCGGACCAAACCGATCGTGTGTGGGACCCATCGGTTAGTTATCCATCGGTTAAAGAAAAGCCAACTTGTTTTAAATTTAACCAATGGATTCCTAACCGATAGGTCAAAACCGATCGTTAGCAGGCACGACCATCGGTTACAAATCCACGCATGCTCAGAATCAAGTCGACGCATGCTTTACGTCACTGCGTTCTAACACGATCGTTTTTTTTAACCGATGGTGTTTAGGCGCGACGGACCATCAGTCAGCTTCATCGGTTAACCGATGGAAACGATCTATCAGACCGTTCTCATCGGATGGACTGATCGTGTGTACGCTGCTTTATAGTAACCTTAAAAATGAAACCTGTTCTCCCTGAAGAAGAGGCGCTTGAGAGAAGATATGATCGCAGTTTACAAATCTTTAAACAGTGACTGTATCATTGAGAGAAATCTTAGGCCTCTTAAGAAGATATACAATATCTTCAATACAAGATATACAAGCCACACAATGAAGTTGGACGAGAAGCTGTTCAATCTCATACTGTATAAGGGGTTCTTTGCTGTTAGAGCAGTAAGGATGTGGAACTCCCTTCCACATTTGGTGATGTCAGCCAAGAGTTTAGATAAATTCAAAAAAAATTCAGGTGGAGCTGAATGGACCAGAGTCTTTTCTCAATCTTACTAACTATGTAACTGTAACAACCCAATACCATTCATCGTCCTTCACTCTGCCTTATTAAATAAGTCTAATCATGTTATCATTGCCTATGTGTATAAGCGGTGTTAATAATAAGGGGATACATTTTCTGCAAATAAACAAACTTTAACTTCTAGGCAGGCAGTCATTATTGTCACGCAAGCTCAACTTTAAGGCAGTTTTAATCCGTGCCCCACGCAGAGCCATATTTACCGCCATGGGGATGCACAGGTATTGCAGCATCCCCGTATCATTGGTATTTAGCGAATGCATGGACACAGCTTCTGCTCCCAATGAGACATCAGTGCAGGTGTGTGGCATTCGGGACAATGCACCCTCACGGATGTCACGCTGTGTCCATGCAGCCGCCGCATCCCAATTGACAGCAATGGAACTACCGGTATGGAGATGCACACAAAACCTGCGCCAGTGACTCACTGCCCTGCACAGGGCACAGATTAAAACACCCCATGTGAACGAGGCCTAACTGCCTGCTTTTGTTCATCTCTATTACATAGGGACCTTATGGCATTAGTAGCTTGTACAAAAAATAAAATATTGTTTGTGCTTTCAGTTCATCTTACAGGTAGTGACAAGGACACTGCCTTTCCTGGTTGGATCGTGGCTTGAAAAAAGAAAGCTAATGCAGTCACCACATCTAATGTCTACCAAACTGCAATATATTACATGTTTGGTTTTGGGTTTAAACACACTCCAATTTCTATTTTTTAAGATACAGTTTGGTTCTATACTGACGGGTTTGTTGAGGGGTCTATAAAATTTTGGTAATTGGCACATTACTATTGAATGGAAATGGGTTTTGCCAGTCAAACCAAATGCATTTTAAAATGGATTTCAAGCCAAAAGATTTTTTTTTAGATAGTATTGGGAATGGTGAGAACATCTTTCAGGTTTTTCTTGCCCCCTCATGTGAGGGGGTCTCTTCAGTGGGGACAAGGACAATGCTAAATACTTGACAGATGTTCTAACCTAACCATACCTTGTTGTGGGAATAAGTAGGTTCTCACATGAGGCTAAATTCAGTAGCGGTTCCTCCCTTCCACTAAAGAGATTCTGCATTCCATTACCAAAAAGTTTTTTTGTTTTTTTTAACTGGGCATAAAATTGCAAATCACAGCCAAGGCCGCATAGATGTGATCAAGTTCCTGCTTTCAAATGCGTCTAGATATCTCAGTGAAGCCAAGGTAAACTCTATGGCAGTTACTCTGGCTTTCTACACTTATGCCGCGTACACACAATCATTTTTTGTGATGAAAAAAAACGACATTTTCTGTGAAGTAAAAAACAACGTTTTTAAAACGTCACTTTTCAAAGACGATGTTGCATACACACCATCGTTTTTTCCACAAAAAGCAAGGTTACGTTCACCACTCTTTTCCATTGAAGCTCGCTTCATAACTAGCTTCTGGGCATGCGTGGGTTGAAAAACGTTGTTTTAAACGATGTTTTTGCTACACACGGTGACTTTTTGTGAAACAAAAAACGACGTTTTGAAAAACGACACAAAAAATTCAAGCATGTTGGAATTTTTTTTTGGTCGTTTTTTTTAAGACAAAAAACTACGTTTTGCCCACACACGGTCAATTTAAATGACGTTTTTTTTCATCGCAAAAAACGACCGTGTGTACGCGGCATTAGACGCCTTTACACCGGCGTTAAAAAAAGCACCTGAAAGAAGCTGCATCTGCAGTCCCAATGTGAAAGCCAGAGTGCTTTCACACTAAAGCGCCTGAAAAACGCCCCAGTGTGGAAGGGGTCTTAGCGTTAAAAAAGCGCCTGTGAAGTGCCTGAAAGAAGCCTCATCTCCAATGTGAAAATCTGAGTGCTTTTACACTGAGGCGCTGCACTGGCAGGGCATCAAAAAAGTCCTGCAAGCAGCTTTTTTGCAGCGCTTTAGGAGAGTTGAATACACCGCTCCTAAAAGTACCCCTTCCCATTGAGGCACTTTTTTTTTTAATGCCAAAGCTCCTGAAAAACGCCCCAGTGTGAAAAGAGTCTTAGCGGAGCTTTACCAGCATTTTTTGGGCGCTGGAAATATGAAAGGGCTCTGAAAGCACTCGGCCTTTCACATTGGGATTGCAGATCAGGCTTCTTTCAGGCGCTTTTTTTAACGCCAAAACGCCTGAAAAACGCCCCAGTGTGAAAGGGGTCTTAGGACTATATTTTTCTACAACACTAACAATTGACAGGTGTTAACAGGCTAATGAGCTCCTATCTATCCCAGTAAGATCTTCTAGTTATGGAACTGGTGCTGAAAATTCTACCAACCAACTGAATCACTAAGGTCCCTTTCACATTGAGGAGTTTTTCAGGTGGTACAGCGCTGAAAATAGCGCTGCTATTGCGCCTGAAAAACTCCTGCCAAGCAACCTCAGTGTGAAAGCCCAAGGGCTTTCACACTGAGGCGATGCGCTGGCGGGAGAGAAAAAAATCTCCTGTCAGCAGCATCTTTGGAGCGGTGAGAGGAGCGGCGTGTATACCGCTCCTTCCCATTGATAACAATGGGAAACCGCAGCAATACCGCCACTATTTTTAGCAACGCTATACCGCCAGCGTGGCTCCCGCTGCAATGTGGAAGGGGCCTTATGCTTCTTCCCCCTTTTTAAAAAATGTGCAAAGAGACACACATAGGATTTGCATCACATCATCACCAGATTCTGAAGCTGTGATATTTGTCAACTGGACACGGACAATGGATGTTATGGGAAAATATTGGTATATGACATTACTGTGCACAAATAAATAGCTATTTTTTAAATTTTTAAGGTACCTTCTTGCTAAACATATTTGTGAGAAAAATAGGACTTCTGCTGTACAGTATGTGTCTTGCAAGACTGGTGGTTTCAATATACAAGTGAAATACACACAAACCCCAAATCAATGCAACAATAGGCCCCATTTAAAAATACTGAATTTTCTCCATAAGAATATATATGTAACACGTAGCTTTTAACATCCTCCAGTAATGGAAGTTAGCTACCCTGTAAAACGGTACTGTCCTCCAGTCTCCTCCTGAAGAAGTGGGAGATTCTCGCAGTATAAAGCCAGCAATGATCAACTACTGCTTCGTTTAGACGCAAAACTGTAAGGTTATCCGGTGCCCATAGGGACCTCTTTTGGCAGCATGAGAAATAATCCACAACAGTTTGACAAATTTGTCAGTTCATTCCAAGAACTTTGGTCCTTGCATTGGGGAGAATAATTTATTCAGTTGGTTCCATGGTCTTCTTCAACCCATGCCACAATCTTTCCTTCCCAGCCTGGGATGATGTCATCATCATGGAATACCTAGGAGGCAAGAGAAGTCAAATCATAAACTCATCTGGTAATTTTTCAAAGACATCAGATACCTCTCATGTCAGTTTCAATGCATTAAAGCGGAAGTAAACCCATCCATAAAACACTTTCATTTCCGGCATGTGCCAGAAATGTAAGGCCGCGTACACACGATCGAACATGTCCGCTGAAACTGGTCCGCAGACCAGTTTCAGCGGACATGTTCGATCGTGTGTACGGCCTATCGGAGCGTTTTCCAGCAGACAAAAATTTGCAAACATGCTTGAAAACATGTCCGCTGGAAACCTGTCCGTCGGACATGTTCGATGGTTAGTACACAAACCATCGGACCAAAACCCCCCACATGCGCAGGATCAAGTCGACGCATGCTTGGGAGCATTGAACTTTGTTTTTTCATCACGTCGTTGTGTTCTACGTCACCGCGTTCTGGTCCGAGGGGATTTTGGTCCGATGGTGTGTACGCACATCAGACCAACAGATCACTTCAGCCTGGTCCGATGAAAACGGTCCGTCGAACATGTTTCCTCGGACATGTCTGATCGTGTGTACAGGGCCTGAGGCGGCGTACACACGATCGGACATATCCGATGAAAACGGTCCGCGGACCATTTCCATCGGATATGTCCGATCGGGAGTTTGATCCGATGGCGTGTACACACCATCGGATCAAATTCCCCGCCGCCGGACAGCGCGGTGACGTGGCGGTGACGCGGCGGTGACGTTGACGCCGCCGCGTCACCGCCACGTCACCGCACTAGGAAGTAAAACACTTCCGCGCATGCGCCGAATCCATTCGGCAGCGGCGCGGCGGCGGTGGGGGCCGACATGTCTGCTGGTAAGTGTACTAACCAGCAGACATGTCGGGCGGACAGATTCCCACCGGATAGATTTCAAAGCTTGCTTTGAAATCTGTCGGGTGGAGAAATCTGTCCGCTAGCCCATACACACGAGCGGAGATGTCTGCTGAAACGGTCCATCGGACCGTTTTCAGCGGACATATCCCCTCGTGTGTACGCCGCCTTACACTCCCATTGGTTGTGCTCTCAACCAAACTGTCAAACCATCCAATGGCTGGTGTCAAAACTAATCACATGTGCAGCATCATGGCAGCTGTAGATTAAATAGGCAAAGATGGCAGCTTCCTTGGCTGGAAACAATAGGGGGGTTTATTTACACTTTAAGGCCTCGTACACACGATCGTAATTTTCCGATGGAAAAAGTCTGTTGGACTTTTTCCATCGAAAATTCCGACCGTGTGTATGCCCCATCGAAAATTCTGATGAATTCCATCGGCATAGAGAACACGTTCTCTTTTCCTCCTTTGGAATTCTGATGTGAATTTGGTCGGACAAAGGTCCGATCGTGTGTACAGGGCATAACTGCCTTATTCTACATATAAGTTTATCTTAGTTCAGCCAATAAAAGTTGAAAAAAAAGTATACAATCCTATACCCACAATTGATTAGGGGAAGGCAAAAAACCCAGCAAGATCCAATTTGCTCCAGCAGGGGATTTTTTTTTTCCTGAACCCCCAGGGGCAATCAGATATTCCTTGGATCAACTTTACCTATAAATGTTAGTGTCCAGTTATATTATGTAACTTTAGGAAAGAATCCAGGCCTTTTTTTAAAGCAATCTACTGAGCATACATTTTACAACTTTACAAAACTCTGGTTCGGCCACATCTTGAGTATGCCGTCCAATTCGGGTCCCCAATCCTCGGGATGGATGTGCTTGAAATAGAGAGATTCCAAAGAAGGGCAACAAAGCTAACAGGGGGGCTGGAGGACACACTTCACAAGTTATAGAATTTGTGATAAAGGTTTTACATGAATAAATAAAATCATCATTGTGAGTATCCCTGCAAGTGTTAAATGGTTTGTCTCATCCCTGTAAACTGATACATTTGAAAAATAACAGACTAACAGGACAGATCACCAGATGAAAATAAAAGAAAGCCTAAAGAAGACAACTAATGCAGCCATCACATCTAAGGCTCCATGCACACTGAAGCTGATAAACTGCAGTTTATTGTCATTTTGGCATTTTTTTAGCCTATGTGTCCATGCACACATGGACGTTTTTTAGTGTTAATGAGCAGTGGAGTTTATGGGCTTTTTTCTGAACGGCAGAAATTTGGGTTCAAAGTGCAGTTTTTCGGCGGGAAAAAACGCTAAAAAAACTCAAAGCGCTAATAAACGCTCAAAAAACGCAGCTCCCAGCGTTTTTTTACCCATTGAAAAAAATAAATAAAGCTAAAAAGCGCTACACTTAAAAACGCTAACAAACACTATTGGAAAAGCGCTAAAAAGACTTTGAAAGGCTCCCTGCAAAGCTACTAGCGTTTTTTTTAGCATTATTTAGGAGTAACTTTAGACACACACCATACCTGTAAAAAGAAAACACATACAGTATTTGAAAGAATATAACACAATTCCATATACATACCTCTTCCTTGACTGTTCCAAACTCTGGATCTAGAGCCTTGAAGTGGTATCTGTGATTTCCCTCCCTGTCAATGGCTATCTTGAAGTCTCTCAACGTGACTTCTCCTAACCTGTAGGGCACATGATAAGAAAGTAGTGCAGTCATACATTAGTGAATGATACATGTTTTATTCCCATACAGAAACCAAGATGTTTTCTACTTTCACATATTTCTAATGAAGGGTTGTCAACATTTGCATTAAGAATACATTAAAACTTTGGCATGCATTCTCTAGGGCAGCCCTCAAAATTTCCACTCGCCTGCTAGCATTTGGCGAGTGGATTTAAGCTGGGGGCGAGTGATGACAGGGCTGCATTACCAATCTCCCTCCAATCTGTGCCTACACTTAGAGCCCTGATGCGATTGGTGGCCGAAGAGGAAAGGTGCATGCTTGGGAAAAGTAGAGAATGGGGAAGAGACCGGTTCTAGTGCCCTATCCCTCTGGTCTGCCCCCAGTGCCCTGTCCCTCTGGTCTGCCCCCAGTGCCCTGTCCCTCTGGTCTGCTCCCAGTGCCCTGTCCCTCTGGTCTGCCCCCAGTGCCCTGTCCCTCTGGTCTGCCCCCAGTGCCCTGTCCCTCTGGTCTGCCCCCAGTGCCCTGTCCCATTTTGTTAAAGTTGTTGTAGGTAATATTTAATTGTGTAACTTGATTCTGCGTAAAACATTTAACAGTGTCATTCCATGAGATAATCTACGAGGGCGTGTTTAGGGGCACAATTAGGCACGGGGCAGTGTATGAATTAGGTGGGGCAACTGGTGGCGAGTAACTCTTGAGACCTGGCTAGTAGCTCAGGGGTTGAAATTTTGAGCCCTGCTCTAGGGAATGAGGAGCACTGGTAGGCTCCTTTTTATTAAGAATGGGCCAAGTGACCACATTATGCAGATCACCAGTGCAATGAACTACAGGTAAGTATATTCTACTAGCTCATCATTGAGAGAGGGAGGACTTGGATAGATAAGTGCACTGAATGTTCAGTTATCCTTTAAGAGGAGGTCCATCCGTCACTTTAAAAATGAAAAGTCAGCAGATACACACACTGTGGCTGCTGACTTTTAATATTAGGACACTTACCTATCCTGGAGTGCAGCAATGTGGGCACCGCAAGCGATCTTGGGAACAGCTGGTTGGGTGCTGCCATGGCCATTGCTACTAAGGGAACCCGGCAGTGTAACCTTTCGGCTTCACGGCCGAGGCTCTATTGTGCATGCGTGAAGCACACTGTGCTCTTTAACTGGATGGCAGAAGAGGAGGGGGACCGAGCTGCTGTTGTAGATCACTACGGCTGGAAGTGGGGACAAGATACTTGTCAAAGATAGGTATCCGCAACCCCCCCCCCCCCCGAAAGGTGCCAAAATGTGGCACTGGAGGGAGGGAGGAATAAGATGAGTGGAAGTTCCACTTTAAGGCCTCGTTTACACAGGTGTACTACAGGGTATACTTGTGCTTTACCTGCACCAGGATTCACGGGTGTTTAGTGTATCTCTGTGGAGGCAGCCCTATTTATGTAAATTTGACATCCATACAGGGGTATGGCCCCAAATGCAGACAGTGTGTGTTTGGGACGATGCACACACACCCACATGGATGTCAGATTGGGAGCAACGTCTGTGTCTGTGCAGCCACTGTGTTCCAATAGACATGGCTGCCTGCATGGGACCACCTGTGCATCCCTATGGGGTAAACTTGGCCCTCTCATGGGCATGCGCTGTAGTATGCCTATTTGAATGGGGCCTTAATAAAATAAATCTTGAGAGAATCTTGAGCCCTCAAGGACGGCTTGTTTGTGCAGACACATTCATATTTATTTACTAAAGCTGTAGAGTGCAAAATCAGGCCCACTTCTGCTTAGAAACCAATCAGCTTCCAGGTTGTATTGCTAAAGCTTAATTTAACTAGCTGAGGTTAGAAGCTGATTGGTTACCATGCATAGCTTCACCAGCTGAGTGCACCAGCTTTAGTAAATCTCCCCCAATGTCTCCCTTTGGGGATCCTACAAAATGTATTTAGTGTAGTGACTTTTATGTCACTTTATTTGTGCACTAACAATTCTTGTCCTGTAACAAGAGGTGAGTGAACCATTGCAGTTCTCTGTACACTAGGGCCGCGTACACACGATCAAATTTATCTGCTGAAACCGGTCTGACGGACCATTTCAGCAGACATCTCCGATCGTGTATACGGGCTAGCGGAAATGTTTGTTATATCGGACAAATTTCAAAGCTTGCTTTAAAATTTGTCCACTACAAACCTGTCTGTCGGATCTGTCCGCTGGTTAGTACACTAACCAGCGGACATATCTGTCCGCGCATGCGTCGAATGGTTTCGAGGCATGCGTGGAAGTATTTTACTTCCTGGTTCGGTGACGTGGCGGCGTCAACGTCACCGTCACGTCACCGCGATGTCTGCCGGGGGGGATTTTGGTTTGATGGTGTGTACAACCATCAGACCAAAACAGCCCAGCAGACATATCCGATGAAAACGGTCCGTCAGACCGTTTTCATCGGATAAGTTTGAGCGTGTCTACGTGGCCTAGGTATATTGGGAAGGTGGTGAGTGCGATGCTTTCGAGGAGAAATGCAAAGTTCAGGTTTTGCTACATAACTGCATGTTGAATCTCATGATCAGCTGCACACCAGAAGAAACAGTAAAGAGTAAATCATCTAATTATTGGATTCATATTTGCCCAATTAACTGTAAAAAGAGAATCAATAGAGTCATCTCTAACATGCCCACTTCCATTAAATATTGTCTGTCAGCAAAGGGCTGCTGAATGGAATTACCTAAAAATCTTACCCAAGATCAGTCAGTCAATCACCGTGGTGCATGCAGGACGCTCTCACACGAGTCGGCTCACCGAGACAGATTAGTCAGGCAGGTGTTCCCTCCAGCCCCTGGCTGCATCCAGGAATCACAGCCTTTCAGCTCTCCTTCCACCCTTTTGCCCAGTACCTGTCTTCTGGGGTCTCACAGGTAAGCCTGTTCTCGCCGGGCGCTTGTGTTCCCCCCCCCGCCCCCTACCTCCTCTGGGACAGCGCGGCCGTCCTTCTAAGGATAAGCCACGGCTCTGCCCACCGGAGCAACGATCGCACTTCGGTTGCCTCCAGTTCTCCTCCCGAAAGCCATCAGCAATCGAGCCATCCCCCCGCCGCCTCTCCACCTCAGTTACACCCTCTCCAACCATCCGCGCCGACCTATGGTGATTTGCGGCGGCCGAGTCTAGGAAAGACCGCCGGCGCGCCGCACAAACACCCAGGAGATTCCCTTAACGCCACCCAGAAACCCCCTCTTACTATAGGAGGACCTCCATCCTCTCCCTGATCGCCCACCAGCCTTCCCTAGGGACCGATCCACCAAGCTGACAGCCCCCAGCTTAGGTCCTTTTTCCTGAATTGTGGCCATCTTGGTACATCTCCCCCTATTCTGCCTCACTGCATATCCACCACCTTTGTGGCACTTGATCCAGGGTTTCAGCTGATCGCCCTTGAGGGGTCAGGAAGGAATTTTTTTCCCTTGCCGCAGCACATTGGATAGCGCGACCAGGGTTTTTTTGCCTTCCTCTGGATCAACCTGGGAGTGAGGATTTAAAGAATCTTCCCCCCACATCCCATTAAAAACCTCACTGGCACCCCCAATGCTTGGCGACAATGGCTAATCTGCGATACTCTGCAGACACCATTCGGAGTCTGAGGCGATTCGCCACAGTATTACCAGCCATCACCAAAAGGGCCTTAACCTCCCTGGCGGTTTTCCCGTGTCTGACACGGGGTAAAAATGTCCTGCTACTATCGTTGATCACGTGTCAGACACGGGCTCGCCTCGCAGCATCCACAGAGACAGTTTACTTACCTTCTCCGTGGATCCAGCGATGCATCCCCGCTGTGTGAGCGAGCGGGTGCTCGCTCGATTCACACAGCGTCCCCGCGCGCTGCCGATCTCCGTTCCCTGCGACGTTACGACGCACGGGGACGGAGAAGGGCGCCAAATTCAAAAATGTAAACAAACACATTACATACAGTACACTGTAATCTTATAGATTACAGTACTGTATGTAAAAAATACACACCCCCCATGTCCCTAGTGGTCTGCCCTGTACACTACATGTCCTTTTATATAATAAAAACTTTTCTTTCTCCCTGCAAACTGTAGATTGCTCATAGCAACCAAAAGTGTCCCTTTATGGCAAAAATTGTTTTAGAGCAGCTAAAAAACAGCGATAATAAATTATAATCACTTGCAGAATTTAGCGATAGCGATTTATGGGGAAATTCGTCATAAAAAAAAAAAATGACAGCAAAAATTCTGCAACTGAGCAAATTTCAGTGATTTTGATTTGATTACATTATTGAATAATTTTTACTATAATTATATTATTATTTGTTATAATTTTTTATAATTATTTATTATATTATAATTTTTAATAAAAAATAAAAAAATCATACCCGGGATGCCTATTAGACTCTTGTTTAGATAGATTTAAGTAAGTACTTACTAAGAATTGCAGGCCTATAATACATAACACCACATTTCCTTGCAAAACAATTGCAACGGTTTTGGTACAAAATTCCAGACAGAATCATAACGCCAGGGAGGTTAAGAACTGAGCAACTATTGAGAATTGATCGACGATCGACTGTCAAAAATTTCAATCATCCATCCCAACCTGAGCACATATCTTGTGCTTTGATCAACACAAGATCGGCAGTAAAACACCGACTAGAAATCCATGATTTCATACTACAATATGACTTAGACTGCCTCTTTATTACAGAGAGCTGGCTCACAGCCGACTAACACCATTCTAGGAGAATTGGTGCCAGAAAACTACCGTATCATCACGGAAAACAGAATAGGGCAAAGAGGAGGAGGACTGGCGGTGATCCACAGGACTCACCTTGCGATCACTAAACCAGTCCTTCAAAACCCTCTTCCATTCATGGAAACCCTTACTCTACAGCTGCAAACAAATCCCCAGGAGACCGTCCGTATTCTACTCTGCTATAGGCCACCCGGGCCAAATTTCGCAGCTTCTACCATCGCTGACAGAGTTTATCTCCACTTATACCCTAAACAGCAAACACCTTTTGCTGCTCGGGGACTTCAATCTCTGGGCCAATTCCTCACAGGATCCCGTTGCCGACGCCTGTATTGACCACCTGGAAGGTTTAGGGCTACAGCAACTAGTCTGTGGGCCCACACATGCCTCAGGCCACACACTCGATCTTATTTTCAGACAAAATCTGAAAATAAATACTTTGGAAAATGAACCATTGCCATGGACAGATCACCATGCAATTAAATTCATAATTTCCAAAACTCCCCCATTGATAAAAACACCCAAGCCGGTGACAACACACTGGACTAGATCTCAGAAGAAGCTCCATTCGGAACTCTTCAAATCTATTTTGGAAAATAAAATTAAAACACTCCAACCATTCCGAACAGCCTCAGAAACACTGGATGCCTTAAATGCAGCCCTACTACAGTCAGCCGACTTAGTAGCGCCGAAACGCAAAGTCCACATCCGGAAAAACAAGTCCGGCTGGTTTAATAACCAGCTAGTGCTACTGAAGCAAGAGCGCAGAAGGGCGGAAGCCGCCTGGAAGAGAAGCACTTCAGTGGAGAACCTCATCACCTACAAGGAAATAACAAGAAAATACCATAAAGAAATCTTCAAAGCCAAGAAAAATTATTTTTCTGAGGCTATCAACAGCGCCCTAAACCGCCCCCGGGAACTCTTCAAGTTGGTCACTCAGACCATGAATCCAGGCTGTCTTGAAGCCCCCAATTCAGATACCCAAGAATTTTGCAATGAACTATCGGATTTCTTCATCAATAAAATTGAGGGAATCCGGGAAAGCATTCAGCAAAACAACACCCCCCTCAACCAGGCCCACAACACCCATAGAAACATTCTACATTTAACAAAGTTTACTCTGGAACCCATCACCATCGATGCCACAAAAAATATCATCGGTGCGAAACAGCACAGCACCTAATGATATTATCCCTACTAAACTGCTGAAGGAATGTGCCGACATCTTGGCACCTCCTATCACGCAGCTTATAAATCAGTCGTTTAAGGAAGGCATAGTGCCCTCCCTGCTGAAAGAGGGCACAATCAAGCCCATCTTGAAAAAGCCTACCTTGGATCCCAAGGACCCAACCCACCGCCGTCCCATAACAGGCCTCAACGTTCTCTCCAAGGTAATGGAAAAAGTAGTGGTACAACAGCTGCAACAGCATCTAGATACCCATAATCTAATTGATCCATACCAATCGAGTTTCCGTCCCGGGCACGGGACAGAAACAGCATTACTCAAAATATGGGACGACGCTCTCGAGGCCGCAGACGAAGGAGAATCTTGTCTCCTGGTTCTGTTGGACCTAAGCGCAGCCTTTGACACGGTAGACCACAAACTATTACTGACTAGGCTAGCTGAAGTAGCTAGAGTCGCAGTAGGTGATTTACCATGGTTTTCCTCCTTTTTGGAAAACCGATCACAAACAGTGAAATTGGGACCTTTCACTTCTGAAAAACGCACGGTGTCATGTGGAGTCCCTCAAGGATCCCCCCTGTCACCGGTGCTCTTCAACATCTACCTTCGCCCTCTCTTTGAACTCATTAGTAGTCAACAACTACTTTATCACTCATACGCAGACGACACGCAACTGTATTTTCGCATCTGCAACAAAAAGGATTATCATTTCAGTTTAGAGAATTGTCTCTCTTTGATAGAAAACTGGATGACCAAGAGTTATCTTAAACTCAACAGTTCCAAAACAGAACTTCTTCTGTTTCATGCCAGTCGCAAGAGTCAACTGGCAACAACCTGGACACCCCCACCCATTCTGGGCCAAATCATCACCCCTAGCTCCAAAGTCAAAAGTCTCGGAGTCATCTTTGACACCTACATGACAATGGACGCACAAATAGGGTCAGTAGTCAGCGGATCTCACCATCTGCTGCGCCTACTACGCAGACTTATTCCCTTTATCCCCAAAGAAGACGTAGCAGTCGTGGTGGGAACAATTGTGAACTCCAGACTGGACTATGCAAACGCCCTTTACCTCGGACTTCCCAAGTACCAAATCGCTCGTCTGCAAGTCGTTCAGAATACGGCCGCCAGACTTGTGACTGGGAAAAAACCCTGGGAATCAATCTCCCCTTCATTGAGAGCCCTTCATTGGTTGCCAGTAAAAGACAGAATTTCTTTTAAAGCCCTCTGTCTGACACATAAGTGCATCCATGGGAAGGCCCCGCAATATCTATGCGAAAAGATAGAAGCCCACAATTCCAATCGCGTTCTGCGATCCACCGACCAAAATTTGGTCAAGATACCCAAAGCCAGATACAAGTCCAAAGGAGAAAGAAGGTTTTCTTTCCAAGGTCCCAGACTATGGAACGCTTTACCAACCAGCATTCGGTTGGAGGAAAACCACCTGAGCTTCAGAAGACAGATAAAAACTCTGCTCTTTTGAGGCCCTGAGAGACAGAAACAACAAACGCCCAGAGGCGATTGAGTTCGCATGTGCCGCGCTATATAAGTTTTTCATTCATTCATTCATTCATTCATTCAAGATAACTGTAATATCATGGCAATGTTATTGGCAAATAATATGACCGTAAAGAGAACCTGTTAAACCACTGTACCTCTTTGGTATGTTGACCATGAAGGGTGTTAGTGAGCGGTCTGTAAAATATAGCACTTTGGTGCAGGAATTACTACCACCCATGATTGGGGCACTCTGTGAATGAGGCATCTCTGCAATAAAACACAACATATAAATTATGATTAAAATATAACATTAAATGCTCCATACACAACACTACTGTCCGAGAAAAGATAGTTAACATGACTGGCCTTACACAGTTGCCACATGGTTAGTGATATTTTACTTTACAGTTTTTTTCTCTAAATTCTTTATGCAAAGTATGCTTAATGCTGTGGTCAGTTATAACATATTTATATATTTTTTATATTTGATCCTATTTTGTCCTTCTTATACACTGTATATGCTGCTATTTAATTACTGTTAACTTATAAAGCCTAGGTAATAAAACCAGTGGTATTTAGGAACTAGCATTCCCTGGCATAACATTTTCAGATTGCTGCAGCTATCCTTGAAAATTAATTCTAATGAAAAGGAACAAACTTATTCAACAAATCAATGCAAGGAGAAATACAAAGTGAAGCATCCATAGTGCTGATTGCAATTCTGAGTTGATATGCACTTCTTATATCGCTATACTTCTATACTTCTATATTAAATTACACAAATCTAGGTAAAGAAAATGCAAAGAAATATAGACAGGTTATAAAAAACATTCTGATATTACATGAAATCTTTTTTTCTTAAATCAGACCTAAAATCAAAAGGAGAGGCACCGGATCTATTGAAGGGAGAGGCTGTGACTGACTGTCTCTGCCTTATACATATCTTATCTGTATTTCGGCGAGGATGGTGGCTACAAGAAGACTTTAGGTGAACCCTAATTAAATAATTGGGAGCTGTTTTAAAATGGAGAGCGGATTTTACAATTCTTTCTCTGTTAGACACTACAGTATTACTCCACAACTTGGCCTGCATTTTATGCTTCATTAGTAAAATGCAGGCAGCGATGTGGGGTCTGAGGTATCCCATGAGACCTAAAGTGGATTTTTTCTGCCCCCTCTTTTTTATTTTTTTTACACAGCTTGCCAGGTGGTCCATACACATTTCAGAGGTCACCTACCCAGAGGATCAATCGTTGTCCGGGTGAGTTTGCAAGGTCAGGTGACTGTGGTCTCCTCTTCCCAACACCTTTTGCATTGATTCTTCGTCATTTATTTTAATGGCACTCTGCTTGCTTTGGAGTCTCCATTGTTGTGGTTTAGAAATGTGTGTTGCTTTAATTATCTTTTAAAGTAGTGATATGGCCATGGCAATGATGCTTTATAAATAGACTCCTAAATCTTTTTTCTCAATTAGGGCAGCATTGCAGCTTATTCAGTGGGTACCTTACACATCATGTCGTGGGCACCATTTACCTTCAGGCACAAACTTGGACGCTTAAAGTGATTGTAAAGGCAGAAGTTATTTTTTATCTTAGTGCATTCTATGCATTAGGATAAAAAGCCTTCTGTGTGCAGCAGCCCCCCTCAGCCCCCCAATACTTACCCGAGCCCCCTCTCTATCCAGCGATGTCCATGAGTGAGTTCGGCTGGCTCCACTGGCTCCCGCTGCTGTTAATTAAACTCAATTAGCCAATCATGAGTGAGAGAGTGGGTGGATACACTGAGCTGTAGCTCAGGTCAGGTTTCCTCATAGCAAGCTGCTTGCTGTGAGAGCACTGGAGGAGGGGCCAGGAGCTCCAACCAGGGACCCAAACAGAGGAGGATCCTGGCTGCCCTGTGCAAAACCACTGCACAGAGGAGGTAAGTATAACATGTTTGTTATTTAAACCCCCCTGGCGGTATTCCCAAGTCTGACTCGGGGTTACATTTCTGTGCTGCGATCGGTAACCCCGAGTCAGACACGGCTCGCCTCCCAGCATCCATAGGCATGGTTTACTTACCTTGTCCCTGGATCCAGCGATGCCTCCACGCTGTGTGAGCGAGCAGGTGCTCGCTCGATTCACACAGTACCTCTGTGTGCCGCCGATCTCCGCTCCCTGCGATGTTATGACGCACGGGGGCGGAGAACTGCGCCATATTCAAAAAGCTAAACAAATACATTACATACAGTATACTGTAATATTATAGATTACAGTACTGTATGTAAAAAATACACATCCCTTTGTCCCTAGTGGTCTGCCCAGTGCCCTACATGTACTTTTATATAATAAAAACTGTTCTTTCTGCGTGCAAACTGTAGATTGTACATAGCAACCAAAAAAGTGTCCCTTTATGTCAAAAATGGTTTTAGAGCAGCTAGAAAACGGGGATAATAAATTATAATCACTTGCAGAAGTAAGCGATAGCGATTTGTGGGGAAATTCGTCATTAAAAAAAAAAAAAAAAAAGTAATGACAGCGACAATTCTGCAACTGAGCAAATTTCTGTGATTTTGAGTTGATTACAATTATTGAATAATTTTATTATAATTATATTATTTGTTATAATTATTTATAAATATTTATTATATTATAATTTATCATTTTGTTTTTAAAAAAAATTCATACCCGGGATGCCTACCAGACTCTTGTTTGGTCAGATTTAAATGAGTTATTCCTAAGGCCGCGTACACACGAGGAGACATATCCGATGAAAACGGTCTGACAGACCGTTTTCATCTGACATGTCTCCTGGGATGTTTTGGTTTGATGTGTGTACACACGATCAAACCAAAATCCCTGCGGACAGACATCGCGGTGACGTGGTGGTGATGTTGACGCCGCCACGTCACCAAACCAGGAAGTAAAATACTTCCACGCATGCATCAAATCCATTCGACGCATGCGGGAGATTTCGGTCCGCTGGTTAGGCGTACTAACCAGCGGACATATCCGACAGACAGCTTTCCAGCAGACGAGTTTTAAAGCATGCTTTAAAACTTTTGTCTGCTAGAAACCTGTCTGCTAGGCCGTACACACGATCGGATATGTCCGCTGAAACTGGTCTGTGGACCAGTTTCAGCAGATATGTTTGATCGTGTGTACGCGGCTTAAGAGATACAGGCCTACAGTATAAAACTCCAAATTTCCTTGTAAATACAATGGTACCGCTTTCAGCACCTAAAATCTGAAATAATCATACCGCCAGGGAGGTTAATAGAAAAAAAAAAAAGAGACTTTACAATCACTTTAGTTCAATCTTATTTTATTGAAGGATCAGTATATAACAGATATGAAGGTAACATATTCAGTTGACAATGTTGTAGAAGTAATATACATCACAATTAACATATCATAACATATATTTGACTCTCAGTCTGTGGCCTTGAAATAAAACTATTCAGTATAGCTTAGGACTGCTAATGACATATATAAAGCTAGGCTATCAAATTCCTGAGAAGCACAGGTATTGCAATAACACTTGAATAGTCTGCAAGGTATCACATGTTATAATAAGGCACTTTCATTTGCAGAGTGATATGCTGTAAGGATTACATATTATCGTAATTTGAAGGGATAACATTGTATAACTAATGCTCCAAGAGCAATTCAATATGGTAAATAGCCTACAGAAAAGTACGGGAAAAAGACAGGAGGAGAAAATGGGAGAAATAGGCTAAGGCATGGTAGTAACTCTGAAGAGTACCGAAACATGGACCAAGAAGTCCATGTAACGGAAAACCATTCTTCTTTCCCGTTTTCCTCAACCACTAGACCATGGGTCTTCAAACTACGGCCCTCCAGTTGTTCAGGAACTACAATTCCCATAATGCCTAGTCATGTCTGTGAATGTCAGTGTGTTACAATGCCTCATGGGATGTGTAGTTCTACAACATCTGGAGGGCCGTAGTTTGAGGATCCCTGCACTAGACGTTCCAGGTCTTTAATACTATCCACTTCGATAAACCAATCACCCAGGGAAGGCATATCTGTCAATCTCCAATGTCAAGGGACACTGTCCTTGCCGTGGCTAGGAAGTGTCGCAACACATCTTTTTTTGCAGATTTATTAGGACCCGGGATCATGGATAAAAGGGCCATTTCTGCAAGAGTTGAATAGAAGTCGCCATCCATTTGCAGTACAGGTCAAAT
Source organism: Rana kukunoris (assembly GCA_029574335.1). Taxonomy (NCBI): domain Eukaryota; kingdom Metazoa; phylum Chordata; class Amphibia; order Anura; family Ranidae; genus Rana; species Rana kukunoris. Next base: position 65,379,406 of record CM056058.1, on the reverse strand, counting down.
ATTGATTGCCAGAGTTTCCTTATAGGAGGGCAATCCCACCAGATGTAGAGCAAGGAACCTCTGGAAGACAGACATCTCCAGCATGTATACAGTGGAGATGGATGAAAATGTCTGATGGTCGCCGGGCATCTGTATCACCTAGTTACCTACTTAAACCCTTTTTCATAGATCTTGCTAAAGAGAGTTAATGTGTCAAAATGAATTTTTTTTGCCAGTCTATACTTGAGATGGTGTGTTGCAGTTACGACGCAGTGTACGTATATGATGGCAGGTCAGGAGAAGCATTAAGTAGTAGGGTATAAAGTTGGGAAACTACATGGGTTGGTGGATAAGTCTGCAAGTCCTCCAGTTCGGACGGTTCAGAGAAAATATCTAACAAGGAGAGGAGATTCTGAATATATGATAAAACTTGCTGTCTCTGTAGCCACTGCATAGGGTTATGAGAGGACGACCGGGAAGGGGAGTCTGTCAGCAAGGACGGGTCTGTACAAAGGACTTGGGCAAGCCGCGTACAGTCTTCTTTATGCCAAGGTCCAAGCCCTGACCCGCGTACAGCTGGTGGAAAGGCCGGGGTCCCAAAGAAAGAGTCATGGGTCCTATTTGCTTAGGCAAGGTACCAGATGATGTCAATCAGTACCAAATAGATTTTTTTTGGCGAGTAAGGTCACTGGAGAAGTGACGACTCTCTATGATGGACTGCAGGGGTCCAGAGTAAAGCACAAAGCTTAATAGAGTTCAAGTGGCCTTCCAGAGCTTGGATGAAGAATGGTGAAACCAATATACAATACGTGCGAGCACCGATACCTTGTGGTACAAAGAAGCATCTGGGATCCCGGCTCCCCCCAGCCTTTGGAAGGGCAAGAGTGTCATATTTTATCCTGAGACCGGGCTGCTTTGCATATGAAACTAGAGAACATCTGGCAGAGCTTCCTGAAATATGAGGTAGGTATATAGATAGTGATTGTTTAGCATAAGTATAGGAACCGAGGGAGGACATCCATTTTTTAGAACATTCACTCTTCCTAACCAAGAAAGCCCTTTGTTGTGTATGTGGACATGTCAGCTTGTGTTTTGAGGAGTAGGGGGGTGATGTTTCCAAAAAGAGTCAGGATGCATCCCCTGGTATGTTGATTCCTAAATAGCGAATAGAAGTGGCGCCAGTCTTAAAAGGGAACGAGGACTAAAGTTGTTATAGAGTCACCCCTGACAATGATAAATTGAGGATTTCCGATTTACTATGATTTACTTTAAAGTTGCTCACTAAACCGAATTCTTAAATTCCTGGAGTATCGAGGGCAATGAAATGTGAGGTTGGGTCACAAACATTAGTAAGTCGTCTGCAAAGAGAACAAGTTTAGTATGAACAGGACCCTCCACAATACCCTGAATGGTGGGGTTAATTTGCAATAGCCAAATATTCCATAGTAAGGACATATAAAAGGGGGGACAAAGGGCTCCTTTGTTGTGTACCATTATGGATATTAAATACAAGGGATAACATGCCATTTATTCGGATCCTTGCCGGTGGAGAGGAATAAAGAGACATTATCCTCTATATCATTTGGAGTCCAAGTCCTATCTGCTGTAAGGACAAGCGAAGAAATTGCCAATCGACGCAATGAAATGCCTTCTCAGCATGGACCGTTAAGAGACAAAGGGGGATATAATGGGTGGGGGCATAGTCAGTTAAGAGAAGTGTTTTTATAGTATTATCCCTTGCTTTGCGTCCACTCACAAAACCAAACTGGTCAGAGCATTTAGGCCTGAAGTTCACGCAAAGAGTTGGGTCTTTGTCCGTTTTTGGGATAAGGGAGATAAGGGCTTCTTACACTTCTAACACTTTAGTTAAAAATGAAGTAAGGAGGGGAGCAAATAATTTGTAGAATTCAGGAGTAAAGCCATCAGGACATGGACTCTTTCCTGAAGGGGTGGTAGCTATGGCTTTTGCTACTTCGTCCTCAGTGATAAGCATTTGAAGATCACTGATGGTTTCATCATCTAGGGTAGGTAATGCCCGATACTTCCCCAAAGTGGGGGGGGGGGGAAGCTAGAGGGATCAGCAGCAGATATATTGTAAAGCGATTGGTAGAAATCCATAAATGTCTGGCCAATTTTAGAGGGTGAGGAAATTGAGTCCCTGGACTTATCCTGGATGTGGGTTATAAAAGTAGATGGTGTTTTTGGGTGTAAGGAGCAAGCTAGTGGTCTACCATATTTATTTTGAGATTTATATTGGTGTAAGTCAAGCTTGTCTGCAAATGTGCGTGCGGACACCTCGTACAATTCCCTGAGTTGTGACCGGGCCAAAGAAACCTCTGTAAGAGTTTCCACTGCATGCTTATGTGCAGTTTCCAGGTTTCTGAGCTTTTGGATGGCAGCCACCATAGCAGCCGAGCGCTCTTCCTTCAGATAGGCCTCTATTTGAATGAAACTGCCTAGCAAGACAGCTTTTAGTGCCTCCCATTGCATGAGGAGGTAGGTAGTATCCATAGAGTGATCTGTGAAGAAGTTATATATGGCTTCCAAGACCCGTGTGATGCAGTCTGAGTCTGCAAGTAACAAGTCGTTTAAACACCATGTCCACTCCTTCACCGGGGTTGAGGGGAGTAAGAAAGTTAGGTATATGGGGGAGTGATCCGACCAAACTATGGAGTCAATTTTGCAATCAGGTGACCAGTCTAAGCAGCTATGGTCGGTGAAGAAATAGTCAATGTGACTGTATGAGTGATGTACATGGGAGAAGTGAGTGTAATTCCTATATTTAGGGTATAGCACCCTCCAGACATCTATAAGATGCATATTGTAGATAGCCCGCTTCACACCCGGGGGTTTACGGAATGAGATTTAAGAATGTGATGTTGATAAATCTAAAAGAGGCACCGGTGGGGTGTTGAAATCTCCTCCAAGGATGAGTTTACACTCCATTAAACCCACTAGGGTCTATAGGTACCGCAAAGTTGATGGGACTTGGTTAACGTTTGTTAGGTAGTTGTTAGCTACCGTAAATTTAGTCCCCCACAGTGTAAATTTCACAAAGACATACCTTCCCTGTGGATCGGACATATGGTCAAGTATTTTGATAGGGAGCGCTTTGTGGAAGGCAATAGAGACTCCCTTGGCCTTCTGTGATGGATTTGTACTGTGGATACACCTGTTGAAGTACCTGTTGGAGCAGGATGGGGTGGAATCAGAATGAAAGTGTGTCTCTTGCAATAGAAGCACATTGAACTGTTTGTGCATTTGATAAAGGATTTGACCTAGTTTAGAGGCTATATTAAGGCCATTTACATTATATGAGCAGAGTTTTAGCCGGGGGCGAGAACTCACCATATGGGTTATGATGGAGTGTTAGATTAGACAAAGTGGGGTTGGGGAAAGGAGAGAAGGGGGATAAAAAGGGTGAAGATAATGGGGAGGGGGGACAGGAAGAAGGGATAAACAAATAGAGAGGAGAGGAAGCAGAAATAGATTAAGAGGACACCTGGGGTTAAGTGTCCAGAGAAAAACGAAAGCTCTTGCAAAAGCGAGACACTACCCGTAATTTCACGTACCTAGCACAAATCGTGCCAAGCCTATTGTGGGAGAGAGTGGTCGCAGGGAAAAATCTGAGTTGTGCTCCCGACAGCATAGCAGGCATAATAATCGTACATGTGACACACCCATTATTAAAGCATAAATATGGCAGGAAGCAATAAGTGCTATAGAGGGGTACCTAAACAGGCAAGGTGAGCCTTCCAGCGGAGGATCTCCTCTGCCCCTGTCAGATCAGGCTGCTCTGCATACCTGAATGGGGTAACTGAAGAGGAAAAATTGTTAATAAAAGAGGTGGAACTGAACATTTTATACATAGTGTGCTGAACAGGTAAGCCGACATTTGAAACACTGCTGCTCAGTCAAGCAACAGAAATATCAATACTGACATTGTTATTGGAAGTATAGCACTAATTATCAATCAAGGGTGTTGGCCTAAAGAATACAACAATACTCCAACTATCTGGAAAAGCAAGTGTGGATCTGGAACAGGCTCCAAAGAACCCCTTTAAATATTGAATAAGTACTATAGTGTAGCGGGGGGGGGGGGATTACGAGAATCCGTTGTGTGACCAACCCCCAACAAGGCAGATATGGTGTCAGTAGAGAGACCCTTACTTATGTCTTTATACAGATCCAAGCTTCCCTCTCCTAGGGGAGCGAACAACTATATTTACATTTGACTGTAGAGAGAGGGAGTTGCCAGCTAGACAAGACAGATATTTCCAGTAATCTGTACATCAGCAAATGTTAAATTTGTGAATGCGGCTGGTTACATCAGTTGAGGACAAATATAGATAGGCGAGCATAGTGTGTTGCAAACCTGTCCGAAGACAGAGGTAACAGGAGTGACCACCTCGTGCAATGTAGATTAACCAAGTCAGAATGCATTCAGGACTCATTAGGAGAGAACTAGTTCAGTCTTCTGGTGAAGTAGGCTGACACGGTGTTGAACCAGAAGACCTGGTCCTTGGGTGTCTGTGACGTTGTGAAAGAGGGCCAGAACCCAACACCCTTGGATGATCTCGCTCGAGAAAAAGGAAAAAAATCAGGAAGTTGGTCTAGATCTGACAGGACAAATTTATTGATATCATGGGTTACCTTGATGCTGAAGGAGTGGCCCCAGGTGTAGGTAGCTCCCACCTGGCATATTAGATCCATCAGGGGCCAGAATACTGTTGCGGGAGAGGTCTGGGTATAGATGAATGGAGTACCCACCAAAGTCCACTGGGCCTAGACACCATGCCTTGCGCAGTAATGCTTCATTCAGGGTATAACAATGAACCTGGCATAATACATCCCGAGGGCAGCCTCCACGGTCTCCACCCTGCCCCCCTACTCTGTGCACTCGGTCAAGTTCAATGGGTGATGAAACCTCTCTATCCAGGACCTGATTTAAGATAGATATGACAGTGGGCCTCAGATCAGTACCAGATGTTGCCTCAGGTATTCTCTGCAGCCTGATGTTATTTTGACGACTTCTGTTCTCACTGTCTTCAATACGGAGCCGGTGTTGTCGCATACGATGGAGATGGGCCTTAGACATAGATTCTAAAGCCGTTATATGAGCCGCATGATCAACTTGACTGGTAGCCAATGCGGACAAAACCACCTGATGCTGAGACCTGTCTCTTTAAGGCATTTAATTCCACATGTAATGAGGCTTCCATCTTAACTGCCCAGGGCTCAAAATCATATCTCAAAGGCCCCTCTGCAGCTGAAGAATGCATATATGCCAGGTCTGTCATCGAACCTGCGACTGGAGGAGTTACTGACCTTAGTGCAGACTCCATAATGTCTGATTGGGAGGACGGGATTTCTTTTGCAGTGTCTCCACTGGTGTAGGCAGCTGCAGGAGTAGAAGGAGGAGGAGTGTTGTGCTTTCCTGGGTGCCTACATGAGATCTTTAGAAGTATGAGGCTCAAGCAGCACTGTTTGAAGCAGGTAAAGCTGCATAGTGCCCTGCTGTAGCTCAACAGGCTCAGCACGATGATCGCTAGCTGCCGACATGCAGATTGTGGGTGATTGGGGAAAGTAGCCTGCTAGCGTCGGGGGAACACAGAGCTCAGCAGTGCACAAGAATCTTATAGTATCTCACCCTCCACTTGTTCAAGTGGTCTTTCTGCTTCTTCTCTTCAATATGCATTTTTTACTAAGATGATCCTGTCTGTTTTTTAGATTTCCTTTCCTAAGTTTTCCAGAGCAGCTCACTAATCAGAAGAAGCGTGGTCACTCTAGGATGCATCCTAACTGTGGTTTCCAATACGGCTTCGCAGTATGTACGGTAATCACTGACTGCTTTCAGCCCAAAGAAAGTGTAAGCCTTTATGAGATATCAACATTAATGGAGAGGGAACCGAACACAGCTGAGGAAATGTCAATGTTAATGGTAAGGGAATAAAGGCGACTGAGGGAAACCGCAATTGCATCAACTGCAATGTCCCACAAGTGCTATTATGAGAAATATAGCCAAGCGTGTAGAATCCTACAGCTAAAGACCTTATGATAAGGGACAAATGTTTTTAGTCTGAGAACCACCCTACTTTTTAAAAAGGTTTGTTAAAGCGGAGGTCCGCTGAAAAAAAAGAAATATTAAAAGCCAGCAGCTGACTTTTAATATTAGGACACTTACCTGTCCTGGAGTCCAGCTCTGTCTGCAGCAGAGGACGAGCGATCACTCGTCACTCTGCGATCACTCGTCACTCTCTGCCATCCACGGTGAGGGAACCAGGCAGTGAAGCCCTCCGGCTTCACTGCCCGGTTCCCTACGGCGCATGCGCGAGTCACGCTGCGCCTGCTGATTGGCTCCCGCTGTGTACTGGGAGCCGAGTGTTCCCAGCACACAACAGGGGGGATGACGTCATGCCCGCGGTCTGCCCGAGACTGTTGTGGCCAGACGTGGGTGCAAATACCTGTCTTTAGACAGGTATCTGCACCCCCCTCACGCTGAAAGGTGTCAAATGTGACACCGGAGGGGGGCGGAGGGTTCCGATTAGCGTGAGTTCCACTTCAGGGTGGAGCTCCGCTTTAAGTTTAAAACATAATTTGTTATTAAATAAAAATTCATAGCATGACATTTCACAATTTCATTTAATTTCACTGATATGCTACTTACTGGAGTTGGGAGGCCAGGAGTCTCTGTATTCATTCAATTCTTTATTTCCAGATACTCTTCCTCTTGCCTAGGGCAAAAACAGTGAGTTAGCTTGTAATGGATAATCACAAGGACCAAAATCTTAATAATGTTATTTTTGGAATGATAAATCAAAGTGTTACTAAACCCACAACAATAAAAATCAGTCTGTATATGCAGTATATCATATTTCTTATACTCACTGTGGAACCTAAGGGGTTAATCATCCACATTATTTAAAAAGGCTGTTTGATCCTGTCTTAACTGATCCTCCCCTTCTTCCACAGTCCCCAGTCCATCTCCTGATAGAACAGAGCCCTAGGAGGCACTCTGCACATTTTTGGGGAGTGTGCATGTGATCTGCACAGGGCCAATCCAGACAGAAAGTCAGGGGCCACACAGCCTCATAGGACAGTCAGAGAAGAATGAAAACAAAATTTAACCAGTGCGGACACTGATAGAAGTCACAAGACTGCTATATGTTGCTGATGAGAACAGGTATTTTGCCGTTTATATTTACTAAAGTGATTGCATTTCCATGTTCTATGTACTGTGGAAGACCAGATGATGAATTTATGTGAAAAATATAACCCCAGATTAGTACAGATATCATTATTATATAAGTATATTTTATTATAACTTTTCATGTGATAACACTTTGCTACAATGTAAAGTAGTAAGCGTACAGCTTGTATAACAGTGTAAATTTGCTGTCCCCTTAACACACAGCCATTAATGTCTAAACCGCTGGCAACAAAAGTGAGTGCACCCTATGTGAAATTGTCCAAATTGGCCCAATTAGCCATTTTGGCTCCCCGGTGTTATGTGACTCGTTAGTGTTACAAGGTCTCAGGTGTGAATGGGGAGCAGGTGTGTTAAATTTGGTGTTATCGCTCTCACTCTCTCATACTGGTCACTGGAAGTTCATCACAGCACCTCATGGCAAATAACTCTCTGAGGATCGGAAAAAAAAGAATTGTTGCTCTACATCAGGGGTCTCTAAACATTCTAAACAAAGGGCCGGTTTATTGTCCTTCAGACTCTTGGAGGGCCGGACTTTGGCCAGCGGGAGTGGGAATTTTCCTGGCATCATTGTTAGTAAACATCTGGTATTAGGGGGAGGAATAGTTCCCATTGCTGGTATCATAGAGAGGAATAGTGCTCTATTAGTTGTGTCAGTAGGTGAAATGGTGCTCCATTGTTGGTGTCAGATGGCAGAATAGTGTCTCGTATCAGTGGGAGGGATAGTACCCCAAGGGCCAGATAAAGGCAAGCAAAGGGCCGCATCCGGCCCTCGGGCCGCAGTTTGGAGACCACTGCTCTACATAAAGAAGATTGCCAAGACCCTGAAACTGAGCTGCAGCATGGTGGCCAAGACCATACAGCGATTTAACAGAACAGGCCTTACTCAGAACAGATCATTTCATTGTCAGTGTGAAAACGTACAAAATCAGCATCAAATAATTTTTTCCCTCACTGTAAGGGAAACCAGCAGTGGAGCCTTCAGGCTTCACAGCCACTTTCCTACTACGCAAGAGCGAGATATGCGCTGTGCTTTCTGAATGGCCTTGTCATCTTCTGGGACACCCACAGGTCCCAGAAGGCAGCAAAGGGGGAAGAGGAGGGGCCTATGCAAATACAGAGATGACATACCTCGCCCTGGTGAGGTAGGACAGAAGTCCAGCTGGAGAAATATAAGAAAAAGTACATAAAAATGGATATCCAAAAATGAGGGGGGTGGGGTGCTCGATTGTTCTAGAGCTAGTTTCAATTTTAGCTTGGAACTTTGCTTAAAAAATAAAAGTGTACTGTTACAGTTTTCTTTTTTATCGTTCTCTTTATAAAAGATTTGTACATATCTGATAAATGTAAAAACAAAAAACTGCAGCAGGAGATAAGATAGGTAGAACATGCAGTGAAACAATAGAAATTGCATTATTAGAGCCGGTTCACACAGGGGCAAGTTGACTTTGTGTGCGACTTTGCGAGGCGACCTCAGCGCGACTTGAGCGTGAACCACAGCGTGATTTAGAGCAACTTATGCCGGGTACACACAATCATTTTTCGGCATGATTTAAAACAAAGTTTTTAAAAATGTAATTTAAAATGATTGTATGTGGGCTTCACATCTTTTTTTAATCTTCTGAAAAACTAAAAAAAAAAATTCGCGCATGCTGCATTTTTAAACGTCGTTTTTTAAAATGTCGTTTTTCGGGTTGTAAAAAATGATCGTGTGTGGGCTAAAACTATGTTTAAAACAACGTTTTAAACCCACGCATGCTCAGAAGCAAGTTAGAGACGAGAGCTTGAATGGAACTTCCCCTTTAGAGTGCCGTCGTACGTCACCGTGCTTTGCTCATCATTTAAAAAAATGATGGTGTGTGGGCAAACGTCGGTTTTAATGATGAAGTTGGAAAAACTTTGTTTTTCTCCATGCCGAAAAACAACGTTTTATCCCATGATGAAAAACGATTGTGTGTACGCAGCATTAAAGTCGCCTCCAGGACAGGGGACTTTGTCAGTGGCCAATCAAAGAGTAATCAGCTCTGTGGGAGGGAGGGGTTTGCCGTGAAAACTATTTTTACTTCCTGGAAATTTGCTTCAGTTAAAGGAGTTGTAAAGGAAAAAAAAAAATTGGGCTAAAATTTATGTCTGCAAGGTAGACAGAATAGTGTAATGATTCTGTTAAAAAACAAGTAAATACCTATTAAATTCCTTCATCTATATCACCTCCGGCGTTCTAGTTTCTGTTCTCTCATTCACTTCCTGGTTTGCGGCTCGTTCATGTAAGAACTACATTTCCCAGTATGCATTGCGGCACGCCCAGTAATTCACACCTCCTTGAAGTCTCTAAGGCCTCGTCCGATGGACCGTTTCAGCAGACAAATTTGATCGTCTGTACGGGCGGACAGACAGATTTTACCAGCAGACAGATTTTAAAGCCTGCTTTAAAATCTGTCTGCTGCGAATCCGTCCGTCCGACATGTCTGCTGGTTAGTACGCTAACCAGCAGACATATCTGCCCGCGCATGCGTCAAATGGATTTGACGCATGCGCGGAAGTGTTTTACTTCCTGGTGCGGTGACGTGGCGGCGTCAACGTCACCGCCACGTCACCGCGCTGTCTGCAAATTGAAGGACGAAAACTGGACAGCCGCACTCCGAAATCACTTAAAATAAGTTGTCTTTAATTTTTCAACTGTACACAGTGCTTAGCCATGACTAAGCACCGATTGTAAGTGCGAAACGCGTCGGCCATACTGTATTTTGTTGGTTGCAGTGACTGTGTGTACAGTTGAAAAATAAAAGACAACTTATTTTAAGTGATTTCGGAGTGCGGCTGTCCAGTTTTCGTCCTTCAATTTGCTATCATTAGCATTGCCAGCACCTTGGTGGTTCAACAACCCTTGATTGCACACGGGGCTCACCTGGAGCGGTGAGAAATATTGTCTCACCGCGCTGTCTGCCGGCGGGGATTTTGGTTTGATCGTGTGTACAGCAATCAAACCAAAACAGCCCAGCAGACAAATCTGATCAAATTGGTCTGTCAGACCAATTTGATCAGATTTATTTGACCGTGTGTATGAGGCCTAACACGTAGAGAGCGTCCTGCCGCACAGATGTAGTTCCCAGGAGGGGGCGAGCACTTCACTGACCAACGCAGTAAAGCCTCCCTTCACGGTGGTGAGTAACAATCAGACAAGCAGGAAGTGAACAGAACAGAGAAGAAATAGAGCAACTTCTGAGCAAAAACGAACAATGAGGAAGTGAAAAGAGGAATGTCTGCCGGTAAAGGATGCTTATTATGAAAAAAATAATTTCCTTTACAACCCCTTTAAAACAGTGATCCGACTTGGAGGCGACTTCCATTGAAATCAACGGGTACAAGTTGCCTAGAAGTCAGATTGAAGTAGTACAGGAACCATTTCTGACATCGGAGCGACTTCAGAAGTGTACATTAAGACGTCTCTCATTCACTTCAATGTAATTTGACATGTCGGGCGACTACAAGTCGGATCCCAAGTTGCCCCTGTGTGAACCAGCTCTAAAAGCAAGATGGTACAAATCATTGTATAGTACATCAAGTAAAGTTTCTCTATAAGAAATGCACCAATTTTTTTTTTTTTGTGCTGCTGCAAAATAATTTTTTTCTTTTATAATGTAACACTCTTCTATCCTTACCTTCCTGTCATGCCTCCTCTGAGTCTCGATGGCATGCAATCTGTCCATCAGACTAGCTATTCCTTGCTCTAGACTATCTATAGTGTGATGCTGAGGGTCATGACCACTAAAGCTGTTTCTCAGGCTGCGTAGAGCATCACGGACAAGTTGAAGATCGTTAGCCTGTGCATAAAAAGAAAGGACAAGCATATAAATTCTGTATAAATATAAATAAATATTGTGGTGAAGTCACCTTTAGAAAAAGTGGTTACACTGATATTTGGGAAGATACTAATCAATCAGACACCAAATAAGTTCCAGACAGCTGGTGGAAGACATTCACGCTCCTAAAGTAGACATCCATAATAACGAGATCATATTTGGTACTCGGCTAATTGTAATTTTATTCCGTGCAATATTATGTTGGTTGTCGGTTTGTGAAAACGTGTTAGATGGGAATATTGATGTATTTGAATAGTTGGCAGTAAGAGAATGTCCACTGAAGTATAATACAATACTCCCCAGTCCCTCCACTCTTTGTGTGGGTGTATTAATTATAAAATGCACTCTCCAGGGACCAGAAACAATGGCTGCATTAGAGCTCTTGTTTACCATCAGAAGTCCGAAGGAATGCCAAGAGTCCTTTATGTGAGCAGTTCAGACTCTGCAAGCAAATTGGGCTCTGCACAGAACCAAAGACTAGGCTAACTCTCCTATGTATTTTTCACTCTTAACCACTTCAGCCCCGGAGGATTTGGCTGCCCAATGACCGGGCCATATTTTGCGATTCGCACTGCGTCGCTTTAACTGACAATTGCGCAGTCGTGCGACGTTGCACCCAAACAAAATTTACATCCTTTCCCCCCCCACAAATAGAACTTTCTTTTGGTGGTATTTAATCACCTTTTTGCTATAATAAATATCCCCAAAATGTTTTAAATGTTCCTCAGTATAGGCCAATATAAGCATATATTGATTGGTTTGCGCAAAAGTTATAGCGTCTACAAAATAGGGGATAGATTTATGGCATTTTTATTAATATTGTTTTTTTACTAGTAATAGCAGCGATCTGTGATTTTTATTGTGACTGCGACATTATGGCGGACACTTTTGATGCTATTTTGGGATCATTGTCATTTATACAGCGATCAGTGATATAAAAATGGACTGATTACTGTGTAAATGAGAATGGCAGGGAAGGGGTTAACCACTAGGGAGCGAGGAAGGGGTTAAGTGTGTCCTAGGGAGTGAGTCTAACTGTGGGGGGCTGGAATATGAGTGATCACTGCTCCCGATGACAGGGAGCAGTAGATCACTGTCCTGTCACTGGGCAGCCGGAGGACAACGAGTCTGCAGTACCCGCGGGCACGCTCACCAAGCTCAAGACAAGCAAATTCAAGGGACATACAGGTGCATCCCTTTACACAGCCGTGCCATTCTGCCGACGTATATATACATGCGCTGGTCGGCAAGTGGTTAATCCTGTATATTTTGCTATTATTTTGTTTATTGTCTGTTTTGTAATCCTTTTCTTCTGTAAAATATATTCTTGCACTGTGGTCCTGGTCCTTTACTAAAATTATATTTTTACAATCATCTCTGTAAGACACTACGGTATTGTAAGCATTGTTACATTCCTGTCTGCGAGTGATACAGACATTTCTGGACATACATTATACAATTTTCTTTTTGTTTTTTTCAGATTTACCTTAAACTATGTAGTGCAAGGCCCTGCCTGGTTGCATACAAAGTAAAAGTTTTTTGCCGAGTACGCACGATTGGAAATTCCGACAAGAAAAGTCAGATATGAGATTTTGGTCGGAAATTCCGACCATGTGTAGGCTCCATCTGAATTTTTCTGTCGGAATTTTTCGCAAAGAAAAAATTGAGAGCTGGTTCTCAATTTTTCAGACAGGAAAAGTTCTTGTCAGAAATTCCGATCGTCTGTATGCAATTCCGACAGAGAAAAATCCTACGCATGCTCGGAATCAAGTCGACGCATGCTCGGAAGCATTGAACTTAAAATGAAATTTGGGCTACAAGCTTGTTCATTATTACAGAGAGCATATTCTTTTTTTAATTTAGCCTGGTCTAAACAATGACATGAAAATATATAATCACTGTATAGAGCCACAGTCGTAACTTGCTTTCCTAGACTTATAAGAAAACAGACACTACCATACCTATCTGTATTTCAGTTTTTAAATGAAATATTTTGTAGTTTTATGATGTTATGTACTGTGCTATATAAAGTGAATTAGACGGTGAATATTGAACTATCTATTTTTGTTCCTATTAGTATTTTGGATTAAATGCTTCTGACCAGTAGGTGTCACTGTTATCCATTTGTTAAATGATCAAATGAGAAATTCAAGTCGAAGGGTACACAAATAGTTTTGCAGCATACTACAATGAATGATACATTTCTTGGGATACACAGTACTCCTGTCAAAACTACCGCTCCAAAAGTAGAAGAGGAGGACAAAGAGTGGAACTTCATTTTTCAGTGAAGTTTTGCTTTAACAAACATGCAGGTTTGCCCTCCGGTGGTTAAAGTTAGGTACAAAAAATATAGGACCAGATTCAGAAAGAGTTATGCCGGCGTATCAGTGATACGCCGGCATAACTCACACTTTGCGCCGGCGTATCTTGTTTTCTGTATTCAGAAAACAAGATACGCCGGTTTGCATTGACGATCTGACAGGCATAATTGTATTACGCCGTCGGATCTTAAATGTGGTTTTAAAATGGCCGCCGGAGGCGTTCCCACTGATTTACGGCGAGAATATGTAAATCAGCGAGATACGCCAATTCACCGGCCGGCCCAACACAGTCACTTTACGCTGTTTACGTAAGGTGTAAAGATAAAGCTGCCCATAGCAGGCGCATCCTATGTTAAGTATGGACGCTGTGACCGCGGGAAATTTGAAAATGTTTACGTCGCCTGCGTAACTCGTCCGTGAATGGGGATTTACGTTGATTACGTTCACGTCGAAAACACCGTCATAATTTGAAGCATGCGCACTGGGGTTTTACAATGGTCGACACATGCGCAGTACGTTTGGCGCGTGGACGCGCCTAATTTAAATAGGAGACGCCCCCTACCCGCCGAATTTGAATTAGGCCGCCCAGTTTACGATACGCCGCCGCAACTTTACAAAAAGCATGGGGAAAATAACAAATAATATACATAACTTATTTTATAATTGCTTGATTTTTCAAATTAGATAGCAATGTTTAATAATGTAAAATTAGGAATTAAAATAATCTAAATACTTTATACATAGCTTGTGCATCCAAGACCCCCCACCCTTCCACATTAATTTGTTAATTTGATAGGATCTGAATGGCAAGTTTGACATCTAAGCTTGCTCTAACAGGGGTTCCAGAGTGGATGAAGTTTGCAAGCAGTGTTTGCAGGCATCATTCGTGAATACATCAGAACAATGTATCATGTTTGGTGCTTACGTGCAGATAAAATGTTTGTAATTTGACCTGCACAAGTTGGCAGTTCTAGCAAACCTATAGTGTAGCAAAAATGTTTAAAATAATAGTTCTTACAATAACCCCTTATTCAGCACCAGTTACCATTATTTTTTTTAAGTTTTATAAATGTTTTAGTTAGCATTAATTTACTTTTATTAATTTATCATTGCATGTAAATGTTTTCAAATTTATTCATTGATTTTGTTTATTTTTTGTAAAACTAACTCCTTATTCAGCACCAGTTACCATTATTTTTTTTACGTTTTTATTTATTTTTTAGTTATCATTAATTTACTTTTATTAATTTATCATTGCATGTAAATGTTTTCAAATTTATTAATTGTTTTTGTTTATTTTTTGTAAAACTAACTCCTTATTCAGCACCAGTTACCATTATTTTTTTGAAGTTTTATAAATTTTTTAGTTACCATTAATTTACTTTTATTAATTTATCATTGCATGTAAATGTTTTCAAATTTATTAATTGTTTTTGTTTATTTTTGTAAAACTAACTCCTTATTCAGCACCAGTTACCATTATTTTTTAACGTTTTTTATTTATTTTTTAGTTACCATTAATTTACTTTTATTAATTTATCATTGCATGTAAATGTTTTCAAATTTATTAATTGTATTTGTTTATTTTTGTAGCACTACTTTTTCACTAGAAAAAAAAAAAGATAAAAATGCCCTCTATTTTTGTAAATAACTTGCCAATGCTTTGTACTAGAAATATGATAAAATATGATATAACATATATACGGGTGCAGGAGCTGAAGTGGTTAAACCATAAGCATTATTTACTATATAATAGAATTGTACTCACCGTCCTCTGTGGTATCGGGTCACGCACAGGACCCTTGCCACTGGGCTGCAAGAAGCCATTAGTCTGTGCTGGGTGGCTGATATAATTGCTGCCCTATAAACAGTAAAGAGAAAAAATGATGACTAATACCGATAAATGATTATTTCTTAAACTATATTTCCAGAAAACATCATGGCTGAATTCTGCTAACAATGATGACATAACTGTGCATCAGGAACCTCCAATAGAAGTGAATGAGGGTCACAACATGGGTTCCAGCCATGGGAGACTGAAGCTGGCCATACACCAGTAATATTTTGATTGAAAATTTACATTTTTGGAAAGTTCATGTTATTACTGGATGGTTAGTTGCAGCCCTAGTTAGTGGTGTCAAATCAATGTTTTTTTTCCCTACCATAATGACAAAAAAATCTTCAGGTGCAGGACTGAAAAATGTTTTTGGGTGAGCGAAATTCTACCTGTGAATGTGGTTTTTGTTTGGAAAAAAATGTGCATAAATGTGAATAGATCTGAATGAAACTTTAGAGCCGGTTCACACAGGAGCGACTCGTCAGGTGACTTAGCCGCTGAACAAGTCGCGATCCGCTCAATTCAATGGAACGGTTCTAATAGGAGCAACTCAAGTCGCTCCGACTTAGAAAAAGGTTCCTGTATGACTTTGGGTGCGACTTGCATTGACTTCAATACAGAAGACATTTTGCAAGTCGCCTCTCAAGTCGTTTTGAGATCGCCTTGCCGAGTCGCTCCCAAAGTCGTGCCGCCCCTGTGTGAACCGGCTCTTAAGGGCTTTGTCAAAAAATATTTTAACTCAAGGATGGCAAAAAATAAAACAGATGTTCTGACAAATGATTTTTCTTTCAATGTTTGAACAAAATTCTTATGCCACGTACACACGATCGGTTCATCCAATAAAAACGGACCGATGGATTTTTTCATCAGATATCCGATGAAGCTGACTTTTAGTCTTGCCTACGAACCATCAGTTAAAAATCCGATCGTGTCCAACGCGGTGACGTAAAACACAACGACGTGCAAAGAAAAATTAAGTTCAATGCTTCCGAGCATGCATCGACTTGATTCTGAGCATGTGTGGATTTTTGATCGATGGATTTCCCCACAGACAATCGTTTTTTTCTATTGTTTTTTTAACCATCAGAAAATTTTAAAAGAGGTTCTATTTTTTTTTTCACCGATGGGGATGGGGCAAACACACACGATCAGTTCGTCCGATGAAAACGGTCCATCGGTCTGTTTTCATCAGACAAACCGATCGTGTGTACAGGGTATAACTGTGTTCAGGTTCAGTACAATTTTGCCTGAACTCTACTACCCATAAAAATCCTTTTTGTGCTTTTAAAAAAGTGTATATCAATTACATTGCACTAGTCACTTCATTAGCTGGATTATACCCTAATTGTACAGGTTCTTATCTAATTTGGTACTGGATCTACTGATGGGTACTTATCAAGCAAATAAGCGACAAAATTTGTTGCAAATCAAGCTGGATGTCGTTTGAAAATTCAATAACAGATTTAACAGTGAAGATAAAACAGTTTTTTACTCTATACAAATGCATAATTAATAAGTAGTCAGGGTCAGGATTCAGTAACAAATGCGTTTTTAGAGCAGCCAAAGAATCAAGGAATTTCTGGCTCAGGCTGTAACCTGTTAATAATTATGTCTCACTGCTCCTGTTTAGCATTGCTTTGCCTTGCAACGGGATAAACATCCCCCAGAAAATTGTGAGTGATATCTTCATATAAAGGCTAAAGGAAGAAATGTGAACACAATTATTCTATTCAGTTGTGACACATCAACTCCATAGCTCCCAACTGTCCCAAATTTTGAGGGACTGTCCCTGATTTGGAACAAAGTGCCTCTGTCCCTCCTTCCTCCTCATTTTGGAATGAGCTATATGGTTGTATATAAAATGTACTATTTATCTATCAAAATTGTTTTACAGTGCTAAAAGTTTCACCCGATTTTTAAATGACTGCATTTGCAAAGTTTCAAAAGCTAGTATAAAGGAATATTAGTGGTAAAAACAGTCGTCTTAACCAATCATTATTTTTTTTGTATAATTCTCTTTTAACCTCCCTGGCGGTATGATTCTTTCTGATTTTAGGTGCTCAAAGCGGTACCATTATTTGCAAGGAAATTTGGCGTTTTATACTGTAGGCTTGTAATTCTTAGGAATAACTTAAACCTGACCAAACACGAGTCTAATAGGCATCCCGGGTATGACAATTTTTTAAAAACAAAATTATAAATTATAATGTAATAAATAATTATAAATAACTATAACAAATAATAATGTAATTATAATAAAAAATATTCAATAATGTAATCAACTCAAAAACACTGAAATTTGCTCAGTAGCAGAATTGTCGCTGTCATTATTTTTATTTTTTTTATGACGAATATCTCCACAAATCGCTATCGCTCAATTCTGCAAGTAATTATAATTTATTATCGCTATTTTCTAGCTGAATTGCTAGTTACGTTTTAATATTGCAAATACTAAGGTGTTTGCACAAAGATAGTTCAGTCAGACTGTAATGTGTCTGGGAATTAAGGGGGCTTATGTCTACAGTATATGACATATATATTTAGGAAAAGCAGGAGACACTACACTTCTACCTGGTCATCCTCTCTGCTCATGTATTGTTGCAGAAGACCCTTCCTATGGTCTAACTCTTTCTGCAGATCATTCTAGAAAGAGGAGTTAGCCAACGTTAGCATTAGGAAAGGAATAAACTTTTTATACTATACTAGTGAACATTTCACGCTAGAACAAAGACAATGCAGACTCCATTGTTTGCTATATTCAGTTTAGTTAACTGCAGACTTTAGGTGCTCTTTTGTTCAGTTGAGACAGACTGTTATTTTTTAGAGCAGCAATGTTAGCCTTTGGCAGTCCAACAGATGTCAGCGTGTCTTCTCTGTAAATAGCTGCTTTCTTTGTTTCATATGATGTACAGTATGAATACTTAATCCTTTTGTGACCAGATATCATTCCAACCTAAAGGTCCTGACCACAAAGTTATCAGTGGCAGTGTGTATTAATCAACTTAAGTATAACTCCAGGACTAATTTGCCTACCTAAATATTTTTTTAGTTTATTGAAATAGGTTTTTATTTGATACACAGTTCCAATCACTTCCCTGCATATATTGTCATGATAGGCTAACAAATAGACACAATTGAAAAAAAAAAATTATATATAGAGTATAAACACACACACAAGCCTTACTTTTATGACCACCCACGTAATATTGCTTTGTCCCCCTTTTGCTGCCAATATAGCCCTAAACCTCTGAAGGTATGCTGTGGTGGTATCTGGCACCAACCCGTCAGTAGCAGATCCTTTAACCACTTAGAGACCACCCACATAGCAGCTTGCTATGGGGGCACCGAGCCGAGTCGCACCTCCCTGAGTTCAATCAGACACAGAGCCTCGATCTGGCCCCCTCTTCCCCTGATTGGCTAGCTGACTTTGATTGACAGCAGTGGCAGCCAATGGAGGGAGAATTTCGGACGGCTGAGACACTCGTGGACATCGCTGGATAGAGATGAGGCTCAGGTAAGTATTAGTGGGGCAGAGGAGGGCTGCATTAAGATAAAAACAACTTCTGCCTTTACAACTCCTTTAAGCTCTAAGGCCTCGTACACACAACCATTTTCCTCAGCAAAATCCATCAAGAAAAACACGCAGTAAAAGCAAAAGCAAAAGCAGCCCCAAGGGTGGCGCCAGTGGAATCGAACTTCCCCTTTATAGTGCCGTCGTACGTCTTGTATGTCATCGCGTTTGAGAACGACAAGATTTTGTCTTGACAGTGTGTATGCAAAGAAAGCTTGACAAGATTCTCGACAAGCCTGACAAGAACCACGTCAAGAGAAAATTACGTTTCATTTACGACGAGATTCTCGGTCGTGTGTACGAGGCCTAAGTCCTGTAAGTGGGGCCTCCATGGATCAGAGTTTTTACAGCACATCCCACAGGACCTCAAAGTCTTTGTTGTGGTCCTCAAACCATTTTTACAGTGTGGAAGGGTGCATTATGCTCGTGCAATAAATTGTATATATACAGTGCAGAAAATAAGTATTTGAACACCCTGCTATTTTGCAAGTTCTCCCACTTGGAAATCATGGAGGGGTCTGAAATTGTCATCGTAGGTGCATGTCCACTGTGAGAGACATAATCCAAATAAAAAATTCCAGAAATCACAATTTATGATTTTTTAACTATTTATTTGTATAATACAGCTGCAAAGAAGTATTTGAACACCTGTCTATCAGCTAGAATTCTGACCCTCAAAGACCTGTTAGTCTGCCTTTAAAATGTCCACCTCCACTCCATTTATTATCCTAAATTAGATGCACCTGTTTGAGGTCATTAGCTGCATAAAGACACCTGTCCACCCCATACAATCAGTAAGAATCCAACTACTAACATTGCCAAGACCAAAGAGCTGTCCAAAGACACTAGAGACAAAATTGTACACCTCCACAAGGCTGGAAAGGGTTACGGGGAAATTGCCAAGCAGCTTGGTGAAAAAAGGTCCACTGTTGGAGCAATCATTCGAAAATGGGAGAAGCTAAACATGACTGTCAATCTCCCTCGGACTGGGGCTCCATGCAAAATCTCACCTCGTGGGGTCTCAATGATCCTAAGAAAGGTGAGAAATCAGCCCAGGACTACACGGGAGGAGCTGGTCAATGACCTGAAAAGAGCTGGGACCACCGTTTCCAAGGTTACTGTTGGTAATACACTAAGACGTCATGGTTTGAAATCATGCATGGCACAGAAGGTTCCCCTGCTTAAACCAGCACATGTCAAGGCCCGTCTTAAGTTTGCCAATGACCATTTGGATGATCCAGAGGAGTCATGGGAGAAAGTCATGTGGTCAGATGAGACCAAAATAGAACTTTTTGGTCATAATTCCACTAACCGTGTTTGGAGGAAGAAGAATGATGAGTACCATCCCAAGAACACCATCCCTACTGTGAAGCATGGGGGTGGTAGCATCATGCTTTGGGGGTGTTTTCTGCACATGGGACAAGGCGACTGCACTGTATTAAGGGGAGGATGACCGGGGCCATGTATTGCGAGATTTTGGGCAACAACCTCCTTCCCTCAGTTAGAGCTTTGAAGATGGGTCGAGGCTGGGTCTTCCAACATGACAATGACCCGAAGCACACAGCCAGGATAACCAAGGAGTGGCTCTGTAAGACGCATATTAAGGTTCTGGCGTGGCCTAGCCAGTCTCCAGACCTAAACCCAATAGAGAATCTTTGGAGGGAGCTCAAACTCCGTGTTTCTCAGCGACAGCCCAGAAATCTGACTGATCTAGAGAAGATCTGTGTGGAGGAGTGGGCCAAAATCCCTCCTCCAGTTTCCAAACCTGGGTAAAAACTACAAGAAACGTTTGACCTCTGTAATTGCAAACAAAGGCTACTGTACCAAATATTAACATTGATTTTCTCAGGTGTTCAAATACTTCTTTGCAGCTGTATCATACAAATAAATAGTTAAAAAAATCATACATTGTGATTTCTGGATTTATTTATTTTTGATTATGTCTCTCACAGTGGACATGCACCTACGATAACAATTTCAGACCCCTCCATGATTTCCAAGTGGGAGAACTTGCAAAATAGCAGGGTGTTCAAATACTTATTTTCTGCACTGTATATAGATATATATGTATGTATATATATATATATATATATATATATATATATTTATATATATAGATATATATAGATATATATATATCTATATATATAGATATATATAGATATATATATATATCTATATATATAAATAAATAAAGGGTAATGCACCCTTACACACTGCAAAAGTTGTTTGAGGACCACAACAATTTATTTGTCTACTTTCATTTAAAAGTAAAATTCCTTACACATGAATTTTCCACAAAGTGTCCTATGAAAAACTTAAAAGTATGGCCTTCTGACTATGAAGCAACCTACTCAGCCTATTGAGATCCTAGTCTCTCTCTGTCCAGAATGTGTCTGTGCCACTGATGCTTCCCGGTAGCATATTAGTCTCTTCGGGAGGGTGGAGTCCTCCTGAGTCAGGAAAACATGACATGGAAAATTTCCATTGACTGTCCACCAAAGGGATTCTCTCAAGATCCAGAAGACTTCTGCTGGAGTCTGACAGAGGGGAGTGAAAGGAACCTGCTGGCAGGGGCGGACTGGGCCGGGATGCAAAGTGGACATTTCCCCCCAGGCCGTCCTGATTGATATGCAAAACGGCCGCGGGCCGGCCCTCGCTGACGTTTTTTTTTTTTTTTTCCTTTGATGAAGTCGGCCAGATGCTGGGACTTAAACAAACACAGTAGGCAGCAGACCACACAAAAGCCCTGTGATTGGCCGAAAAGGGTCATGTGTGGCCGCACGCTGTGGAATTCTGGGACATGTAGTCATGATGCGAGGCTTGCATCATGACTCATGATGCGAGCCTGGCATCATGACTACATGTCCCAGAATTCCACAGCGTGCGGCTGCACATGACCCTGTTCGGCCAATCACAGGGCATTTGTTTTTGCAAGAGCCCTGCAAATGGATCGACGGGGGCGGAGCTGGTCACGAGTAGATGCGGCCAAGCTCGGCTGGTTTTGACCACTTACTGGAGTCCCGCCTCTCGGCCTAGGGCGCTGTGTAGCTCACCCATCCTCTGTCAGCCCACCCACCACTCTGTCAGCCCACCCACCCCTCTGTCAGCCTACCCACCCCTCTGTCTGCCCAGCCATCCTCTGTCTGCCCAGCCATCCTCTGTCTGCCCAGCCATCCTCTGTCACCCCACCCCTCCATCTGTCAGCCCACCCCTCCATCTGTCAGCCCACCCTCCTCTCTGTCAGCCCACCCTCCTCTCTGTCAGCCCACCCCCTCTCTGTCAGCTGCAGCAGGGTACATTGTGCCAGCCAGTCACGCACCAACCCACTGACCTACAGCAGGGAGCCAGGCCAGCCACCCACCCACAGCAGGGTGCACCGTGCAAGCCAGCCACTGACCCACAGCAGAGAGCCAGGCCAGCCACCCACAGCAGGGTGCATTGTGCCAACCAGCCACTGACCCACCCCAGGGAGCCAGGCCAGTCACCCACAGCAGGCTGCACCATGTCAGCCAGCCAGCCAGCCACCGAAACACCCACCCATTGACCCACAGCAGGGAGCCAGGCCAGCCACCCACTTACAGCAGGGTGCACCGTGCAAGCCAGCCACTGACCCACAGCAGGGAGCCAGGCCAGCCACCCACAGCAGGGTGCACCGTGCAAGCCAGCCACTGACCCACAGCAGGGAGCTAGGCCAGTCACCCACTCACAGCAGGGTGCACCGTGCAAGCCAGCCACTGACCCACAGCAGGGAGCCAGGCCAGCCACCCACAGCAGGGTGCACCGTGCAAGCCAGCCACTGACCCACAGCAGGGAGCCAGGCCAGTCAACCACAGCAGGCTGTGCCGTGTCAGCCAGCCACTGATCGACAGCAGAGAGCCAGGCCAGCCACCAACAGCAGGGTGCCAGGCAGCCACCCACAGAAGCCAGCCACCCACGGTGACCCACCCAGAGCAGGGCCAGGGTGCCAGCCACCCATGGTGACTCATCCACAGCAGGAAACCAGCCAGCCACAACAGGGTGCCAGCCAACCACCCACAGGAGCCAGCCAGCCACGGTGACCCACCCACAGCAGGGAGCCAGCCAGCCACCCACAGGAGCAAACCACCCATACCAGGGATCCATCCAGCCACAGCAGGGTGCCGGCCAGCCACCAACAGATGCCAGCTAGCCACCCACAGTAACCAGCCACAGAGGATGCAGGAGCCAGCCAGCCACAGAGGATGGGGGAGCCAGCCACAGCTACAGCACCCATAGTTAAGGTAAGAGTAGAGCTACAATTTTATTTCTACTTTGTGAGAGGTTGGGCAGAGGTGAGAGTCATGGCACACAAAGGGGGTCCCATTAGACTCTGTTGTAGTCTCTAATAGGGGCTAGATGGACACTTTCTAACAGACTGTCCATGGGACACTGTTAGAAAAAGACCCCCCTCCAGGTCCAGTTAGACTCTGTTGTTAAACATTTTTATTTTATTTTTAAAAGGTAGTACTTTGTACAAATTGAAGGGGTGGGCCAGGGGTGGGTTATGATAGGGCCAGGAATGGGTCATGGCCAGCGCATGACAGGGGGCACTTGCTTTATTTTGTCTGGAGGCCCTGGGTGTTGTCAGTCCACCCCTGGGCAGCAAGGTGCGCCAGAGAGTTGGGACCCACATGACTGGCTTGGGCTGCAAGTTTACTTGACCCCAGGACAGGAACATCACTTCACACCCCCAGGATCGGAAGAGGCCATGCAAGGACCTGCTGAGCTGGCACTGGCAAGGGCAGCTGCATTCACTGAGGTGAGAGACCCTGACACCCGCAGCTGAATCCCACATCCCATCTACCCCCATACACCCTTTTTACCCTGCCCCAGGCCAGTGCCCACCCAGTAACCTAAAAATCACCCTCAACACTGTGGGTCCTGCTGGGAACTGGCCATGGCCAACAGGACCCACATGTCCGTAGCCAGCAGGACCCCCAGGTGCACAGGCAGCTCCCAGCAGGACCCACGTGTGTGGGTCCTGCTGGGAGCTGGCCACTGACCTGTGGGTCATGTTGGCCACTGACCTATGGATCCTGCTGGCCACTAGCCTAGGGTGACCAGAGGACACTGTCCCTGGACCAAGTCTGTCCCCGTATTGTTCATGCTTTGCAGGGCCAATTGGGAGCAGGTGCACCGCGAGATGGGGCAGTGGGAGGGTTCCCAGGGTTTGTGCCCATTGGGCTGCCTTGGAGGGGGAGCGCCACCAGATTTCACAGAGCGGGGATCTCCCACTTACCAAGTCCCACCTCCTGCACTGGCTCCTGTGATAGACAGCACACTGATGATGTTCATCATGGAAGCGACCACGCTGGGTAAGTGGGAGATCTCCGCTCTGTGTAAGCCGGCTGCTCTCTTCTCTAATCCCCAGGCACTGGAGAGGCTACGCTGATGGGCACTGGCGAGGCTGCGCTGATGGGCACTGGCGAGGCTGCGCTGATGGGCACTGGGGATGGTGAGCTTATTCGGTGGTTCAAAGGGCCACTTGACTGGTCTTGCCCCCCAGGCCTAAGGCTGCCAGTCCTCCCCTGCCTGCTGGTGAGGGATAATGTGGGGTGCTGGACCAGTGGTTCTTGTAGGCAGAAAGAGGGACCTGGGTGGGGGGACTCAGTCAGGTCAGCATAATTTGCTTCACCAGTCAAGAAAAGATAAACGCTTGGAAATATGGGTGGGAGAGAATTATGGTAGAGGTGGGTTTGCTTGGAGTTAGGCTTTAATCTATGTCATATCCAGTGGTGGCTGGTGTTTTTTTGTTTGGTTGGGAGGGGCGGAAAACAACCACTCCACCCCCTGCGGCACCTCAAACCCCCCTCTGCTGTGTGCCGGTCCACTGGCAAGTACCCCATCGGTAGGCACATCAGGGATCGTGGGCACATTGGACAGGGGGACAGGACAGGCTGCGGCGGGCATCTGGCAACATTTCCTGTGTCCTCTTCCCTTCTGAGATCCCGGCGGCTTCCGCCGTACGTCTCCTCCTCCTCTCCTCCTAGGCAGGAAACGGGTAACAGGCGAACGCTTCATGATTGGGGGTGAGGCGATTTAGTGTTAGAAAAGCGAATATTATTTGCTTTTCTAACACATCTGAGTGGGCTCTGAGCACGATACTCTGCACCACGAGCCCACCCAATTTTGAAGCCTATGACTCTAATCAGGTGCTAAAAAAAACAAAAAAAAAAAACCTGCCGATGTAATTTCCACACCCGGTGCCCTTAAAGGGGCCAGACGCATGAATAGGGGGTGGCGGCCATGGATACATTCATGCTATGTATGAATCTATCCATTAATCATATAAAGGGGGGTTGTGGATAGAGGGGACGGCGCCAGTGTGCCTTTAATGAACGGGCCACCACTGGTCCTAGCATCATGTGACCAGGAACCACTCTGACTGGCTCCTGAATGTGAGTGGAGCTGTCAGCGATGGGCAGAACTAGCAGACACACAATGTCGAATAGGGAACATTGGTTAATGTCCCCTCTGCGGGGCATCATGCAGAGGAATGTTACACAGGCAATGCGTGTTTGCATTATTGCAACCTATAAGGACATCTAAATTCTTTACTTTTCTATGATTCCCTGTGAGTGTTTGGTGACGATTATGGCAGGTCCCAGAGCTTGCTCCAATGTTACAATGGGTACTATAAATATAAGTTGTACTTATAAGAAACCACAGCTAAACTGCAGTACACAGGATACTTTAACAACGTGCTGCACAAAGATTCTCTAGTGACTGAAAACATTTGAGCCTAAACCCATAAATGTGAATGTGTGAAATGTAATCTGCTTTTTCAATTCTCACTGCTCATCAGCAGAAAGGGTTTTCTTTATGATAGCAAATGAAGAACAAAATAATGGAAAAGAGAATCTGTCTGTTAGAGAAATCCCAGTTTAAAAATGTACAAATGCACAAAGCAATTTCTATTGCTCAACAATTAAATGTTTTACGTACAATTTCTACAAAGCTCTTTTTGATCACTTCTGTATGACATACTGTAAATCTGACGAAGTACTTGGAATGGCTAATGATAGTAAAACATTTTAAAGGCCGATAAGTTGATGATGAGTTTTGTGCAATACACAAACAAGTATGAATAATTAATTAGCTGTTTATGAACGCACCATCTGGTGTTCGCATGTTTTTAGCAGCCTACGTACTCCAGCCATATGTACAAATGAGGATCAATTAGCCACAAAATGGAGAACCTGGGACTAGTAAAAATCTGATACACCTTGTGCTTTTAAAAGTTTGTATTTATAAAGGAAAAACAGAATTGTCTCTGTTGTGGTAAAAATAATGAGACAACTTAACAGATGTTGATTTGTTATAGAAAGAGAACAGGCTGTGGTTTTAACAACTTTGCACAGAACAGCAGCTAAATGGTTAACACTCCTGCCTTATAGAACTTGGAGCAGGGTTCGGTTCCATCCGATTGCAGTTTTTAGGCTGGTGTCAGTTTCTGTTTCCTAGAAAGTGATTTTAACTGTAGGGGGAGGGGACTCACAAGGGGAGGAGACTGACTTGTGTTCATCTGTACTGGGAACACACATCAGTCTCCTCACCTTTGACAGGAGGTGGATCTGTGTGTTTGCACACACAGATCCAGGGACCTGCCGTGATCACAGGCAATCGTGCGTGCCTGGTGGACATTGCGGCCGCCGGGCACGTGCATCGGGACACGAGTAATGTGAAATGTGGTATGTGAAAGAGGTTCACCCTGAAACTGGCCATGCAATCTGGTTATGTAGAGACTGTAGAGGGCAGTTGCAAATGCAGGGGTGATTTGGGTCACTTACATCTAAAAGGCAGCAATAAACAAACATGGCCATTGCACAACCACATGGGAGAGTCCATAGCTCAGACGTTATAGAGATCACACTAAGGCCCCGTACACACGACCAAGAAACTCGTCGGGCTAAACTCATCGTTCCGCCCGTCCAGGTTCCCGTTCAGCTGTCGAAAAGCTCATCGAGCCAAATTTCCCCATAGAACAACGAGGAAATAGAGAGCATGCTATCTTTTTTGCTCGACGAGCTTCCCGATGGGATGCTCGGCGAAAAGTGTACACACGACCGATTTTCTCGGCAGAATACGTCTCCCATCGAGGTTCTCGCTGGATTCTGCCGAGAAACTCGGTCGTGTGTACGGGGCCTAAGATATATCTACAGGTACATTGTTGAACATGAACATCTGCCTTTGCCATGTAATTGCGTTTTTGGCCTGTGAAGAGAAAATAATGAAGACGTGCTGCCACCTCCTAGGCCAGCTTAGTGGTGAGAAAAGAGATCAGATTCAGCAAAGTAAAGAATTGAGATAATCCATGCAGGGTGAAAGGCTCGGTCCCTTTTCATAGCATTTTTCAGAATACTAGAAAAGCTAGCTTGTGTGCTAATACCCAGTTAACCATCTGAGTACCAACCTCATTATCAGGAAAATTTTCAGTTTTCACCGTTGAGATAGTTTGACTGACAACTACTCCGTCATGCAACACTGCACCCATATTAGTTTTATAGAATTATTTCTTTTGGTGGTCATTTTTAACTTGTTTTTTTTTGTTTAATACTATAAAAAGAAAAGAAAAGAAAAAAAAATGTTGAAACAAAAAAAAAAATGTTTGCCTTACTTTCCAGAAAAAAAGCCCATGAAATGACCTTTTTAGGAAAGTTGATACCACAAGGCGAACTCATTTTTGGGGGGTTTAACACAGAGCTTGAGAATGGTACACTAGATACATTATACGCAGAGGAAGGTGGAGGTGAAGGTGTTTAATGTACTGATCACATACAGTGGAAGGATGGATACTTATTAAAAATCACTAAGTGGACTTTACTACAGCTTTAAAGGGGTTGTAAAGACAAAAATATTTTCCTCTTAAATTAAAGTCTGACAGTAGCTGATCAAGTAAAAAGTAATGTTTTGCATTATAACTAGTTTGATACCTGTTGAAATCGAGCTGTTTTATTCACCTCCTTCACTCCTGAATCGTTATTCTCACTGACTTCCTGGTTTGCGGTGCGCATTCATTCTTGCTACATCACGGCCTAATGGGAACTACAGTTCCCATTAGGCATAGCCTCCATGCCTGTGAGGAATAAGAGAGCATCTTCACACAGGGCTGTAGTCATAGGGAGGGGGTGAGCACGTCTGCTTTCCACCATGCAAAACAGCTCAGATGCTGGTGGAAAGCAAGAAGAGGAGAGACAGGAAATGGCATTTTCAAACCTGGATTACTGTATTTTGAAGGTCAAAAGGAAAAACAAGGTAAGTGATATTTAAATGCTCTAGCTTACAGCAATCAATTGAACTAATAAAAAATGAACCTTTAGTGTTCCTTTAAGTATCACATTTTGCTCTGCTAAAGAAAATTACAGTTCCTACAGCAAAATAATGATATTGGGGCTCACCATGGGATTCATTGTCCTTTATAAATCCATTAAGCTTTTGACCATGTGTATTCTTTTTACGATCTATTAACTAAACAGTCGACCAGACTAACGTACCTTTTGATAGCTTGCTTCTGAAAGTTTCCCCTGCATTTGCTGTATAAGCCAATCCTTTTGTGTGATTTCTTTCTGCAGAAGAATAAGCTTCAGTTTGATAGGTATTTTTTTTTTTTATAATGTTATTGCTATATGCTTTATATAGTAATAAAAAGACACCAAACCATTATAAATACTTACTTTATAATCCCCAATTAACTGACTCCTTTCTTCCATTTTTCTTTGCAAATCCACCTGTAAAAGTAGTTAAAACATTTTCAGTATTTTCATCCTCTGTGCTTAAGGCTAGGTTCACACTGCTGCGAATTCAAAATCGCGTTTTTACCTCAATCTCACGGCTGCGTTTTTGCCACAAATCGCGGCCGCGATTTCAGGTAATGCCAGTCTATAGAGCTGAATTTGCGTCGCACACGGATCAAACTCGCACAGGAGCCTTTTTTTCCCACAGCTTATATTCGCAACGCATTGATGTGAACGGCACTGTAATTTAAATGACTTGCAAATTTGAGAAATCGCACCGGCTCAAATTCGCAATAGAATTCGCAGCAGTGTGAACCTAGCCTAAGGGTGCTTATACATGGCTTACAACAAGTGATACAGATTCAGGCCTAGCTTCTAGGCATTGTGGCAATAACATCAGAGAAAAATAAGCTTTCCTAATCATTGTCAGTGCATTAATAAATGCACAATCTTTTACGATGTTTTGGAAAATCTTTGCCTTGCTTTAACAACCGTTTTGTCTTTTCTATAAAGAAAAAAAGAACAAATCACAGACAGGTGTTTTCCACATCTATCAGTCGGTTTGCTCAAGGAGATATCTGCAGATTCTAAAGGTGTGGCAGCAGGGCCGGCCTTAGGTGTTCAGGCGCCCTGTGCAAGCTAAACCTGTCCCCCCCCCCCCCCCATCTTCACCCCTCGCCCCCTGGTCACCTAAACATACACAAAAAAAAAGTAGATGCATGCAGGGCCAGGGGCTCAGTGTGACTTACCTTTCAGTGGACGGTGCGGCTTTGCATTTAAAAATTGCATTTTCGGGCTTTCCCGAGCAGCGGTGGCGCATGCGCAGTGTGCCTGTCGGGGCCGGCAGCAGCCATTCTTTTTTCTGGTGCTGCAGCCGATGCGTTGCTATTCACACAGTCCCAGGGCAGGGGGACCTGGCAGTGCGCAGGGGGACCTGGCAGCGCCTGCTGCTGTGACTCGTAGGAGTTGGACTCCTGTGATGATCATGTGAGTAACTGACTGCGACTTACATTCTGCGAGCTGTGATGGCCGCACAGCGCCCCTGATGCCCATGGCGCCCCGTGCAGCCGCACAGCTCGCACACCCCAAAGGCCGGCCCTGTGTGGCATTTCCAGCAAGGTCAGGCAGATTTTATACTGGCCAACTTTCTCAATAAGAGATTTGCTTGTCAATGTAGTTACTAAAGTCACTTTCTATACAGGTTAAGCTGACCATTAACTGAGTGAAATTTGCCTAGTTCAGCAGGGACCAGACAAATTTCACTGTGTTGACCAATGTCATTTATTCGACTTCTGTTATAGGAACATGCTGGAAAATCAGAGATTGCAGTCGCTGTTCAGTGTATTTTGATAGCGACCGGTCCTGTCAGAATGTCCTGTCGGGGTAAGGGCATTTCTCCATCCACTATGTTTGTGTAGATATTGGATTGATTGAGCAAAACATAAATAAAAAATACTTATTTTTTGCCAGCGTTAGTCTTTCTACAATAGCATTAAGCTTACATTTTGGTTATGAAGTTCATCCTTGTCCATGTTCGTCCGCAACAACTCCTGCTTCAGTTGAAGAACAGCGCTTTCTTGCTGAGCCATTCTCTGCTGCAAGGCATCCTGATAAACCAATAAATAACATACATTACATAGACATAGTGGTAGACATTTTTTGTGTTATTACATATAATTTTAAGGTCCATATGAAAATGCAGCTGTCAAAATTGCTATTTATTGCTAAATTAAAGCATACAGCTAGTCAGAAGTGAAAAATAATTTTCATGCGGTCCGTTTTCCCTTGAGAAAATAATTAAACCCAAGTTTCAATTTTCTTTAGATTTCTGTTGACTTGAACTGGTAGTTACCATCGCAAACTCACTTATGTAAAAAGTAATGGAAAGCAGAAGGAATGCTGCGGACACATTTTTAAACACACATTGCTCCTATGGGTACGCCCCGTACACACGATCAGAATTTCAGATGGACTTTTCCATTGGATTTTCCGATCGTGTGTAGCCCCATCGGAGGTTTTTCATTGGAAATTTGCGATAAATTCCATCAGAGTTTAGATATAGAACATGGAATCCCAATGCGATTTGGCCGGGAAAAAGCCTGATCGCATGTACGAGGCATTAGATATCACAAGGACAACCTGATGGGTTAAGAGCACACACTTTATGTGGCCACTAAAATTAATAAACTGTATACAGTCTATATCACAAGATCGTTGCTTAGAACCCCAAGAACCCTAAAACCCAAGGCGCTTCTTTTTTGGAATCTCAGGTTCTGACAATTAAGTCCTGCCCCCTCCTACACCTCTCCCTTGGTCAACTGGAATGATGGGTAGCCCCACGGATTAATACTGAGGTATGGAAGTTGAAGGAAAGCAGACCAGAGCTCAGCTTTTAATGCTTAAGTCAAGGTTTGCATAGTAAAGCATCCAGGCATTTGAGGCTCCAATGATTCTGGCCTTATTATAGCTGAGAAAAAAAATAACAGGATTACTTTCATTCTGAGAAGAAGAAAACAATTAAATGTGTCCCTAAGAACAATTGGTGGTGACACATTTGTCTTTCCTGAAACAACTTGCTATACCAGCAGATACTGTCATGTTGTCTCAAAATAGTTTAGAAGGCGTGGAAATACTAATTCCTTTAGCTTCACAGAGAAAGGTTAAGAAAAAACTGCTTACTTGGAAAATATCCATTGATAAACCCATGAGAAAAAGCCCTACAAAGTCGAATCCCCAGTGAACCTCACATAAGATGCTCAGTTTGGGTATGCTACCTGCAAAAGACTGGGCTATATACTAGGGTTGTCCCGATACCAGTATCCGTATCGGGACCGATACCGAGTATTTGCGGGAGTACTTGTACTCCCGCAAATACCCCCGATACCTAAATAGAATACTTTTCCCCCCGCCGCTGCCGCCGCCGCATACCGCCGCGTTAATCCCCCTGCATTACAGCGCGCATTACAAGCTTTTGTTTGAATACTTGTAATGCCCGCCACACCATGTATAGACACTCCCCTTCTCGGGATTGGACGGATCTGTCATGCATCATAACGTGATTCAGTGCAGGAAGAAGGAATGTTCATCTCTAGAAGGATAATGTGACATCACTGGAATATCTAGAAGACTGCCGGATTTAAGTTACATTCAAAAAATTTAAGGAAGCATAAGAAAGGCAGTGGAGTGGGAGGTTAAGAAAAGGGGCAGTAAACTATAAGCCCTGGTTCACACTGGGCTGCGGGAGTGAAGCCGCATCTCAAATCGAAGCAAATCGTACCCAGTGTGAACCTGGGCTAAAGATTGCAAATAAACAGAATTTGTGATAAAGTCAAGTGATGTGTAGAATGAGTGCCAATGTACTGGATGTACAGTTTTGAAATGCTTTGGGTCAGGTGGACATAAAATAGTTGTAGGATGGTCACACACACTGGCTATTTCATACCAAATATTTGTAAATCGGATATCAGAAGGTCATAGATCTCAACACCATAAGGTACAAGAAGCCATGTAATGATTCCACCTATGGCCCTCAAACATCCCTGAACTACCAGTTTGCAGCAGACCTTTCTGTTAAGAATGTAAATTGAGGTTCATGCAACTTCAGGACATTTAACAAGCATAACGCAGATGATTAATGAGAACATCTCAGCAGTTATTTTTACTTTTCTGGTGTGAAGGTGAGTCAATGGTGTAGGAGGAATCTGCATTCTTGTTTAGCACATACATATGTGTCACATTCTTCTTCTTTGACAACAGAAGCAAAGCCAAATAGTAAAGACATATGCTGCATACAGCTGAAGCACTACAAAACAAAATGTTCTTTATAAAGATCCTAGAAAACAGAGGATACTGAGCACCACATAACACAAGCTCTTCGGGCAAATTTTTAAAGTCATGAGATGCCTCCAGACTAGGGTGACCAGACATCCCCGGTTTCAGGGGGCAGTCCCCTGATTGAGGACACTGTCCCTGGACCAAGTCTGTCCCTGGTTTTGTCCCCAGATTGGATTTAATAGGGGGCTGGGGCAATTTCAAAGACAGTCAGTCAGTGCAGAATTAAAATAAAAAAATTAGAATTACACCCCCCCCCCCCTGCTCTGCTGTGCCTACTAGCATAGGGGGTTGTATTTTTCCCATTATCTGTGCCCCTTTCTGATGATCATGTGCTGGTCGAAGTGGAGGGAATATTTCTTCAGTTTCGGGCGCATGCCTATTTAGCTTCGCTCACATGTTCTTCTGCCTTGGCACAAATCTTGGCCAGCCACCTGCTTATCTCCTTGCCTTCCCTGGCGGAGTGATCTTCCTCCGCTCCCCACCCAGTAGTAGCCGGGGCACGAAGAGTAAGACTTGAGAGGCTGTGAGGCGGGCGGCAATGGGCAGAGAGTCGCTGATTGTTGCCATTACTAGTAAACAAAAAATATGTCCCCGGATTTCATTTTAAAAATCTGGTCACCTTACTCCAGACATGACATTATTTTTGCAGCAGAGACAGTTTTGGCCATATTGGGAAATAATCATGTCTGTATGTACTCCCCAAACACATTCCATACCGGACCCTTTTCAGAAAATAAGCAAACAGTTGGTTGGATTTTCCCAGAGAACTGCGGGGATAGTTTACCAAGTCTCCTGTCCCTTCTCAATAGATCCAAGCAAGTATTTTTGGCTAATTTAAACATTTGTTTATAAAAAGGGCTTTCATACGAAAGGTCCTTTTGCAGTCAGATCATGCACAGACATCTGACCACCATTCCTTTAACCAAGTTAGGAGGAGGAAAAATCAGCTTAGTAAACTATAAGAATGTGAAACCAAGAACAGCACACATGATGCTTGACATCCCCCGCCCAATGGGTGGCACCCTGGGTGGACCGCGCAAACCCCGCCCCCTGTTGGCAAAAACAAATCTTGGCGTATATCGTGTTATATGCCGATTAAATATGGTAGCTCATCAGGGTAAACATCCCTCCTTGTCATTTTCATCCCATTTTCGTTAAGGAACGAAAACGGATTGGATTTTCGTCATAGTTTTCGTCAGTGGATGAAAATGTGCTGTACTTTTAGTTTAGTTTTCATCACTGTAAAAATGTCACAGACAAAATCTTTGACGAAAAATTAACACTGGGGAGAAGGTGAGATCAAGATTGAATTTTTTGGCCTAAAAGCAAAACACTATGTGCGACGGAAAACTAACAATGCACATCACCCTGAACATGGTGGTGGCAGTGTGAAACATGGTGGTGGCAGCATCATGTTGTGGGGATGCTTTTCTTTAGCAGGGACAGGGAAGCTGGTCAGAGATGATTTGAAGATGGATGGAGCCAAATACAGGGCAATCTGATGCCCCGTACACACGATCACTTTTTGTGATGAAAAAAAATGTAATTTTTCTTCATGAAAAAAATGAAATTTTTCCAAATTCATCATTAAAAATGATGTTGCCTACACACCATCATTTTTGGAAAATGATGAACAAAACGACGGCACTCTAAAGGGTTCTATTTGCCTTGAGGCTGCTTTTAGCTGGTTACTTGTTAGTAAAAGACGATTCCTGCTTTTTTGTCTGTTACAGCGTGATGAATGTGCTTACTCCATTATGAATGGTATTTTTACCTCCCGTCTCCTAACTTGCTTCTGGGCATGTGCGGGTTTAAAACGTAATTTTTGCCCACACACGATCATTTTTTATGACACAAAAAAATTCATTTTTTTAAAAATGACATAAAAAATTCAAGCATGTTCGAAATTATTTTATTGTCGTGTTTCAGAAGACATAAAATGACATTTTGCCCACACACGATCATTTTAAATGACATTTTTAAAAATGTCATTTTTTTTTTCATCACAAAAAGTGATCGTGTGTACGCGGCATTAGAAGAAAACCTGTTAAGAGTCTGCACGAGACTTGAGACTGGGGCGGAGGTTTAACTTCCATCAGGACAACGACCCTAAACCTACAGCCAGAGCTACAATGGAATGTTTTCGATCAAAGCATATTCATGTGTTAGAATGGCCCAGACAAAGTCCAGACCTAAATTCAATTGAGAATCTGCGGAAAGACTTGAAAATTGCACTGTATGTACAGCACCCTGCCAGGCCATCTCATGACATGCATGTATTGCATTGAAAAACACAAAGACCAAGTGATGATGTCACTGGTACTAAAAAAAGGATATGTACCAAAAACTTTTTAATAATTTATTTAGCCTGTTAATGAGGGGAAACAAAACATGAACCAGAGGAAAGCAAACTATAAGAAGATCAAACTTTAGCTCTAAATTTACAGTAAGTACATATTGGGGGTTATTTACTAAAGACAAATTCACTTGAAATTGCACTGAAAGTGTACTTGGAAGTGCAGTCGCTGTAGATCCGAGGGGGACATGCAAGGAAAATAAAAAACAGCATTTTAGCTTGCTCATGATTGGATGATAAAATCAGCAGAGCTTCCCCTCATTTGAGATCTACCCCACAGATTTACTCAGATTTACAGCGACTGCACTTCCAAGTGCACTTTCAGTGCAATTTCAAGTGCACTTTGCACTTGTAGTTTGCACTTGTAATGAAAAGTGGATTTGCCTTTTCGTAAATAATAGGGTTGTCCCGATACCGATACTAGTATCGGTATCGGGACCGATACTGAGCATTTGCGCAAGTACTTGTATTCGCGTAAATGCTCCCGATGCTTCCCCGATACTTTATTTTCGGAGAGCGGGTGGAGAGGGGGCGGAGAGCGGGTGGAAAGTAGGCGGAGAGCTGTCTTGTCCCCAAAGAGAAAGCTAAGACCTCCCCCCGCCACCGCTGCCGCATATTTCTCCGGCGCTCAGGGGAACATTACAGCTGTCATTTGAATAGCTCTTTTCCCGCCGCGCTCGTCATATTTAGCCCCTCCCCCTTGTCAGAGCACTTTGATAGACAGATTACCCATCCCAGGATTGGATGGGTAATCTGTCTATCAAAGTGCCCGGACAAGGGGGAGGGGCTATATATGACGAGGTGCGGCGGGGAACACACATTCAAATGACAGCTGTAATGTTCCCCCGAGCGCCGAACAACTAGGCGGCAGCGGCGGGGGGCTTGGCTCTTTGGGGACAAGGTTGCATTTGGGGGACATGGCTGTGTTTGGGGGACAAGGCTGCGTTTGGGGGGACAAAAGGCTGCGTTTGGGGGACAAGGCTGCGTTTGGGGGACATGGCTGCGTTTGGGGGACAAGGCTGAGTTTGTGGGACACGGTTGCATTTGTGGGACAAGGTTGCAGTTGGGGGGACAAAAGGCTGCGTTTGGCGGGACATGGCTGCGTTTGGGGGGACATGGCTGCGTTTGAGGGACAAGGTTGCATTTTTGGGACAAAAGGCTGCACTTGGGGGGACAAAAGGCTGCGCTTGGGGGGACAAAAGGCTGCGTTTGGGGGGACATGGCTGCGTTTGTGGGACAAGGTTGCGTTTGGGGAACAAAAAGCTGTGTTTGGGGGGACATGGCTGCGTTTGGGGGACAAGGCTGCGTTTGGGGGACAAGGTTGCGTTTGTGGGACAAGGCTGCGTTTGTGGGACAAGGCTGCGTTGGGGGGGACATGGACACATTTAAAAAAAAGTATCGGTAATCGGTATCGGCGAGCACATGAAAAAAAGTATCGGTACTTGTACTCGGTCCTAAAAAAGTGGTATCGGGACAATCCTAGTAAATAACCCCCATTGTGTTTTTTTTTTTTTATTATTAGTTCCACATCAACCTTCAATAGCTAATAAATAAAAAAGCCAAATCTGGATCAGATGTACAGTTAGCACATTCCAAAAACATATATGTCATGATTCAATTTACCTTGATTGCTTGAAGATTCCGATTTTCTTGTTTGCAATTCTGGAGTTCTTTCTGCAAAGGCATCAAAAAATGGTGTAACTTATTAAAGGGTCACTAAAGGAATTTTTTTTTTTTAGCTAAATAGCTTCCCTTACCTTACTGCAGTACTGGTTTCATGTCCTTATTGTTTGTTTTTGCTTTGAAGTTGCTGTTAACCTGCTCTGTTCTCCACACTTCCTGCTTGTCTGTTTCCTTATAACCACCATACTGGGAGCTTTCTCACGGTGGTCTGAGCTGTCATTACTGTGTGTCTAAAACTTCCCAGAACCAATCAGATTCATTTTAAAAACAAAACACTGCCCTGGATTTGTTTGTTTTTGTTCTGTGTTTCTATTTCTACTTTGCAGAAACATGAAGCCAGTTCAAAAGTGAAACAAGCCTGCATGCATATTATATGATTGATTTTTATCTATTTTTAATCATTTTGAAAAGGAATCGGTTAACTTTTATGTCTCTATACCCTGTAAACATTCATTTCAGCAAAAAAAATGTTTTCCTTTAGTGACCCTTTAAGCTCTTCCATACTGGGAGGAATACTACTTGGTGCACATTAGAGCTGGACGGCATTTCACATTAATCTTGTTCTGTTCTTTCTTTTTGGTACATAAAGTACACGCTCAGTGTTGATGTCAAGTATATTTCTGAATTTAACATAATTATATTTCTAAAAGGTCAACTACAGTAAGTCCCCTACTTACAAATAAGTTTGGGTGCGTTCGTAAGCCCAACTTGTTTGTAAGTCTAACAAAGATCAGTGCTTGCAGATAAAGGCTATGGGCCAGATTCACAGAGCCATTACTCCGGTGTATCTCCTGATAGACCGGAGTAATTTCAAATTACCCGCGTCGTATCATTAGTTTGAATCCTCAAACCATGATACGGTGGCTTCGGGCTTCGTTCCGACAGGCTTACGTCTTCGTACGCCGTCGGATCTACGCTGCAATCTTTTTCCGCCCGCTGGGTGGAGTTTGCATCGTTTTCAGCATCGGGGTATGCAAATTAGCTTTTTCCGGCGATCCACGAAGTTCCGATCAGCCGTCGCATCCTCTTACGGCATCTGTAGTCAGCTTTTTGCTGCGTAAAATCAACTCGAAGGTTCTTATGGAGGGGTATTCCTTTAACGTGAATCTGTGCTTTGTCTATGTAGGCCCAAGCAACAGATTTACTTTAACCAATTTAGTCCTGGAAGATTTGGCTGCTCAATGGCCAGGCCATTTTTTTGTGTCGTGCAACGCTGTCCCCAAACAGAATTTATTTATTTTGGTGGTATTTGATCACTTCTGAGGTTTTTATTTTTTGCGCTATAAACAAAAGAAAAGTGTAAATTTTGAAAAAAACAATGGGGGTTATTTACTAAAGGCAAATCCACTTTGCACTACAAGTGCACTTGGAAGTGCAGTCACTGTAGATCTGAGGGGAAGATCTGAAATGAGGGGAAGCTCTGCTGATTTTATCATCCAATCATGTGCAAGCTAAAATGCTGTTTTTTATTTTCCTTGCATGTCCCCCACGGATCTACAGCGATTGCACTTGCAGTGCACTTGTAGTGCAAAGTGGATTTTCCTTTAGTAAATAACCCCCATTATTTTTGACTATTTTGCTATAATAAATATTTACATTTTATTTAAAAAAAATCATTTTATTCCTCAGTTTAGGCCGATACGTATTCTTCTACATATTTTTGGTAAACAAAATCCCAATAAGTGAATATTGATTGGTTTGCGCAAAAGTTATAGCGTCTACAAAATAGGGGATAGATTTATGGCATTTTTATTATTATTATTTTTTTTACTAGTAATAGCGGCGATCAGCGATTTTTATCAGGACTGCGATATTTCAGCAGACAGATCGGACACTTTTGACACATTTTTGTGACCAGTGACAATTATACAGCAATCAGTGCTATAAAAATGCATTGATTACTGTATAAATGTCACTGGCAGGGAAGGGGTTAACACTAGGGGGCGATCAAGGGGTTAACTATGTTCCCTAGATGTGTTCTAACTGTGGGGGGAATGGGACTGACCAGGGGAAGAGAGATTAAAGGCTACTTCCACACTTCTGCGACTTGCTGTGATCCCCCCCCCACGATTTTGCTGCGACTTTGATGCGATTGTGAAGTGACTTAAAGTCGCAGCGAAGTCAGACCAAAGTAGTGCAGGGAATACTTTAAAGTCGTTGCAACTTGAAAACGCACAGATATGAATGGTACTCATTGGAAATAATGGGGTATTACTTGTAAATAGCGGCGTTTTACCGCCGACACTATGGGCGGCTCATGGTGAAAGGGGTCTAAGAGTCAGATATTTTTCTTTTTTTGCTTTCCATAAATATATATCAGAATTTCCATGGAAGCCCTAAAAAAGTAGAACTTTTTACAGAAGTTTCTTATAAAGGCAGAAGGTTTTTTACCTTAATGTATTCTATGCATTAAGATAAAAAACCTTCAGTGTGCAGCAGCCCCCCTAATATTTACCTGAGCATCTCTATCCAGTGATGTGCACGAGTGCCTCAGCCATCCAGGACTCTCCCTCCTGATTGGTTGTGACACAACAGCGGCGCCATTGGCTCCCACTACTGTCAATGAGCCAGTTAGTCAAGTCAGTTAGCCAATGAGGAGAGATAGGGGAGGAGCCTAACCGGTCTAGATTGACACACAGAGCTGCAGCTCAGGTGCCCCCATAGCAAGCCACTTACTGTGGAGGCACTCGACAGAAGGGAGGGGCCAGGAGCGCAGACGAGGGACCCGAGAGGAGGAAGATCCATGCTGCTCTGTGCAAACCATCGGACAGAGCAGGTAAATATAACGGGCCAGATCCACAAAGGAATTACGCCGGTGTACCTATAGATACACCGGCGTAATTCGAATTTCCCGCCGGCGTGTCACTGTTTTCTATCCAGAAAACAAGATATGCCGGACTTACGTTAAGATATGACTTGCGTAAGTTTCTTACACCGTATTATCTTAGATGCATATTTACGCTGGACTCTAGGGGCGCTTCTGTGTTAAATATGCAAAAGAGGTAGATACGGCGATCCACGAACGTACGTACGCCCGGCGCAGTGTTTTTACGTCATTTGCGTAAGCGGCGGTCCGGCGTAAAGTTACCCCTTCTGTACCCAGGTGTACGTAATGTTAAGTATGGACGTCGGGCCAGCGTCAAATTTTCCGTAGTTTGCGTAAAGCGTTCGCGAATAGGGATTTGCGTATGTTACGTTCACGTCGTTTTCATTGATGTTTTACGACATGATTTCGAGCATGCGCACTTAAAAAAAAGCGTTGTTTGCGTCGGGTCATTCATAATTATAATAAAACACGCCCCCCACTAGTTAATTTCAATTACACCCGCGTACGCCGGGCCATTTATGCTACGCCCCCCTAAGTTACAGCGGCATTTCTTTGTGGATAAGGATACGCCGCTGTGGCTTACAGCGGCGTAGTGTAAATGGGATAAGTCGCGCAGGCGTCCCATTTTTGTGGATCTGGCCCAACATGTCTGTTATTTTTAAATAAGTTTGCTAAAACTCAATCTATAGGCAGATGATTTTTTCCCCCGGAAAACTCCCCTGAATTTAGCCTTTTTCAAAAGTTATGGCAGATTAAATAAAGTTCAGGCTACAAATTGGTCAGCAATACCATAATAAAGACATAACTCGCAATAAGAAGCTTTAGAAAAATTGTGGTGGCTAAGAGGCATAGTATTATGTTGTTAAGGAGATCTGGTGTTTTGCTTTAGCTCATATCACATTATGAATGATTGGATGTCAGTAACTACTACTACACATTATCAGACTTACTACAAGAAAACTCATCCTCTCTAACGTGTAGGTGTTGCAGTAAGGACTCACCTTCAGACACTGGTTCTCACTCATACTCTGGTCAAGGCGACTTTTGATGATGACCTGAAATGCAGAAGAAGTGACGTTCAGCAATGATGGAAGATGCTGGAAAACTTGCAGAATGGTGAAGGCAGGTACAGTATGAACTCACCAGTTGTTCTTCTGGGCACGCCCCGTCTTCACGCAAAGAGAATAAGCTCTCTTGTTCGTCTTCGGGAAGCGATCCATTTAATAGCAATGCCTGAAAAGGAAACCCAATCCTGTAACCACGGGAGATAATAAAGCTGGGATATTGTTACAGGCTGCTATATGATTACAAATAAAGACCCCCTTATTAAGGCTGAGCTACAATGTGTCTGAATTACAAGTTATACAATGTTCCTATGCACATTTTAAAGTGTAATAAAAAATTTTTTTGCTATAGACATTTTTTCTGCCTGTGTCCTGCTGCGAGGATTTCTCTATACTTGCTGATTTGAAGAAGGAACAAGAAATCAGAAATAATAATGATAAAAAAAAATATTTCCCCTATTTTTTTTTAAGTGAAAATCACCAGGACTAATAGAAGGGTAATTCTCCCCAGAAAGGACACAGAGAGCAATAACAACTTGACAAAGGGTCTAACCCTTGTCTGCTCTATCCAAGTCTTTATATACTTTACCTGCTTTCCCTGTCAGTTAGCAGAATGAGATCTATAGTGCTCGCTAATCAGGACTTAAATAGAATGTCACCGATTTAATGTTATATAAAAGAAAGATGTTTATTTTTCAGTATTTGATCCCTGAGGAAGTCACATTACCAGTGACGCAACGCATCGGGAGGAGCCTTGTGACGTCACTTCTAGTGCTTTTTGAGAGCGGAAGCATTGGGAAGGAGACGAGTGAGTCACTACTCCCATTTTTATATTGCGATTTTGTTCTTACTTGATGTAAGCAGTTTTTTTTTATTAAACAAGTTTTACTTTATTTAGTAATATTGCACTATGGTTGTTTTTCTTTTTTTTTTGTGCCATCTACACAAGAAGTAGTACATTTTTGGAGCGAGTTTTTCTCTACACATGGAACTTT
Source organism: Rana kukunoris (assembly GCA_029574335.1). NCBI lineage: Eukaryota > Metazoa > Chordata > Amphibia > Anura > Ranidae > Rana > Rana kukunoris. Next base: position 65,338,117 of record CM056058.1, on the reverse strand, counting down.
CCAGTGGTGAGAGCAGGATGTGTTGGTGCTAAGATTCCATGTAACATTTCATCTTCGCTTGGGACCGGAACATCTCCACAGATCCACCAGCAGAATTCCCCATTTGCTATCTGATGAACCTTGTTTGATCTTTTGGTCATTATTGGAGGTAAGCGGCCAGTCTATAAATTTTACAATCAATGTTGGACTGATGCCTTGTTTTCCTTCTATTAAGCTACTTTATATATAAACTGATTCCTACCATTTGTTTTTACTTGGACTTTTGTCGCACTTTATTTTATTTTAGGTTTTATGTTAACGGCACATTATATTGAATAAGCGCACCACTCCCCCTTTTTTTTTCTTATTCTTCAGTATTATTTATCACACTTTAAAAATGTTTTCCTGTTTACATTCTACATAGAAGCAAATCTTTTATGAAAAGTACTGTAGTTTAAAGTTGACAATAGTTGCCTCATTACTAAAAGTAGAATGTGTACAAATTACTGAACTATACCTTAGATCAGGGGTCTCTAAACTCCCTAAACAAAGGGCCGGTGTACTGCTTTTGAGACTTTAGGAGGCCGGACTGTGGACAGTGAGAGTAGAAAATGTCCCAGCATCCATGGGAGTCCGCAATGTCTCTGGCTTGGTGGTCAGTGGGATTGAAAAAAATGTGGTTAGTAGGAGGAAGAATAGTGCCCCATCATTGGTATTAGTGGCAGGAACAGTGCACCATCATTAGTGTCAGTGGGAGGAATGATGTCCCAATGTTGGTATCAGTGGCAGGAATGATGCCCCATTGTTGGTTTCAGTGGAGGAATTATGTCTATTGTTGGTGTCATTGAAAGGAATAGTGCTCCATCGTTGGTGTCAGTGGATGGTGTTACCCCACTGTTGGTGTCAGTGAAAGGAATGGTGCCTCGTTGTTGTCAATAGAAGGAATAATGGCTCAAGGGCAGGACAAAGGCAAACAAAGGGCCACATTTGGCCCTCGGACCACAAATTGGAGACCACTGCCCTTAATATGAAGTTACCAGAATCATTTTGTTAGTCGAGTGCTAACACTTTGAAATCTGCACAAACAAATAGCGAAATTCACAGCAACATGCACAAACAATGGAAGAAATTGTCTTTCACAGAGGTACTGGCATTTGTCATAGGTTAGCAGCTACTGAAGACCACTTGAAAGAGCAAGTGTTTGGGGGGTGGTCGGAACACATGTCTGAGACACATTTTTACCGCCCTCAACTACTCCCCCTTCTGCTGCAAAAGCAGCAGAAGGGGGAGCACATAATTTACGGCCAAAATGCTTTGCATCGCAGTGCAGCAAAATATGTTCCCTGCTAAACAGATTCAGCGGGCATTACTCCTTGCTGAATGCGGCTCATTTATTATAATAGGGGGCGCCTCGCAACTGCCCCTAAACTGCATGCAATGCAATTGGTTGTGGCACACTAGTGCAGGTCTTAAGGGGTTAAAACAGGCGGTGAGGAGCAAATACAAAGCCACCTCACCGTTTGTCAAATGCGCTTTGAAAACGTTCCGAATACAGAGCAACACTAGTGTGAACTTGCCCTTGGTGAACCTATAGGCCAGTCTTATCAAATCAGGCCACATATAGCCTCATATTACTCCCTTGAGACCAGGGCTCAAGTCCTGCGGGAACACGTGGGAACGGAGTTCCTGCACTTTTTTCACAGCAAGAACTCAGTTCCCTTTGCAGGACTAGAGCAGCCGAGCCAATCCTTCACTAAGGGGCTATGCCCATCGAGTCACTGTCAGGGGCAGGCGAACCTTAGTAATCCTTTATGTTACTGGCCGCTTCCTGTATATGGATTCAATGGGTAGTGTGCGGGTATTCCGTCACTTCCTCGATGCCGCAATGACAAAATCTCCCAGGAGACAATGCGGCATGGAGGAAGTGACGGAATCCCTGCACACTACCCGATGAATCCATATACAGGAAGCGGCCAGTAACATAAAGGATTACTAAGGTACAGTGGATGGAAAAAAAAACATGTGTTTAGTCATTATGCATATGAGCGTATAATTTTTTTTTTTTTTGGTGGGGGAGTGGATCTTGGGTGGGAGTTCCCACACTTTTTTCCCCAGGACTTGACCCCTGCTTGAGACCCTCAGCTGGTTTAAGCATTTACACTGAATATGACCCTAGCTATTCTCTAGTGAATACTGGGTACACTCACATAATTTTGTAGCCAAGTGCTTCATAAATTATTTCATTGATCCATTATCAAGGATTTAATATGCTAGGATACAGTTATTAGTATAAGTTTAATTACTCATTATCTGTCGTGTTTTTCGGAAACCACTTGGATGTGACCTTCAGCAGATATAATGCAGTTTTTCGCACATTTAATACACCCAGTTCAGCCCACTGTACCCTCTGACATGCCTGCTAAAGGCTGTTTTAAATATTTAAGACTTGCCTGAGAGCTTGTTGTAGCACAAGGTGTTTGCTAGTATCTCTACTAACCAGAAAATCCTCCTTTATGTACATCTCAGTGAGAATAATTGTACCAGCGGGCCCCTTGTGTGCCTCCTTTACAATCCAAGCACATTTAGAGATATGAAGAATGGTCTTCCTGAGTTATGCTGACTGCACTGCTCATTTCCAATGTCAAATTGTTCTGTTATGATTGCCCTATGCTTTTATTCTATAGTTACTGTAACACTAGTTTACATAGAGATTTGTTCAATATATAGATGTAGAGACAAGTAGACAAGCTGCTTTATAAGAGCCCGGTGAAGATAACAGATGCATACCTGCAGGCCAGATATCATTTTCTTGGCTTCCTCCATTTCCCTCTCTAGGTGATCCTGTTGCTCTAGGAGATGGTCCTCCCATGATGTATCTGGATACATGGCTTGGTTAATCGCCTGGGATTCTGGTGGAGGTATAAATGATTCATCTGCAACCAAAGAAAAAACAGAACATATAATGCATGGAATTTATTGAAATTTAAAGCATAACTCAAGGGAACAAACCAAGTACAGTTGAACCTCGGATTACGAGCATAATCTGTTCCAGGAGTATGCTCATAATCCAAAGTACTCGCATAGCAAAGCGAGTTTTCCCTTTGAAGTCAATGAAAACGAAAATAATTTGTTTTGCATTGACTTGAATGAGATGCAATACCGAATGCAGCCAGAGGTGGGAGGGCACCAGAGAGAGCCGAAAACGTCCGAAAAGGCCTGAGGACACTTTGGCTCGTTTCCCGCGCCCCCGTCGTCATACCAAATGAGGTACTGCAGGCCAATGTTCGGCTTTTCTCGGCTCCTGCGCCCCTGTACCTCAGGCCAAATGAGGTACTGCAGGCCTATTTTCGGCTCTGCTCGGCTTCTGCTCCCCCGTACCTCAGGCCAAATGAGGTACTGTAGGACTATTTAGCTTGAATTCTGCTCGTCTTACGAGTCAACACTTGCAAACCGAGTCAGAATTTAAAAAAAAAAATTGCCCGCAAATAAATGGCCAAGACTTGTGCTGACACGCCTACCTACACAGCTCTTCACTGGGATCAATGTATTGCTTTCTCTACCTTCTCCTCCTAAATTGTATTTATTATGTTTTTTTATATCTATACACAAATGTTTTGCTTTCCATTTTTATTTTAAACTGAATGGGTTGTTTAAGGTGTGGGATGAAATATACTTTAAGGGTTGTGCAAGGTAAGTGTTCCTGTATAAGTGTTATCTTTTTTTGCATGAACGTGTGTATGCAAGTCAGGCTGGAGAGAAATCACGTCAGGAATTTTTTATTTTTTTTTCTGCCGAGAAAAATATGTACGAGGCATAACAATTACTGCTAACCCTAACGATTACTGCTAATCCTAATTATTACGGCTAACGCAAAAGCTAACGATTACCGCTAAACCTACCAATTACTGCTAACCCTAATATTTAACCCTATCTCTAGCCCCTAACATTTAAACCTAACCCTTAACCCTGTGACCCCAGAAATGTCCGTGACCGTTGGGTCTCCCAGACCTGGCGTATCACGTATCAGGGTAAAGGCCCAGTGACAGCGGCCCTTTACCACGTGATTACTCCGTTCAATAACGGAGTGATCTGTTGTAAACAAACCGGAGCATGCCCGGTTCAACTCCTCCCCTCTCCTCACGCCGATCGGTACAGCGTGAAAGGATCAGAAGTGCCCACAGTGCTGATCTGTGCCCATCCCTGGCTCAACCATGCTCTGTCCCTGGCTCATCCATCCTCATTTATGCTCATCCATGCATCCCTGGCACATGCATCCATCCCAGGCTCATCCATCCACAATTATGCTCCATCCCTGGCTCAGCCATCCTCATTCATGCTCTATCCCTGGCTCATCCATCCACATTCATGCTCATCCATGCTCCATCCCTGGCTTATCCATGCTCAACCATCCCCATCCATCCCCATCCATGCTCATCCATGCCACATGTAATTTGCTAAATTTTATAACAGAAATTAAGAAAAATTCATTTTTTTAAACACATTTTTGGTATTTTTTCATTTATAGCGAAACAATAAAATAAAAGCTGTGGTGATTAAATACCACCAAAAGAAAGCTCTATTTATGTGAAACAAGGGACCAAAATGTCATATGGATACATATGGGTACAGTGTTACACAACTAAGTAATTGTCATTCAAAATGTGAGAGCACTGAAAGCTGAAAATTGGTCTGGTTAGGAAGGGGGTATAAGTTCCCAGTGTTAAAATGGTTAAATAATATACATTCTATCCTCTGGTTATTGTTCTAAATTAATAGGTTTCACAGTCACTATTTAAAAGACCCATAAACACCCATCTAAACATGTAAGAAGAGGAAATTTGGTAATCAAACCAGCTACCACATGATCACACTCTTTCATTATTGGCAGGAGAAAGAATCTCCTGCTTGTATAGTGTTAGGGTTGCCACCTGTCCAGGATTCAGTTGGGTTTATAATCATATGTCCGGGTTTCAGTCCATCTGAGCGCCGCTAAAGTGTTTCTGGTTTGGCTTGAAGAAAAAGTGGCAACCCTATATAGTGAGCTTAGCCCAATCAATCCTAAATATACAGTATATTGCTGTGTGTGTGTTTGTATCACAAAATTGTATTCTTACCTTTCTTACAAAGATTCTCCTCACACTGGATTATTGTGATTTCAGCCTTATCTTCACAATGAGCTCCGCTGACTTCTGATTTTGAACTGTGCACAGGGCTTGGAGATGTCAGACTGTAAGAATAAAAGTTAGAACTGTAGCAGCCAATTTGACTTTTGTGGACGCACAGTTATCCTTTCAATACATTTAGTTTAACTAGGCAAAACTTTTTTTCCATAACAGAGGTGGATTAGAACACCTATCAATATTTATTGCTGACTGTGCCCCCCGATCCTCCCTCTCCATTTGTCCTTTTTATCATTGTCATTGAAAATGAAAGAAAATCCCAAATTTTGGGGTGTCCCCAGAAAAAGAAGTAGAGTTCTGGTGACCCCTCAAGGGATTTCCCTAATTTGTGGGGATTTCCTCTCACTTCCTGTTTTGGCTACGGGACAGGAAGTGAGGGTAAATCTCCCAATGAGACACAGAAAGGAAAAACCAAACAAAAAAAATAAATAGGAACTAGAACCATTCCTTACTCTATCTAAAATGAAAAAAAAAAAATGCCTAAAGTTCCACATTAACCTTACTTCAGTGCAGCCTCAGGAAAAATCCCTAAATGAATGCTATTATGAATAAATGTCACCGCAGTATTAAATGCAAATTTATGTGCAATGCAGTAACATGCATGCTAATGTACGTGTTACCGCAGTGAAACATTGTGGATCTACACTACTAGCAAAGTCATGGTAACATGCAAGCATCATAAGCATATATCATGTACTACACCACAAATGTGTAATACACAATGGGGTCAATTCACAAAGCTTTATTTTCAGATTGCGAGTGTTATTTTAACGATTTTGCACGTTATTGAAGCTAGTTCAATTCACTAAACGATTTAACGCTTTGAAAAATCATCAAATAACGTTTCCCTACACAGAACCGATATTTTAAGGTGTGGATCCTTATTAAAGAGTCAAACCGTTATTTTAAAGATTCAAAACGTTATTTTAAAGAGTCAAATCGTTAAATATGTACAGAAGTGCAATTTACAATTTTTTTTTTTTGACAGTTATCAATCGTTAAGCAATCGTTAAATTAACACCTCCCTCAGGGTGGCGTTATGACATTTCCCAGGCGATATTTTGTTGTTAGAGGAAGCTTTTGGCGATTTTTGTAGTGTAGTGTAGTGTTGGGCAAGCTAGAACCGTGCTCTATCTGAACTTAAAATTATCCAGAGGCGAAGAAGAACATGTTAGAATGTTGTTCGGATTTATAAACGTGTATTCCGTTCACATACTATTTTGGATGACTTTTCTGAAACCCAGGTGATAGCTAAATTCCGATTATCATCTCCCATGATTTATTCTCTGTATGAGGAAATACACATGGCTTTAGAAAAGCACACACTAGAAGTTTTGCACATCACATGCTCAATCTCCATGTGTATTGCTTGTCTCTCTCTCTCTCTCTCTCTCTCTCTCTCTCTCTGTATCTGCTCTTTTCCACATGCAGCTGTTCTCCTCCCCTTCTGCTCCCAGAATGCATCTCTCCAGCATTATTTAACGATCTTAAGAGTTATTTTAACGTCCCAAATCTTAATAATAACGTCTGAGTAGTTAGCATAACGTTTGGATAAAGAGTCAGTTGAAAACCATAACGACTGTGTTAAATAACGATTATAGCTTTCGTGAATACCATGTTTGCTAGCGTTAAATAAGGAGTGCTAATTTAACACCTGAAGAAAACCAATAACGTTTCTCTTTGTGAATTGACCCCAATAACAGCAATAAATTAGACAATCCAAGTAACTATTTAGGCTCCTGGAATTCGTTCCTGTTAAAGACAGTATGCATGTACCTTTACAATGTCGGCTTTACAAGTCAATCTAAAGAACGATTTTCATTGGTTAACTGACGAAGCCGACTGACGGTCTGATGTGCCTACACACCATCGGTTTAAAAAACAATTGTGTCAGAACGCGGTGACGTAAAACACACGACGTGCTGAAAAAAAACAAAGTTCAATACTTCCAAGCATGCGTCTACTTGATTCTGAGCATGCGCGGCCTTTTGACCGATGCCTTTGCATACGGTTTTGACCTATCGGTCAGGCGTCCATCGGATCGCTAGCAACAGCATTGTAGTGGATGGCCACCGGGCGCAATGTCTCCTCCTGTATAGTGAGTGGCTGGCTGGGCCGGTCAGCAGCTAGTGGGGAGGGGGAGGGGGCGGGCCGTGGGCAGAGTACAGCTTGAGCCGTACGTGCAGGCGCAGGCAGGGAGCTGACGTTGCGTCAGATGACATCTACTTGTTTCCGCGCGCCTGTGAGGAGTGATCCATGCGGCGTGGATGGGAGCAGTGACTGGCCCTCCTAGGTGCACT